>PUFA01000428.1:0-499588 GCA_003508835.1 Eonycteris spelaea
AGTTTTTGGTATCAGGATGATATTGGCATCATAAATTGAATTGGGATGTATTGCCTCCTATTTGATTTTTTTCGAAAGAGTTTGAAAAGAATAGATATTAAATCTTTTAATTATTTGTAGAATTCGCAAGTGAAACCATCTGGTCCTAGAATTTTACTTTTTGGTAGGTGTTTGATAATTGTTTCAATTTCCATACTGCTGATTGGCCTATTTAGATTTTCCAGTTCTTCTTGATTCAGTATAGGTATGTCATCTTTTTAACTACTGGTCCATTTCTTCTAAGTTATTAAACTTGGTGTTATATATTTTATGTAGTATACTTTTATGATCCTTTGCATTTCTGCGGTGTCAATCATAATTCCCCTTTTTTGTCCCTGATTTTTTGTTTGTTTCTGGGTCCTTTCTCTTTTTTCGTTTGTGAATCGAGTGAGGTGGATGTCAATTTTATCCATTTTCTCAAAAAAACAGCTCTTTGATGCATTTATTTTTTTCTATTGTTTTTTTAATCTCATTTATTTCTGCTCCCATTTGATTATTTCTTTCCTTCTACTTACTTTAGGCTTTATTTACTCTTTTTTCTAGATTTTTAAGATGAAGCATTCTGTTGTTTATTTGGGCTTGTACTTGTTTTTAGAGATAGGCCTATAATGATATGAACTTTCCTCTTATGACTGCTTTTACCATGTCCCAAAAGTTTTGATATGCTGTGCTATCACTATTATTCGTTTCTACGTAACTCTTGATTTTTCTCTTTTTTTTTTTAAAAAAAATTAAATTTATTTGGGTAACATTGGTAATATAATTATATAATTTTCAAGTGTACATTGTAATTTAACATATTTTATTCTTTTGTGTGTTTACAATCTAGATTCCGGTTACCTCCAGATACCATATATTTGATCCTCTTTAACTGCTTCATCCTCCCCCTAACCCTATATCTGACCCCCTTTACGCCATCTCCCTTCCCCATTCTACCCCACGCCTACCCTTAGAAACCACTAGTCTATATTCCATGGCCATGAATCTCTGTTTGTTTGTCCATTCGTTTGTTGCTTTAAGTTATATCCCACATATAAGTGATATCATGTGATATTCAACTTTTTATGTCTGGCTTATTTTACTTAGCATGATTATCTACAGGTCCATCCATATCACAAATGGCAGTGTTTCATCTTTTCTTATGGCTGAGTAATATTCCATTGTATATATGTACCATAGTTTTTTGGCCAATCATCTCTTGTAGGACACTTCTGTTGCTTCCATGTCCTGGTCACTGTGAATAATGCTATGAACATCAGTGTGCAAATATCTTTTTGGACCTGGTTTTCAAGTCTTTGGGGATAAATACCAAGTAGAGTGATTGCTGGATCATATGTAGTAAATCAACTCTTATGTTTTGAGGAAACTCCATACTGTTTTCCATAGTAGCTGTACCAATTTGGAGTCCCACCAGCAGTTTATGAGGGTTCCTTTTTTCTGCATCCTCTCCAGCATTTGTTATTACTTGTCCTATTGACATCAGATAGCCATTCTAACAGGTGTGAGATAGTATCTCATTGTGGTTTTGATTTGCATTTCCATAATAGCGAGTGATATTTAGCATCTTTTCAAATATTTGTTGGCCATTTATATGACCTCTATGGAGAAGTGTCTGTTCAGGTCCTCTGCCCATTTTTTGATGGGATCATTTGTTTTTTGGTTATTTATTGAATGAGTTTTTATATATTTTGGATATTAGGCCCTAATTGGAGGCTTTGTTTGCAAATATATTTTCCCACTTGGATGGTTCCCTTGTTACCTTGTTGACAATTTCTTTTTTGTCTTCTCTGACCTAGTTATTCTTCAGTAGTATCTTGTTTAATATCCAAGTATTTGTGCTTCTTCCCACTTTCTATTTACAGTTGATCTCTAGTTTCACAGCATTATAATCAGAGAATATGGTTGGTGTGCTTTCAGTCCTCTTATATTTGTTGAAGCTATCTCCATGTCCCAGTATGAGATCAATTGAGAATATTCCATGTGCACTAGAGAAGAATGTATAAGCAACTGTTTTCAAATGGAAGGCTCTGTAAAATATATTATGTCCATTTGCTCTAATGTGTCACTTAACAATGCTATTTTCTTATTGATATTTTGTCTGGGTGATCTGTTCACATGTGAGAGTGGGGGATTTAGGTCCCCTACTATGATTGTGTTTTGGTCTGTTACTCCTTTTAGTTCTGTTAGTAATTGTTTTATATATTTTGGGGCTCCCTGATTGGGAGCATAGACATTAATATATGTTATTTCTTCATGGTGCATGATTCCCTTTATCATTATGATGTGTCCTACAGCACCTTTCTTTACCTTTTTTATTTTGACGTCTATTTCATCTGATATTAGTACTGCTATTCCGTTTTACTCTGAATGCCATTTGCTTGAAATATCTTTTTCCACCCCTTCACTTTGAGTCTATATTTGTCGCTGAAGCTGAGATGTGTCTCCTGGAGGCAGCATATGGTTGGGTTTTGTTTTTTGATTCTTTCTGCAACTCTGTGCCTTTTTATTGGTTAGTTCAGTCCATTTACATTTAGGGTGATTATTGAAATATGAAGTCTTCTTATAGCTATTTTACCTTTCGATTTCTGGTAATGTGATGTTTCCATTGTTTCTTGTCCTTATGTTTCTGTTTTCTTTATTTTGGTTGGATTTTGTGGGTTTTTCCTCTGGTTCTTCTTGTTTTATGTTATAAACTTCAGTTCTAAATCTTTGGTGTGGGGTTACCATTATGAATATGTAATAGATAGTTTTATATATATATATATTATATATAATATATATATATATATAATATATGTGTGTGTGTGTGTGTGTGTGTGGTGTGTGTGTGTGTGTGTGTGTATACACACACACACACACACACACACATATAATGTCATCCATTTTCTTCTGTGCATGCCTTATCTCCATTCCCCTTTGTGAATTTGGATCTCTGAATCCTCCCTTTTTCAGTCAATGTTGTCTCAATTTGTCCCTTTATATGTTGAACGTTCATTACTATCTTGGTCTGCAATTCTCTTCTTATTATTTTAGCTTATAACGCCCTGTTCTTAGAAAGGGTTGCACTCCTTTGCTTCAATTTGCTGATAGTCACCTTATTCCTAATTCCTTTTTTTTTTTTTTGGTCAATTTGTTTTAGGTGAGCTGACCCCTTTTAGTATTTCCTGTTCTGCAGGCCTCGTAGTGAAGAAGTCCCTCAATTTTGTATGTCTGTAAAGGTCTTAATTTTTCCTTTATATCTAAAGGAGAGAGCTTAGCTGGATTCATTACTTTAGGGTGGTATTTCCTTTCATTTACAGTTTGAATATTTAATTCCATTCCTTTCTGTTTTGTAAGGATCAGGCTGAGAAGTTCAATGATAATCTAATGAGTTTTCTTTTATATAGGTCATCTTCTTTTCCCTGGCTGCTCTGAGAATTCTGTCTCTGTCATTGATTTTTGATAATTTTAATACAATGTCTCTTGGTTTAGGCCTTTTTGGGTTGAGATAATTGGGTGTTCTGTTGACTTCTTGTATTATAAGCTCCAGCTCATTCCTTAGATTTGGAAAATTTTCATCAACTGTGTCTGAAAATTCTTTCTAGTCCTGTTCCTTTTCCTCCACTTCAATAATGCCAGTTATTCTTATGTTTTCTTGCCTGAGGGAATCTAATAGGTTTTGTATTTCTGTATCATTCTTTTTCATTCCTTGGTTTCTCTCTTATTCCTTCTGATTTATTTCTACATTTCTGTCTTTGATATCACTGATCTTTTCCTCCATATGGTCAACTCTATTTCCCAAGCATGCTATTTCATTTTTCAGCTCTTTTGGTGTGTTCTTCATCTCCAGAAGTTCTATTTGGTTCTTCTCGAGGGTTTCAATTACCTTGTTAAAGACTTTCTTCTGCTCATGTAGTTTTTACAATTCCTGAAATTGTTGATATGATTTGTTTCAGAACTCACTGGGTTTTTTCAGAAGTACCATCCTGAATTCTCTGTCATTTAAGTAGCATATTTCTACATCTGTAAGCTTATTTTCTGGAGGTTTTTCTCTTTCTTTCTGAGATGCCTTGTCACCTTGGTTGTGCATGGTGTTTAACAGGCTATTTCTCCACCTCAGCATTAATGGTAGTGTATTCTGCTCTTTTTCCAGAAAGAAGTTTTATTTTATGAAAGTGTCTCTTTAGCCTGCTGCAAAGAAGGCACTTCTCTTTTGGTTTCCACTAGGTGGTGTCTAAGCTTCTTGGATCCCTGCTTTAATTAAAGCCTTAATAATTCCTTTTTTTCTTATTACTGTTTAATCACGCTCACTCCTCTCTGTCTCAGTCCCTGTCAATGTTAGCAATAGTTTCAGTAACATTTGCTCAGACTCTCCTGAGGCTCTGCAGTGATTGGTTGTGGAGGGCATGGGAGAGGGGCCATCTGGGTTGAGGGTTGGGGGCTGGGGCTCAGCCTTGGTTTTGCAACTGCAGCTGGTAAAAACCATCTCTGTTTCTTTGCCTTTTGTGCTTCTCTCCTCTCTGCCCTATACACAGGGCTCTGCAGCCAGCCACGTGCAGCTCACTGCTGTCCCAGGCAAAGCTGTTCAGGAAACTCACTGCAGTGTGTCCCCTGTCACTTCTTCTTCAGGGACTTCCGGCAGCTGCAAGAAACAGTTTCTTTGTTTCTCCCAGACCACCGCTGACACTCAGGGTTTTGAACTGTGGTAGTCTGTATGTGCAGGTACCACGTTCACATGGGCTTGTATGCAATTTGGGTTTAAGTTGTTGAGTTTTAGATGTTCAGTGTATTGTTATTTCAAGGGGAGAGATCTGGGGATACCTTTTACTCTATCATGTTTCTCCAACTTCTGTGATATATCTTTTTTATAGAAAGTCCCTTTGCATCACCAAATAATGCACATCAGAAAAAGTCTTGCAGTAGGCAGAATAAGGGCCTCCAAAAGATGTCTACATTCTACACTTTGGAAACTTTGAACATTATATATATTATAAGGAAAGATTGAGATACCCCTTGGAATACTCTTGCCATCAGTAGACTTTAGATAAAAAGATTGACTGTGATTATGCAAGTGGGAATAGTCTAATCACCATTGTCCTAAAAAGTGGAACAGGAAGGAAGATTAACTGGATTCAGAGGGAGATTGGTAGATGCTACATTGCTGGCTTTGGAGATGGACAAAGAGTCAGGAGCCCAGAAATGCTTATGGCCACAGAAAGTAAAATTGGAGAGGAAACAGATTTTCTCCTGGAGCCTCCAGAAGAACCAGCCTGAAGACATCTTGATTTTAGTACCTTGAGACTTGCTTCATACTTCCAAAATTCAAAAGAGTATGACCCTATATTTGATTCATTCATATCCTATGGTTTAAATTTATTACAACAGGAATGTAATACATTTACCAATAAATTTTTTTGTAGGAAACAAAATTTTAGCCTCTCAGTTCATTCTATTAGCTTCACTTGGGTAAGGACTTTTGTGTTGGAATACCACCTTAAGTAGAAGGAAAAAAAATCACAAGTTGGCATAGTGATTATATTTCATTAGCTGATCTAATGAATTCCCCACAGCATAAAAGTAAATGTATTTCTGACTTTGATTCCTTGGTGAATTAAGATAGGAAATGTAATTCATTACTAAAATTAAGATCCACCATTCTACTTTAAATCTTTGTGTCTACATGTCTACATTCTTTAAGTTCCATTTTAACTTAACAATTCTTTCCATTTTATTCTCTCCAAATGTCTTTCAAGTTCTTTTCAACATTAAAAATTACATTATTGATTAATCTATGTTGTGCGTATGTTTGTGTGTATTTACTTGAAAGGAAGACAGGTTAAAAAAGTACATAAATGTATATGTGAGAGAAAGAGACCTCAGACTGACCAAATATTTGCAAACATTTTATTTATTCCCAAAAGCATTCACCTGAATTAGGTTTCCAATTTTCACATCACTATTAGAAAAAAGGAAACACAGTATCAGAATGACTACATTTTTTACAATTATATAACAAAGTAATTAAACTATTGTGTACATTCTTGAATTACATATATACATATGTATGATGTATATACTCATGCAGTAGGTATTCTTAATTTTCAAGTGGCTCCATTAATTCAGCAATTTGTGCATTTTAAATAAGATACAAATAAATAGAAAGATATTCTGTGATCACCGATTGGAAGAATTACTACTATTAAAATGTCCATACTACTTATAAAGAAAAGCTCATGATGTCAAAATGAGATTTAACACCAGATCTAATGGCAGTTTCAACCTTTCTAATCCACCCATTGGAATTTTCTATTAAGGAACAGTAGAGCAATCGGTCACTTTGGCCCTTCTAAACAAGAACAGAGAATCTGGAATATAAAGTCCTTGCTGTTCACTTTCTCCCAAAAGCACTGTCCTAGTCTAAAAATATATCTTCTTTTTTTTTTCTTAACAGCTTCCTTGGCCAATATTCTTTCTATAAAATCTTTCCATTTTGTACAACCACTATGAGTTCCCTTCTAATTGCTAGATGAGTTGCTGCCTCATTCATGAATCCCTTAATAAAGCCTTACAAACCCAGAGACCAAAGTAACCCCAGGATGGTCTACATGTACAATTCCTAACTAAAAGTGTGTCATGGAGCATCTTTGTGTCCTAGGCCTGAAGCTTCCTTGACAAAGGTCAATCTTTAACTTTAAAGTTGTCTATTGTCTTTGTGCATCTCAGATAACAATCCTTGGAAATTTCAGACTCATTTTCTTTTCCAGACCCTTTAAAGGCATAACTGCTGACAGCAGAGCATGAGGCTACATTGTTGCCTTGTTGCCTATTTAATTGGGATAAGAAAGGGGTCCATTTTCCTGCACACATCTAAGCCAAAGTAGAGATCCATGCAGGTTTTGCAGAAGAGAAAGTAAAAGTTATTAGAGAGTTACAAGCCCTCGAGACACAGTCAAGCTAGCACTCAAAGGCCTTGACTCTCCAGGTGTCTCAGGAATACAGGTTATTTAGGGAAAATTCAGTAGTCATGGAAACTAAAGGAGTTGGGGTCAAGGATTATACTGATTGCATGGTTGGAGAGGAATCAGCAACTGATCATTGGGCCCAGTTCTGAAATCAACCACAGGTGCCCTGCCGTGTGGTCCCGTGGCTGATGAGGCTGCTGTGCTGCCTAGATGGGCTTGGGGCTGAAACAGCCTAAAGCTAAGATGTTACTCTTAGTCTAAAGTCCAAATGAAACCTATCATCTTCATGTTTATAGACAGATCTGAAGCTCATTAATCTTATGTCCTAAGACTTCATTATAAAGCTGCAGGTATACAGAGGATTAGGGCAGCAATAGAGCAAATGTGTCACAATGAAGTTTGTGTGGTTATTTTTGCAGCTTCCAACCCTACGGTTATCAAGCTGAGTTCTTAGGGCATAAAATTTTAGGTTGTCTTAAAGTAAGATTATGCTATTCTTTTTTATTCAGTTTTTTTTAATGTCCTAATTTTTTTACAGTGCCTACAAATGTATGAAGGCAAATAAAAAAGCGTCTGAATGGTTTTGATTTTTGTTCTAATTTCTGTCCTCCCACTTGATTAAGGGATTCTTAAAGACTAGCTATTATAACAATATGAGAGCTCTCTAAAAATGTTTTCTTTTTTCAATTTAGAAGTTTTGCTAATTAAAAGATTCCATTGTCTGGCCTTGATAATTGTGTTTATAGCAACTCAAACCAGTAGTGTGGACATTGGAGGCATCTGCAAAGGAGAGTGCAAAACAATAGCAACCTCACACATGTGTACCCCTGGAGTTAGCCTAAGGAAGATGGGGAGTCCTGTCTTTAAATAGCTGTCCCAAATCAGAGAATCACATGCATTCCTCCCTTGAACAGAATCAGTTTCAGATTACCAAAGCTTGGATTCACAGCATACTTGGCTGCCCACCAGATTCATAAGCATCCTCCAACACCTTATCAAATAGATAACAGACTATCTCTAGGAAGGATGGGATAGACACAGGAAAGCACCTGACAGCTTATCCTGACTAGATGGAGGGAAGGTACACATCGATAAGTGCACTGAATGGTACCAAGGAAAAATATTCTCACTGGTCATAGGCCAAATCTCAGTACAGATGAAAGGAGAAAACAAGATGGAGACAGAGAAAAAACTAACCCCATGAGTACTCTTACCAAGTAACAAGGGTCGCAACACCAAGAAAATAGTTTGACAAATGTTTTCTGCTGCTAATCAAATTGAGGAGAAAAAAAGATTCTTAAAACTTTCACTACCACCAGATCCCACAGACAGAGATTTGGGATGTGATGACATGGTAAGAACCATTAACCTCCACTGACCTGTGTCAGATACGCAGATCTCCTCATCTGCAGCAGCGTCATGGGGAAGCTTGAGGCTCCAGGCAGTGAGGTTCTCCCCTTCACTGTGCAAAATGGGGGAGAGGAAACTGTCCTCCTCCCTCAAGGCTCTTTTGGCTGGTCCAATAATCAAATGGATGTGACAGATTAGTAAGAGAAAATAACCCAATTAAAACATGCACATGGTATGGGAAACCCCACACATAGGAGGCAGTCAGAGATCCCACATGCCGAGAGGTTCAGACATGGAAAAAGTGATTGAGGTGTATAAAACATGGTGAATTAGGAATGAGATAAGTTACTTTAGGGCTTCTAAGGGTCAGTGCAGGAGAAAAAAAGAGCAGGTTCTTAGTAAAAGAAAGAAAGAAGAAAGAAAGAAAGAAAGAAAGAAAAGAAAGAAAGAAGAAAGAAAGAAAAAAGAAAGAAAGAAAGAAAGAAAAGAAAAAAATGTATGCTCTGCCATATAGGTAGGTCAAAGTGAGATTATCTCTGATAATCTCTTATTGTAGAAAAAGCCTCCTGTTCAAGTACTCATGGGTAGTTAAATGGAGAAACGGAAGCTTCTTTTGAGCCAGCAGTTAAAATTGCCTTCAACTCAAAATAATCTGCAGCCTCTGAGGCACATCTTGGAGTGTCTCTTTCTGAAACACACAGGCTAATGTGGCAGGATGTTAATGTGTCAAGTGAATGGTGGCCAAAGCTTTATATCAAAGTTACACAGTTTTCTTCATTTTTAAAGACGAAATAGCAAATTTTTTGAGTTATCAGGTGTTTGCGTCCCACCACAATTCAATACTTTGAAGAGCCAAGGGACCTAGTCAATTCAGATTCCTCAGTCTTAGACTTTTGAAAATTTAACTCAGGTTTGGGATATGGTGCTGGAAGGTGAGACATCTGGCAGGCTGAAATGTCATGGAGAAAGTAATGAAACAAGATTCACCTGACTTTCATCATGGTATCTTGGTACAAAGAATCAGCAGGAAAAATTTCCAGTCTCTCCGGACAAGTGTCTCATAGTGAAGTCGGGGTGCAGAGGTGTGAGCAGCTCTGGAAACAGTGTCTGATGAGCAGATAAAGGGAGCTAAAAATTCCTCCTCTGCTGCAGTCCCATGGCATGTGCATCCCAGGGCTCCACAGGAAACGGTTGTTGCTTTGGCTCCTACACTAGCTCAGAAACCAATGCTCCACTCCTTCCTGCTCTCTTGTGTGGGGACAAAGCTTCAGTCTCCATCATCAACCACACATTCAGACTTCCATATGAAGTCCTCCCTCCAGATGAGTCTGAGACCCCATCCAGATGAGTCTGAGAGCCCAGCAGCTAGTTCAGGAGAGGGTCAGAGAGAATGGAACCTGAAAGCTCTGACCTGAATAAGATGAGCGCCCAATCAGCCCAGTCAGAGACAAGAGATCTCTGTTTGTATTCTTAGTTAAGTAACTAATTTATAATTAATTCATGTAAATATGTTAATACCCATTTGTCTGTCTGAATCAACACTCTGAGGACCATAGTTTACAAGTAAGTAATGGGCATAGATGTACAGTTGGGTGACCCTGTAGAATGAGTGAGATGCATAAATTGGATGCAGAAAACACATCTGAATAGTTTTGCTGGTCAGGGAGTAGGAAGTTGAGTGTCAGGTGTAGAGGACAGTGCAGTGCAGTCAGATGTATGTATTAAAATTTCTAAGATGGGCTGTATTTGATCATGTCCCCTATTTATTTAAAAGTTCCAGATAAGTGGAGATAGAAACTACCTTGCAGCAGCTGTTCATGAGACCTACAATGCAGTATCTTCTCTCATGCTGGTTATTCATGAGGAAAATGATTAAGTTATGAATCTAAAAAGGAATTCCAAATAGTTTTACTTGTAATTATTTCACTACTGATGAGGGTGCCTATATTTTGGGGTTTGTTATCTTTACTTTCTCTATTGGAAGAGTAAATAGGAATTCCTGTCTCACATCCAGCCTTTCCCCTCAGTTGTCATGTCTTTTATATATTTAATGAGAAATTTTGTCAGGCATATGGGGAATAAAAACAGAGGACTGACCCACTTCTAAGCAAAGAGTATAAGGTAAAGAGAAAAGTTTTTGCAGTTCAGTGAGGGTGAAATTAAAGTCACTGGTTGTATCTTAAATTTTAATGCATCAAAATCATTGTAACCAGATCATGTTTACATTTGTGCAATGATGACTTCACTGTACCACTGTTTGGGTGGAATACCTTCATTTAAAATGTCTTCTTCATGTGGTCTTTCAACATAAAATTCTCCTACCCAAGGACACTAATGAATGAATGGAGAGGCTTGAACTCAGTTCCCTCAGCAAATTTTATTGAATAAATGTCTATATTCTATTCTAGCAGTGCTCTAAAATATTCCCACACTAGTTGTGTAAGACATGCAAATATATGCTCTCACAGTTCTGGCGTCAGACACTTCAAGGTGTCTCATTGCCTAAACTCAAGATATCTGCAGGGTTGTGTTTCTTGTACAGGTTCAGGTGAAATTTTTTTTTTCCATTCCAGTTTGCATTCTGGCCAACTGCATTTCTTGATTCCTGGCCCTTTTTCTTCAAACACGGCAATATGGTGTTTTCATTTTGTCTCCTCTTCTGCTTCTAGTACCATCTAGATGATTCTGGCTCATCTTCTACCATACAGTCACCAATTAGTAACCCTGTTCCACCTGCTACCCTAATTATCCCTGTTATAAAAATATCAAGTTCAAAGGCCCTGTGGCTGAGGGTGTGGATATGTTTAGGAGGTCCTTCTGTTCTTTTGAAAAGTGTATTACTATGTGCCACTCGAGGGTCTTTATATAAAGGAAATAATCCCAGAATTTGTCACATTTTCTGAATGAGTGAATACATTATTCTTTTAATACTACAGGCAAGAAAAAGTTTGTTCAGAGAACCTAAAACTATGTCTAGGTGAGTCTAACACAAGACCTTAGGCTTACTTTGAGTAGGACCAACTGTATCAACACCACCTGGGAGCTTGATAGATATGTAGAGTTTATTAGTCCAACAGGACCTGTTGAATCATATTCTGTATTTCTGTTAAAATCCTTGTTGATTCATAGGCACACTCAAGTTGAAGTGCTGGACTAGACAAGGTTTTTTCACCTCTCACTGTTGACAATAGGGCCAGATAATTTTGGAGGATGCTTTCCCATGGATTGTTGGTGTTTAGCAGTATCCCTCTGGACATCATCAAACATTCCAGGGGCAAAAGAATTTCTGAGTGAGAACCATTGCCTAGAAGCAAGCTGCAAAATTATAATCAATGCCTAAAAGATGCTCTGTTAACTTTGTGCACATCACTAACCCCTTCTGCTCTGCCCCAGGGCCTTTGCACTGGACATTACATCTGCAGGGTACACAGTTGTCTACATAACCTGGCATCTCCCTCTTTTATGTCCTAGAAGTGATGTGCAATTGTGATCCATTTGCAGGTCTTCCCTAATTACCCGTAAAAATCACAACGTCCTCATCACTCTTTCCTTAACACCTGCTTTCCTTTTCTTCATACAAGCATCTTTTTTGGAGGGCTGTAAACAGCACAGGTTTTGATCCTATGGATTCCCTCTTCTTTATATGAGAAGGTAGAGAGGGCCCACGTAACAGATTACCTTACTGGTGCTTTAACAAAGAATTCCAGACTAGTTGATTAATATTAAATTTCTGATAGGTTGAAATTGCCATTAGATTTAAATTAAATCTCAGTTTGACATTATGAGCTTTTAGCAACAGTGACACTTATGAAGCCTGTAGTTTTCTCTTTAACAGTAGTAGTATGGCATTTTAACAGTATTAAATCTTCCAATGAGGGAGCACAGAATAATTTTCCATTCATGTCTCTTGAAAATGCATAAATTGCTGAATTAAACGAGTCATACAAAAATCAAGAATACATACTGCATAAGTATATACATATATACATAGACACAATCATATAGATTTCAAAAGGTGCAAACAGTTAAATTGCTTTGTTTTGTAATTGTAAAAAAAAATGCAATGATTCTGATTCTCTGTTTCTTTATTCCTGATAGTGATGTGAAATGAAAAATCTAATACAGATGAATGTTGTTAGAAATAAGTAAATGTTTAGAAATATTTGGTGAGTCTAAGAATACTTTCACATATGGAGAGTATTTAAGTATAGTATATGTACATTTTTGCCTGACTTTTCAAAAATAAACTTTCATACACATGCACAACAAAGACTCATTAATAATGTCACCTTTAAAGTAAAAAAAAAACTTGAAAGAAATTTGGAGAGAACAGAAATTAAAAGAATGCTTGATTAAGTTAACATGAAACTGAAAGAATGTAGACATTTAGACACAATATTTAAAGTAGAATGGTTGACCTTACTTTCAGTAATGAATTAAACTTCCTAATTTAATGCACAAGGACTTCAAATTCAGATGATATTTTCTTTTATGGAGTGAAAGATTCATTAGACCACCTAAGAAATTAAATTGACTTTTGAATTTTTCCTTCTACTTGAGGTGGGATTTCAATACAAAAGACCTTACCCAATGGAAACGAATAGATTAAAATGGGAGGGATTGGGAAAGGAAACATACCAGAGTGAGAGACATCCCCAGATCTCTCCCTTTGAAACAACAATAAGATGAATATCTAAAATTTAACAAAAAAACACCTAAACTGCACACCAGCACATCTGAGCATGGGGTCTGCGCATAAGAGCTACCACAGGTCAAAACACATGGTGTCAGGTGGTGGACTGGGAGAAATAAAGAAGCTGCATCTCACAGCTGCCAGAGCTACCTGTAAGGAGAGTGGGAGGGGGAGGAGAGAAGGGGTGGCGACTTCTCTCAACAACCCTGCCTGGGAGAGTTTGTGAGTTCTATGCAGCCAGCAGCAGACCCAGTCATCAGGGCAAAAAGCAGAGAAGTAGACAGCGAGAAAAAATAGTTGATTTTTTACTGGCTGCGGTTGTAAAACCGAGGCTGTGCTGCAATCCCCAATCCCCAACCCATACCCTCCAGATCAATCAACGTGGAGTCCTGGGGAATCTTAGCAAATACTACTGAAACTGTTGCTAACACTGACAGGGACTGAAACTGAGGGTAGTGTGTGATTAAATATCTACAAAAAATAAAGGCATAATATAAAGTCATTATTAAGGCTTTATATAAATAGGGATCCAAGAGGTTTAGACGCCACCTACTAGAAAGCAAACAAAACAAAACAAAACAAAAAAGCATCTTCTTTGCAGCATTCTGAAGAGATATCTTTATTAATAAATCTTCTTTTCTGGAAAAAAAGCAGAATACATTTCTATTAATGCCCATGTGAAGAAAAATAGTCCGGTAAACACCATGAACAAAGAAAGTGACAAAGCATCTCATAAAGAAGAGAAAAATCTCTAGAAAATAAACTTACAGACATAGAAATATGCAACTTAAATGATAGAGAATTTAGGATGGTACTTCTGAAAAAAACTCAGTATGATTTCCAGGGGTGACCAGCACTGTGAGCTGCATTTCAAAGATCCAGCATAGGCAAAAAACATGCTCACAGACTGAAAGTAAAGGGATGGAAAAAGATATTTCATGCAAATGGAAATGAAAAAAAAAAAGCCAAGATAGCAATACTTATATCACATAAAATCGACTTCAAGACAAAGCCTATAATAAAAGATAAAAAAGAGCATTACACAACAATAAAAGGATCGATAAATCAAGAGGACATAACCCTAGTAAACATATACACACCCAATATAGGAGCACCTATATACATAAAGCAATTATTGACTGACATAAAAGGATTAATCAATAGTAATACACTCTTGGTAGGAAATTTTAACACCCATTGACACCAATGGACAGACCTTCCAGGCAAAGAATCATCAAGAAACAATGGACCTAAAAGATACACTAGAATAGATGGACTTAATAGATATTTTCAGAGCATTTTATCCCAAAGCAACAAAATATGCATTCTTCTCAAGTGCATATAGAACATTTCCAAGATAGACCACATGATTAGGACACAAATCAAGTCTCAGTAAATTTAAGAAGATTGAAACCACATCAACAGTCTTCTCTGATCACAATGGTATGAAACTAATATCAACTACAAGAATAAAAACTGGAAAATACACAATCACATGGAGATTAAATAACATGCTACCAAACAATGAATCAGTTATTAATGAGATCAAGGAAGAAATCAAAAGGTACTTAGAGATGAATGAAAATGAAAATATAATAACTCAAAATTTATGAGACGCCATGAAAGCATTCCAAGAGGGAAAGTCATGGCAATACAGGCCTACTCAAGAAACAAGAAAAAGCTCAAATAAACAATCTAACTTTATACTTAAAAGAACTAGAAAAAGAACAGCAAACAAAGCCCAAAGTGAATATAAGGAAGGAAACAATAAAGATCAGAGCAGAAATAAATGAAATAGAGTCTAGAAAAACAATACAAAAGATTAATGAAACCGAGAGCTGGTTCTTTGAAAGGATAAACAAAATTGACAGACCCTTAGCCAGACACATCAAGGGATAAAAAGTGGACTCAAATAAATAAAATCAGAAATGAAAGAGAAGAAAAAAACACAGACTTCACAGAAATACAATAGATCATAAAAAAATACTATAAGCAATTATACACCAACAATTGGACAATTTGGAAGAAATGGACACATTCCTAGAAACATACAATCTCCCAAGACTGCATCAAGAAAAGCAGAAAATATGAACAGACAGATTACCACCAATGAAATCGAATTGGTCATCAAAAAACCTCCCAAAAAAACAAAAGTCCTGGACCAGATGGCTTCATAGGTAAATTTTACCAAACATTCAATGAAAATTATCACTTATTCTTCTCAAACTATTCAAAAAATTCAAGAAGGGGGAAGGCTCTCTAACTCCTTTTATGAAGCCACCATTCCCTTGATTCCAAAACTAAAGACATTACAAAAAAAAGAAAACTATAGGCCAATATCTCTTATGAACATTCATGCAAAAATCCTCAACAAAATATTAGCAAACTGAAATTCAGCAATACAGTAAACCCATACACCATGATCAAGTTGGATTTATTCCTGGGAGATCAAGTTTGGTTCAATATCTGCAAATCAAAAAATACGATACACCACATTCACAAATCAAAAGGTAAAACCATACAATCATATCAATAGATGCAAAAAAGCATTTAACAAAATCCAGCATCCATTTATCATAAAAACTCTCAGCAAAGTGGGAATAGAGGGAACATGCCTCAACATAATAAAGGCCACATATGACAAACCTACAGCTAACATCATTCCCAATGGGGAAAAGCTAAAAACATTTTCCTTAAGATCAGGAATAAGACAAGGATGCCTGCTTTCACCACTCTTCTTCCACATTGCATTGGAAGTCTTAGCCATAGCAATAAGACAAAAAGAGAGATAAAAGTCATCCACATTGGAAAGGAAGAAGTAAAACTCTCGTTGTTTTGCCAATGATGATACTATATAGAGAGAACCCTAAATAATCTACAAAAAGAACTGTTAGAACTGATCAATAGATTCAGTAAAGTAGCAGGTTACAAAATAAATATTCAGAAGTCAATGGCATTTTTATACACCAATGATGAACGTCAGAGAGAGAATTACGAAAAAAACAATCACATTTACAATACAATTGCATCAAAAAACTATAAATACCTGGGAATCAAGTCAACCAGAAAGGTAGAAGACCTGTTTTCAGAAAATTATAAGTCATTGACAAAAGAAATTGAAAAAGATACAAATTAATGGGAGCATATACCTTCTTCTTGGATAGGAAGAATCAACATTGTTAAAATCACCATACTACCCAAGGCAATTTATAGATTCAATGCACTCCCTATGAAAATAGCAATAGCATTTTTCAGAGAGCTGGAACAAATAATCCTCAAATGTATATGGGGTCATAAAAAAACAAAGAGCCATGGTAATCTTGAGAAAGAAGAACAAAGTTGGATGTATCACACTACCTGATATCAAACTATACTACAAGGCTACAGTAATCGAAACAGCATTGTACTCACATAAAAACAGATCCATTGATCAATGGAACAGAATAAAGAGCCAAAAATAAATCCATGCCTATAAGCTCACTTATATATGACAAAGAAAGTAAGAATATACAATGAGGTAAAAACAATCTCTTCAATAAATGGTGTTGGGAAAATTGGACAGATACATGCGAAGAAGAAAGAAGAAGAAGAAAGAAGAAGAAGAAGAAGAAGAAGAAGAAGAAGAAAGAAGAAGAAGAAGAAGAAGAAGAAGAAGAAGAAGAAGAAGAAGAAGAAGAGAGAAGAAGAAGAAGAGAAGAAGAGCAGCAAGCAGCAGCAGCAGCAGCAGCAGCAGCAGCAGCAGCAGCTGGACCTTTTTTCTTACACCATGTCAAGAACAGACTCACAATGGATTGGACTTAAATCCAAGACCTGCAATCATAAAATTTCTAGAAGAAAACATAGGCAGTAAACTTTTAGATATTATTAACAGAAATTTCTTTTTCAGATATATCTCCTTGGGCAAGGGAAACAAAAGAAAAAATAACAAATGGAGTATATTTAAACTAAAAAGGTTTTGTACAGCAAAGGAAACCATCAACAAAGCAAAAAGACAGCTGACTGGGAGAAGATATTCGCTAACGATACATCTGATAAGGGGTTAATATCCAAAATTTATAAAGAACGTATACAACTCAACAACAAAAAAAACAATCCAATTAAAAAATGGGCAGAAGACTGAACAGATACTTCTCTAAAGGGGAAATACAGATGGCTAACAGACATTTGAAAAGATGCTCAAGGTCGCTAATCATCAGAGAAATACAAATTAAAACCACAATGAGATGTCACCTCACATCTGTCAGAATAGCTATCATCAAATAATGAAAAAACGGCAAGTGTTGACGAAGATGCGGAGAAAAGGGAACATTGTTGGTGGGATAGCAAAGTGGTTTTGTGACAGCCATGTGCAGAAGAGCAGCAGACCCCGCACTACATCACACGTGAAGGGTAACTCCAAGTGGGCCACAGACTTGAATGTAGAAGTGGAAACTACAAAACTCTCAGAAGAATACACTGTATTCTTTATTGCAAAGTTAATGGTGTTGAGGCTGTACTTCCATACAGACTTGGAAATTTCCCACTTCTTCTGTGAATTCAATAAAGTGTCTAATTTGCCCATTCTGTCACCTTTCTTAATGACAGTGTTGTATTTTGGAGTAGGTTGCTGGCTGTGGTTTCCTGGCTGATATCCTTTACTCTCACTCTAAGATAGTATCTTCCATATGTGGAATGTCATCAGCTCAGGAGAATTATGAAGTATTTTCAACCTGTGCGTCTCACTTACCAGTGGTCTCTTCATTTATTGTAAGAGCCTAGGAGTGTGCCTCAGCTCTGCTGCTACCTACCACTCATAGTCAAGTCCAATAGCCTCATTAATGTAAATGTGGTCAACCCATCCTGAACTCCTTCATCTATAGCCAGAAAGAAAAAGACATAAAGAGGGAGCTGTAAAAATTCTTTGGAATGGCAGCTATAATAGGGACAATTGTCCTGAAGCTGAAAATTACCCTTGTTTCCTGGTTGTAAATATCACAACCAGAAATTGATCCTTCAATCAGATTGTTTTTTTACATCATGCTCTTTTCATTTATGTACTAGAATTTCCATTTGTAGAGTTTAACTTCAATATATAATTTATAACCACATTATTAAGTTTTCTACTCTGTTGTACAGATAGTTTTTCTTCCTGTCTGTTTTCTCACCTTCATAAAGTTTTTCTCTAAACTTTGTCAAAATTATTTGGAAAATCCTGGATTTCTGAAGAATAATTTGTTCTCAAATGATGAATATCAGAGGTTTGGAGAAACATGGCAGAGTGAGCGACATTGCTACATCTCTCCCCTTGAAACAATAGGCTGAACATCTAAAACTCAACCAAATACACTTAAACTGCACACTAGCACATTTGATGTGGGATCTGTGCAGAAGAGCTACCACAGGTCAGAAACCCTGGGTGTTGGGAGGTAAACTCGGAAAAATAAAGAAGCTACCTCTCACACCTGCCAGAGCTCCCTGCAGAGAAGGAGGAGGGGAGAAGGATTGGCGACTTCTCTGAAACCCCTGCCTGGGAGAGTTGTGAGTTCCACACAGCTGGCGGCAGGGCCCATTCATCACAGCAGAAAGCAGAGAAGCAAGATGGCAGAAAAACGAGAGTATATTTTTACTGGTTGCAATTTGAAAACCGAGGCTGAACCACAGCCCCCAACTCCCAACCCCAAGGATCCTTCCCAATATATCTTCCGAGGTGGAAACAGGTGAGCCCAGAGGAATCTGAGGAAACACTACCAAAACTATTGCTGATACTGACAGTACTGAAATGGGGAGCAAGTGTGATTAAATATCTGTAAGAAAATAAAAGGCTTTATTAAGACTTTACATGAAGCAGAGATCCAATAGTCTTAGATGTCACCTAATGGAAACCAAAAGATAAGCACCTACTTTGCAACAGGATAAAAATAGACCTTTATATAATAATACTTCTTTCTGGAAAAACATCAGAATATATTTCCATTAATTCTCAAGCTAAGAAATAGTCCATTAAACACAGTGAACAACAAAGGTGACGAAGCATCTCAGAAAGAAGAGAAAAAATCTCCAAAAAATAAGCTTACAGACATAGAAATATGTGACTTAAATGACAGAGAATTCAGGATGGTACTTATGAAAAAAGCTCAGTGAGTTCCAAAACAAGTCATATCAGCATATGCAGATTGAAAGGCCAACTAGATGAGCAGAGCAAGAAGATTGAAACCCTCAAAAAGAACCAAATAGAACTTCTGGGGCTTAAAACACACTGCAAAGAGTTGAAAAATAAAATAGCAAGCTTGGGAAATAGAATTGACCAAGTGGAGGAAAAGGATTTAATATTGAAGACAGAAATGTAGAAATAAATCAGAAAGAGGAAAAGAGAAACCAAGGAATAAAAAATAATGAAAGAGAAATTCAAGAACTAGTTGATACCATAAGGAGAAGAAACATAAGAATAATGGGCATTATCGAAGGTGAGGACAAGGAGCAGGAACTAGAAAGCATTTTCAGACAAATAGTTGATGAGAATTTCCCAAATCTAAGGAATGAGGTAGAACTTAGAATTCAAGAAGTCAACAGAACACCCAATTATCTCAACCCAAAAAGGCTTTCACCAATACACATTGTATTAAAATGATGAAAAAATCAATGACAAAGACAATTTCTCACGGGCAGACAGGGAAAAGAAGACAGTAACCTATAAAGGAAAACCCATTAGATTATCATCTAACTTCTCAGTGCAAACATTATAAGCAGAAATGAGTGAAATCAAATATTTACACTAAAGTGAAAGGAACAACCAGCCTAGAATAATATATCCAGCTAAGCTCTCCTTTAGATATGGAGAAACTAAGACCTTCCAAAACGCACAGAAATTGATGGAATTCTCCACTATGAGGCCTGTAGTACAGGAAATACTAAAAAATTGTCAGCTCGCCTAAAACAAAATGTCAAAAAAAAAATTAGGAGTACCAAGACTATCAGGCGAAGGAAGCCAAAGAGTGCAACCCTTACTAAGAAACAGGCATTATAAGCTTAAATAACAAGAATAGAATTGTTTATATCAAGATAGTAATGGACATTCAACATAAATAGGGAAAAATTGAGACAACAATGACTGAAAAGAAGAGGATTCAAGGATCCAAATTCACAAAGGGGAATGAATATTAGACAAATGCAGAAGAAAATGATGATTGTATATATATAAAACTATCCTTTACATCTCCATAATGGTAACCACACACCAAAGATTCAGAACTGAAGCATATAACATAAAACAAGAAGAACCAGAGGGAAAACACACACAAAGCCAAAAAAGTAAAGAAAACAGAAACCCAAGGGCAAAGAAGCAATGGAAACACCAAGCTACCAGAAAGCAAAAGATAAAATGGCTATAAGAAAAGCTCATATTTTGCTCATATTTCAATAATCACCCTAAATGTAAATGACTGAACTCACCAATAAAAACATGCAGAGTTGAAGAATCGATCGAAAACAAAGCTCAACCATATGCTTCCTTCAAGAACACATCTCAGCTTCAAAGACAAATATAGACTCAAAGCAAAAGAGTAGAAATGATATTTCAGGCAAATGACATTCAAGAAAAGCGGGAGTAGTGATACTAATATCACATGAAATAGACTTCAAAATAAAAAAATGTAAAGAAAGATAGTGAGGGATGCATCATAATGATAAAGGGAATTATTAACCAGGAATACATAACACATACTAATATCTATGAGCTCAATTAGGGAGCTCCAAAATCTGTAAAGCAATTACTAACAGAACAAACAGGAGAAACAGACTAGAATACTACCATAGTAGGGGACCTACATACCCCACTATTGGATATGGACAGATCATTCAAACAGATAATCAATAAGGAAATAACATCCTTAAATGACACATTAGACCAGCTGCACATAATTGACATTTACAGAGCCTTCCATCCCAAAACAGCTGCTTATACATTTTTCTCTAGTGCACATGGTACATTCTCAAGATCGACCACATACTGAGACACAGATAAAGCCTCAAGAAATATAAGAGGGTTGAAATCATACCAATCATATTCTCTGATCATAATGCTTTGAAACTAGAGATCAACTGCAAAAAGAAATCAGGAAGGACCACAAATACATGGAGATTAAACAACACGCTACTGAAGAATAATGGTCAGAGAAGAAATAAAAGGAGAGATCAAGAGATACATAAAAATGAATGATAATGGTAGTACAACATATCAAAACTTTAGAGACATGGTAAAAGAGGTCATAAGAGAAAAGTTATATCATTACAAGCCTACCTCCAAAAAAAGAATGAGCCCAAATAAACAACCTAACACTTCATCTTAAAAAATCTAGAAAAGAAAAAAAAATGATGCCTAAATTTTACAGAAGGTAAGAAATAATCTTCTATACTTCCGGGGAAATTGCAATATGAAAAAGAAATATTTTGCATAGCAATCAACTGAGTAATACTCTCTCATATTTAAGGTCAATTTTTTCCGAAAGAGAATATCAAGTGAATCTATTTATCAGATTTGCCTTTCCTTGTGGACTCTTCCTGGAGATATATATTTGATAATCAGTTTTTGCCAGAAACCATGGCAGGCATTGTAAACACCAAGCCACATAAGAGAATAAAAGCAGAAGTCCAGTTAAAAACAGCAGAATGTTAAAGTCCACATCATCAATAAGAGCAGTTAAGGAAAAAAAGAGAAAGAATGACAGAGCCCAGGTGAAAACTGCATTTCAGATTACCCTATGCAAAGTGTCATCTTAATGGACTTCATAAATAGGTATAGTTTGCTACATGTGAGTAATATGACTCATGAATATTTGCTTGGTAACACAATGGAAAAATCTTACGTGTCTTTGAGAAAAAGTTTTTTAAGAAATCCAAATGACTCCAAGAAATAATGGAAATTTCTAAATATTTTTGGTTCAAATTTGAGGAAAACTTTGTGAGAGTGGGAAAATGGGTTAGAGTGGGAAAAGATCTAAATATTAGAGAAGAACATAAGATAAAACTAAATTACTTACATTGTATAGAGAAGGTGAATTCAAATAAGTAGTAATTTCAATAAATAAATAGACTAGGCATATTCTACTTCCATAGTTAGTCACTGGCTCCAAACTTTTGTCTCTTCAGTCATGGGAATATCTTGAGGCCCAGAAAATTATCCCTGTGTATTGACCATCCCACTAAATTTATTCAAGCTGCCTTTACAACTTTGTTCTTCAGATTATAGATAAAGGGTTTCGGCATGAGTGTGACCACGGTGGACATCACGAGGCTACTGCACTCGAGTGTGGGCTGTGGGTTGCAGCAGAGCTGAGGTATACTCCTAGGCTCATGCAATAAAATAAGGCAACAACTAAGAAGTGAAGATTCATAGGTACTTGCTTTATACTTCTCCTGAGCTGATGACATTCCACATACACAGGAAACGATCTACAGTATGAGTAAAAGATTCCAGTCAGGGACTACCACTCAGCAGAACAGTTACAAAATACAACACTATGTTATTAAGAAAGTTCTCAGAACAGGCAAGTTGAATCCTCTGATTGAGTTCACAGAAAAAGTGGGGGATTTCCAAGTCTTTACAGAAGGAGAGCCTCAAAAGCATTAAGCTTTGCAACAAGGAATACAGGGCATTCACAATCCAGGACTCCAGAAGCAGCAATCCACAGAGTCGGGGTTCATGATGACTGTGTGGTACAGGGTGTGATAGATGACCACAAAGCAGTCATAGGCCATCATCGTCAGGAGGAAGACATCCAACATTGCAAAGAGTAGGAAAATATACATCGTGATGCTCCCTGCATAGGTTACGATTCTGCTCTGTGTCAGCATGTTACCTGCATCTTTGGGACAGTGGTGGAGGTGAAACAGATGTCTGCCAAGGACAGGTTTGAGAGGAAGAAGTACATGAGTGTGTGGAGGTGGGAATCTGAGCTGATGGCCAGGATGATGAGCACGTTTCCAAACACAGTGATCGGGTACACGGAGAGAAAGAGACCAAATATGAAGACCTGCAGTTCTGGTTCCTCTGAAAGTCCCAGAAGAAGAAATTCTGAATCTCTTATAATATTCCCTGGTTCCATGAAGTAAAGATTATTTACAGGGAAGAGAAAAATAACATGAGTAATTTTCCTACAAACTAGTATTAATCACATAGCTTCAATGCTAGAGTTTATATTTTGCATTAAAGAAATTAATTTCAACATGTTTTATATAAATCTGGTCCCCTTTGGGAGTTTCCTGTGCCATCTCAAATTAGGATGTTTAGTCTCATTCTACTTTATTTCCTACAGGTTCATGTATTCTACAGTGTTAATGAGAAAATCTTCGTGTATGTCAGGAATATTAATTGTTGACCATATTTTAGACACTGGCTGTGAGTATAGATGCTGAAGAACAAAAGTCCCTACAATTAAATGGTGAGGAAAGACTGTAGGAGAAAATAATAAAAATATATAAAATCTCAGATGGTGGCAGGTAATACAAAGAGGGGGCAGATCTAAAGGAGAAAGTGACTAGGGCATTGTGTTTTATATGGGTTTTTAGGCAAGACTTGCAAACAAGATGACATTTGAACAGAGACCCTGAAAAAAAGAAGGGGAGGAGAAGCAAGGTTACAAGGGTGTGTACCCCGCAGTGGAAATGGCCAGGGCAAGGGCCCTGGGTTAGAGCAGAAAGGGTTAGTGATGTGCTCTAAGTTAATATCAGAGTATCTATTGGGCCTTGAGCATAATATTTTTAGGTTGCTTCTAGGCAATGGTTCTCAATCAGAAATAACTTTGACCCTGGGGTATCCAGCAAAGTCTGTAGAGATACTACTAAACAAACAATCCACAGAAGAGCACCCCTATATGTTATTATTCTTCCCCAAATATCGATGGTTAAAGGTGAGGAAAAAATAGTCTAGACCAGTACTTCTCCAACAATAATGTGAGGCTGGGACACTCAGGATTTTAGTTCAAATGTAGAATCTGATTCAGCAGTTCTATGAGGCTCAGAGCCTCTGAATTTCTAACAAGCTCCCAGGTGGTATTGATGCTGCAGGTCCTGGTCTATGGACTACTCTCTAGGTAACAAAGCTGAGGTCCTGTGTTAGAGTCAGGTGTAGGTAGTTTTAGGTCTTCTGAACTAAATATCGTCTTGCAGGTAATTTTGAAGAAATAGTATATTCGCTTATTCCAGAGGTTGTGGTAGTTCTGTTTGTTTCTTTAATGTAAAGGTGCTTGAGTGACACATAATCATACACTCTTGGAAAAGGTTTTGTAGTTGGCAATTTAAAAAGCTCCAAAAGATGTCCGCAGTCTATCCTTAGTGCTTTTGAATATATTTTTATTGCAGGTAGAATTAGGGTAGCAGATGGAACAGGGATGCTAATCGGCTGACTTTAAGATAGAAGATGAGCTAGGATCATCCAGGTGGAACTAAGGTAACCACAATACTCCTCTAGAAGCAGGAGAGGAGACAAGGTAAAAATGATACACTGCTGGCTTTGAAGAATAAAGAATGTCCATGAGCCAAGGAATGAAGATGACTGGCAATACAAACTGGAATTGGAAAGGAAACAAATTCTCCCCTGAGCCTACAGAAGGAAATATGTCCTATAGACATCTTAATATTAGTCCATGTGATGCATTTAAGATTCTGACACCCAGAACTATAAGAGCATATATTTGTTTGTTTTAAAATAACAAGTGCAGGTATATTTTATAGCAGCAACATGACTTTAAACAGACATTTCTTTAAAAAAAAATATTTGTTTAAGGGAACTGAGTTGAAGCCTCTCTATTCATTCATCAGTGTCCCTTGGATAAAGTAATTTCGTGTTGCAAACCAAAATGAAGTAAAAAAATTTTAAATCGAGCTTGAGATATTCCACCTCATAGCTGGTACAGTGAAGTCTTCATTGTGTAAATATAAACATGATTCCTTTGTGGCATTACGATT
Organism: Eonycteris spelaea; assembly: GCA_003508835.1. Classification (NCBI taxonomy): domain Eukaryota; kingdom Metazoa; phylum Chordata; class Mammalia; order Chiroptera; family Pteropodidae; genus Eonycteris; species Eonycteris spelaea. The sequence continues at coordinate 24,964 of PUFA01000428.1, forward strand.
TAAGGAAAACATAGAGACATTAATTTCTCTGTCACTGAACTCTAAAAACTTGTTACTCTTTGCCTGGGTTTGGTCAGTTCTCAGTTTATTGTCCCCAAGTGCACAACAAATTTCTCATTAAAAACACAGAAGATAATGACCACTGGGAGAAAAGGCTGAGTGTGAGATAAAAATTCCTCCTAATTGTTCCAACAGAGAAATTTATAAGGTAACAAACTCCAAAATATAGGCAGCCTTGCCAAACTATTTAGTATTCATTTTAGACTTATTACATAATTATTTTTTTGTGACCATCCAGCATGAGAGAAGATACTGTAATGAGTGTCTCACGTTGCAAGATAATTTCTACCTCCACTCGTCTAGAACTTTTCAATGAATAAGAAACATACTCAAATACAGCCCATCTTGGAAATTTAATACAAGCACTCTCACTTCACTATATCATCCTTCACACCTGACACTCTACTTCTTACTCCCCGCCTCAACCAGGAAAACTCCTCAGATATGTTTTCATTTTACTGCAACCATTTTATGCATCTCACTCATTCTATAGGGTCACCCAACTGACTCCCATTCTCTTCACTTAATTGTCAACAATGGTTCCTGTAGAGTAGATTCAAATAGCCACATAGTTATTAACACATTATATAAATTAATTATAAATTAGTCACTTAACCAAGAATGCAAACAGAGATCACTTGTCTCCGGGCCAGGCTGATGGGGCTTTCATGTGACTCAGGTAAGAGTTCTCAGGTTCCATCCTCTCTGACCCTCTCCTGTTCTACCAGCTGGGTTGTCAGACTCACCTGGATGGGTCTCTGACAGTGAGGTCTCCATGTGGGATCTGAGTTCCTACTGGACATTTGAATATGGAGTCGAAAGGTCTGTCCTGAGACAAGACAGCAGGAAGGAATAAAGCATCAGTTCCAAGATAGCTTAGGGCCAAAAGCAACAACCATGTCCTGTCCACCAATGCTGTATAAGCTAAGGACTGCACAGAGGCAGTATTACCTCTCTCTCTCTCTCTCTCTCTCTCTCTCTCTCTCTCTCTCTCTCTCCTCTCTCTCTCCATTCTCTCTTCCCATGCTCATCAGGCATCTTCCTCCTATTATTCCAAACCTATAAGCACATGATTTCTCTCTGGGCCTCTGGGAATAAACAGAAACAAAAATTTCCTAAAGATTCTGTCACCCTGAAAGACCATATAATATATAGCTGATAAAAAAATTATAATAGATAGACTAAGAGCCTCCAAAAGATAATTACATTATAATCCCTAGAAATTAATAATGAGTTATTTTTTGTTACAAGGAAGGATTAAGGTAACACATCAAATAGGTTGGCTAATCAGATGCCTTTACGTTAAGACTGGCCATTGTAAGTGCTGGTAGAAGGTGTGAGAAAAAGGAACCCTCATACACTACTGATGGGACTGCAAATTGATACAGCCACTATGGAAAACAGTATGGAGATTTCCTCAAAAAGCTGAGAATTGATCTACCATATGATTCAGCAGTCCCTCTACTGGGTATTTACCTAAAAGACTTGAAAACACATAAAAAAAGATGGACCTCAAGATAATCATGCTAAGCAAAATAAACCAGACAGAAGAAGTTGAAAACCACATGATATCACTTATATGTGGTATATAAACCCAAAGCAACAAACAAATAGGACAAACAACAAACAGAGACTCATGGACATGGACAATAGATTAGTGTTATCAGAGGGTGGGGCGGGGAGGAATGAGGAGAAGGTAGATGGATAAAAAGGGTAAAAATATGTTGGTGACAGAAAGAAATCTAACTGTGGGAGGTCAGCACACACCGTAAATATATATATGCTTTACTGTTAAAATATACAGCTGAAACATTTGTTTTTACTTGTCCTGTTGATTATAGCTATTCTAACAGGTATGAGATAGTATCTCATTGTGGTTTTGACTTACATTTCCCTAATAGCTAGTGAAGTTGAGCATCTTTTCATATATGTTTTGGACATTTATATGTCCTGAGGGATAATTGTTCAGGTCATCTGCTCATTTTTTGATTGGGCTTTTTGTTGTTGTTGTTGTTATTGTTGTTGTTGTTGTTGTTGTTGTTGTTGTTGTTATTGAGTTGTATGAATTCTTTGTATATTTTGGATATTAGGCCCTTAATGGAGGCATTGCTTGCAAATATATTTCCCATTCAGATGGTTGTCTCTTTACCTTGTTGACGGTATCTTTTTGCTAAGCAGACGCTCTTTAGTTTGATGTAGTCCCATTCATTTATTTTAGCTTTTACTTCCCATGCCTTTGAGGTCAAATTATAAAATCCTTTTTAAGTCCAAGTCCTTGAGTTTAGTTTCTATGTTTTCTTCTATGTATTTTAATGTTTCAGGTCTTATATTCAGGTCCATAATCCATTTTGATTTAATTTTGGTGTGTGCAATAGACAACAGTCTAGTTTCATTCTTTTGCAGGTGGCTTTCCAGTTTTCCCTCCATCATTTATTTAAGAGGCTTTTCTTTCTCCACTGTATGTTTTTGACTTTTTTTTTCAAAAATATTTGCCCATATAAATATGGGTTTACTTCTGGACTCTCGATCCTGTTCCACTGGTCTCTGTTTCTGTTTTTTCTGTTAATGCCATGCTGTTTTGATTATTGTCTCTTTGTATTATAATTTCAAGTCAGGCAGAGTGATGCCTCCGGACTTGTTCTTTTTTCTCATGATAGCTTTGGTGATTCTAGATCTTTTGTGCTTCCACACAAATCTTATGATTTTTTGTTCTATTTCTTTAAAAAATGCCTAAGGGATTTTGATGGGGATTGCATTAAGTCTATCTAATGCTTTAGTTAATATGGTCATTTTAACTATGTTGATTCTCCCAATCCAAGAACAAAGAATATCTTTCCATTTCTTTGTATCTTCTTCAATTTCTTTTAATACGGTCTTGTAGTTTTTATTATATAAGTCTTTACATGTTCATTAGACTTATTCTTGGTATTTTATTCTTTTTTTGCAATTGCAAAAGGAATTATTTTTTCCACTTCTATTTCTGATGCTTCATTATTAGAGTGAAGGAATGCTATGGATTTTCGAATGTTGATTTTGAATCCAGAGACTTTATTGTATTTGCTTACTGTTTCTAGTCATGTTCTTGTGGAGTCTTTAGGTTTTCTATATAGAGAATCATCTCTCCATGAATAGTGACAGTTCGACTTCTTCATTTCTTATTTAGATGCTTCTATATCTTTCATTATCTGATTGCACTCGCTAGGACCTTTAATGTTATACTGATTAACAGTGGCGATAGTAGCCAGCCTTGCCTTGTTCCTGATCTTAGATGGAAGGTTTTAAGTTTTTCACTGTTAAGTATAATGTTGGCTGAGGATTTGTTATATATGGCCTTTATTATGTTAAGGTACTTTCCTTCTCTACCGTTAAGTGTTTTGTTAAGTGTTTTGATCATAAATTGATTCTGTTGAAGGCTTTTTCTGCAACTATTGATATGATCATATAATTCTCATTTTTAATATGTTAATGTGGTGTATCACATTACTCGATTTGGTATGTTGAACCATCCCTGTGCCCCTGAGATAAAGCCATCTTGATGTGTCTTGGTGTAGGTCTTTTTGGGTTGAGATAATTGGGTGTTTTGTTAACTTCTTGAATTCTAAGCCCAGCTCATTCCTTAGATATGGAAAATTCTCATCAACTATTTGTCTGAAAATGTTTTCAAAGTCCTGGTCCTTTTCTTCACCTCCAATAATACCCATTATTCTTATGTTTCCTCTCCTGATGGTATCAGATAGTTCTTGTATTTTCTCTTTCATTATTTTTCATTCTTTGGTTTCTCTCTTCTTCTTTCTGATTTATTTCTAGATTTCTGTTTTTGATATCACTGATCCTTTTCTCCACTTATTCAACTCTATTTCCCAAGCTTGCTATTTCATTTTTTAGTTCTTGCATTGGGTTCTTTTCCTCCAGAAGTTCTATTTGGTTCTTTTTGAGGGTTTCAATGTCCTTGCTAAAGGACACATTCTGCTAATCTAGTTGTGTTTTCAATTCCTGAAATTATTGATATGAATTGTTTTGGATCTCATTGAGTTTTTTCAGAAGTAGCATCCTGAATTCTCTGTCATTTAAGTCACATATTTCTATGTCTCTAAGCTTATTTGCTGGAGATTTTTCTCTTTCTTTCTGGAATGCTTGTCACCTTGGTTGTTCATGGTGTTTAATGGACTATTTCTTCTGTGCATTAATGGAAGTGTTTTCTGCTTTTTTGTCCAGAAAGAAGATTTATATATAAAGTTCTCTCTTTAGCCTGTTGTAAAGAAGATGCTTTTTTCCCAGTAGGTGGCATCTAAGACTTTCGGATCCCTGCTTTTATAAAGTCTTAATGCCTTTTTAAAATTTTCTTTTAGATATTTAATCATGCTCACTACCCTTAGTCTCAGTTCCTGTCAGTGTTAACGACAGTTTTGTTAGCATTTGCTCAGATTTTCTGAGTCTCTGTGTTAGATCTCAAAGATATGGGGGAGAGGCCTCTGAATTGGAGGATGGAGGCTATACAGCCTCCCATTTTCAACCACAGTGTTAATCATCAACTGATGTTTCTCTGCCACCCCCCCACTTCTGTGCTGTACCTACTTCCCTGCTTTCTGCCCTGATGCCTGGGCAATGCCTGGCCATGTGAAGCTAACAGCTCTCCAAGGCAGGTCTGTTCAGGGAACTTGTGCACCTTCTCTCTTTCCACCTCCTCCTATGGGGAGTTCCGACTGCAAGAGGCAGCCTCTTTGTTTCTCCCAGTCTATTCCCTGACTCCTGGGGTTCTGACCTGTAATAGAACTTATTTGGAAATCCCACGCTCAGATGTCCTGGTATGCAGTTTGGGTGTTTTTTTCTTGAGTTTTAGATATATAGCTTATTGTTGTTTCAAGGGGAATGTCTGCAGATGTCTCTCACTTTGCCATGTTTCTGCTGTCATTCCCAACTTGTACACTTTAAATATGTGCAATATATTGCATGCAATTATACTCCAATAAAATAACTTACAGGAAATAATCTAGTGATGCATGGCTTAAGGTCAGATGTAGAGCACAGGTTGCTTGTGTCATACTTTAATGGAGGAGGGAGAAATATTATTTGGTAGAAAGAAAATGTTTCATATGAAATAAAATCATTGACTTTAATTTATGGCAATTACTTTTGGCAGACTCATTTTTCTATAAACTAGATTATACGACATATATAAATAAACTGTCATAAATTGGTTCAAGACAAGGGTGCATTACAGCCTCCCACAACATCATGGATAAGCTATAGACATAAAATGTAGAGACACCAGCTGATGCAGACTCATGAATATCTGACCAGAGATCAAAACAACTCCCATCATATAATCTCATTTGATATAAGCCATTGAATTTAGGACAGTTCATTTTAGAGCATTAACTAACTGATACAATGATCAAAGCAATCAAACTAAAGGCAATTATAATAAAGCTGCTCTTTTTTAATTTTTGGCATATATTGTGATAGTTGGACACAGCAATATGATCATTTTGTTATTCAATTTATTTGGAATAACTAGATTAAAATTGGTTCTATTGAGGATTGCTTCAATAACCATGGAGAGGTCAGAAGGACATGCATATTAGCAGAAACCCTGCTGACACTGAATCATATGACAGGGTAGGAATTCAAGCTCTCCTGTGAATCACATTCATGTCATGAAGATGGAAGTGATTCCTGCATAAGAGGAAATATGAAAGGGATGGTATTGATATTGTTCATTCACTATCCATGTAGTGGTTTGACAAAATTAAAAAGTGGAGATATTTGTTTATAGGAATCATATTTGTAGGTAGGACTGAAATTTTAGAGGACAAACAGGAAGGTAATTTAGTAATAAAATGTAAATATGATGACCATTCCTCACCTCAGTGAAAACAGGCCCTCACACATGGAATCTATCTTCTATACTTCAGTACTAGATTGCAGCATGAAAAAGAAATATTTTGCATACAAATCAACTGAATAATGCTTCCTTGTATTTAAAGTCAAGTCTTTCTAAGGAGTATATTAGGTGTATCTATTTATCAAATTTCTGTTTTCCTCACAATTCTGCCTGAATATACATATTTGACAATCAATCGTTTTTTAGGGACAATAATAGGCATTGTAGACACTGAGCTCAATAACAGTAAAATAGTAGGAGTCCAATTAAAAAAACATATTATCAATAAAAGGAGTTAAGAGAGTGAAATAAAATAGAATGACAGACCCAAAGTGAAATTGAAGTTCAAGGTTTTGTTTTTGTTTTTGAAAATATCATGTTAACAAATTTAGAAAACAAGTAATACAACACATGAATATCTTTCAGTAACACAAAATAAAATTCTTGAGATGATATGAGCATTTGAGAAGAAATTTTTCTTAAGAATCCATATGAATTCACAAAATAATTAAGGTTTTCCAAATACTTTTGGTTCAAACTTGGGTAAAACTTTTTAAGATTAGGAAAATGTACAAGGGAGAAAAAATGTCCATATATTAAGAGAAAAGCATGATAAACTGAATTGCTTACATTGTACAGAGAAGATGAATTAAGTAAATAGATATTCCAGAAAATAAATAAAGAGAAATATTCTATTTCCACATTTTTTTGGCTTCAAGGCTTTTAGCCCACCAATCATGGGGAGTTCTTCAGCCCTAAAACAGTTGTCCACTTTAAGCTTCCACTCCACAGAATCTTTTCAAAGTCCCCTTTATGTCTTTGTTCCTGAGACTGTAGATGAATGGGTTCAGCATGGGTGTGACAACCGTGTACATCACTGAGGCTACTGTACTTGAGTGTGTGCTGTGGGGAGAGGCAGAACTGAGGTACACTCCTATGACTGTACAATAAAATAAGAAGACAACAGAGAGGTGAGACACACAGGTAGAAAATGCTTTATATTTCCCTTGAGCTGATGACATTCCACGAATGCAAGAAACTATCTTAGAGTAAGAGTAAAGGATCCCTGTAAGAGGAATACCACCCAACAGTCCAATTGAAAATATATCATTAAGTTTATTAAGAAAGGTGTCAGAACAAGCAAGCTTAATCATCTGATTGAGTTCACAGAAAAAGTGGGGATTTGTCAGACTGTACAGAAAGACAGTTGCAATACCATTAAGCTTTGTAAATAAGGAAAAGAGGGCACTCGTTGATCCAGGACACCAGAAGCAGCAGTCCACAGAGCCGGGATTCATGATGAGCGTGTAGTGTAAGGGGTGACAGATGGCCACAAAGCGGTCATAAGCCAATCACGGTCAAGAGGAAGTTGTCCAACACTCCAAAGAGTAGGAAAAAGTACAGCTGTGTGATGCAGCCTCCATAGGTTATGTATGACTTTGCTCTGTGTCTGAATGTTCACCAGCATTTTGTGACAGTGGTCTAGAGGTGAAAACAATGTCTACAAAGGAGAGGTTGGAAAGGAAGAAGTACATGGGTGTTTGGAGATGAGAGTGTGAGGTGACGGCCAGGATGATGAGCAGGTTTCCAACCATGGTGATCAGGTACATGAAGAGGAAAAGCCCAATATGAAAGTTGCAGTTCTGGTTCCTCAGAAAATCCCATGAGAAGAAATTCTGTAATCCGTGAATAATTTTCTGGTACCATGTGTTGGTGGTTATGACTGGGAAATAAAAAATTTACATAATTAATTACAAACATGGTCGTTACTAGCATCTTGAAATGCTACAATTTGTATTTTGCAGTAAAATGTATATATGATGCATATGTGGATTTGTAGACATCTGATCCTCTTTAAATAATCTTCCCTGACATCTCTAAATAGAAATTCCAAATAAGTCATTTTTATATGGGTCTAATGAGAAATTCTTTCAAATGTAATTTCTGTGATTCCTGCACCTATTTCATGTTTATTTGACCACCCTTGTTTTTATATGGCACTTAGTGGATAGGGCTGGCCCTCTCTCACTTTTCTTGTGGTATTTTTCTTTGTTATTCTTGGCTTTGAGTTTTGACCTCTTTCATGACACATCTGATGGGTACACTAGTCCTAGTTCTATTTCATTTTCAACATGCAAAGTCCTCCTTAGACATATTACATAAAATCCTGCTTATGCTACCACTATTGTTCCCCTTTTCTTCATAAATTTATCCCTGAGGAAATTATATCATACCACACTCATTAAGAAATATGTGCTGAGTCCTCAGCTTTCTCTTGTCAAGGGGAACAAGGTGCTGAAAAAAGAACTCACTACAATCCAAAGCACAGAAAGAATATAAGGTAGTGAAAAATCATACACAATGTTAGATGCTTCATGTGCTCTGAAAAAAAGAAGAGAGGAGGTATAAAAGAACGTAGGTGTGCATGTTATTTCTAATGTAATTGAGAAAGACTTGAAAACAAGGTGCTATTTGAACAGAGGCCTCAAGGAAGACGCAGAAGACACAGGAAGACAGGAAGATTTGGGGGAAGTTTGTAGCTTGCTGGGTAAGAGACACTGCAAATATCCTGAGGTTGGCACTTGTCTCAAGTAATTAAGGCTCAAAAGGAATAGGGATTGTGAGGGAATGAACAAGAGTAAGATGATAGTGATGGTGTGAGAGAATGTGGAGGAATAAGATGGCATGTCTACTATAAATGAAGCTTCAAAACACAGGGAATTCCTCAATCATATATTGTTCCTTAAACTTTATTATCTTTGCAAGGGATCCTGTGAGGAGAAGTGATGCCTTCTTTATTTCAATCTGTTGATTGGCATTCTATACCTATATTTTAAAGAACACATTTCAGAGTATATAAGCTAGGAACCCCTGCCCTTAGAAGTGGAGAAATCCTCATGTCCACAAACCACATATACTCATATCTACAGACACAGACACTATGTCCTCCTGAGGTCATGTTAATACCAGATTCTACTCACCCCGAGACACAATAAAGAGGAAAGAAATAATACAAGGCAAGATAATATCAGGTTACCTTGCCTCTATAAGTTATATAAATAGTTCCAAAGTCCCTTGATAAACCCTCAAATCAACATGTAAAAATGGGGCTCCATTTTCATATAACTATTTTCTGCCCTGTACATTAAAAAGCAGTTAAACAAAGAGATAAAAAGATGAAAGAGAGACAAACAGACAGACAGTTACAGAGACAGACAGATCTAATAATCTCTGGTGGTCCCTGAGAGATTGTGATAAAGAGAAAGTATTCTTGGTTATGGTTACATGCCAACCAGAGATTGCCTTATGCCCAGAATAATCAACAAAGTAGTAAATAACAATTTACTCAAAACAAAAAGAGCAATGCCTTGATGGCATCAGGACCCCTTACAGATAAAACACCTTACTAGAAGATTTGCAAAGAATAGATCTACTATTTACAAAAGGAAACACACAATGTATAGAAAAAAGCAGGGATTTTTAAGCTGAAATAAGATTTTAGTTAATAACATTAAGTCCAAAACCTTCGGAATCAAAAAACCCCATTTTGATTCTGAAATCTACCACCTCTTTGTTTTTTGAAAGAGGAGAGACAGCAGGACATTCTAAGTGCTAATATCCTCACTCAAATAGTGCAGATAGTAATACCAATTCAGAATGGTGACAGGTTTGAACAATGTATGTAACATGCTTAGCAAAATTAATCATTTATTTCTGTTGGTAAATAAATGATTACAACTGTGATGACATGAGGCTGATTATTTTTTTCTGCATCTACTCTCTCCATTGCTTCCCCAACTCTAGGTGTCCCAGTTGCACAGCCATATTATTTTCTCATCCCTCTCATGTTTTGCAGGCTGGAAACCCTCTAGACAGATAATCACACTGACTCTTGGAGATCTCTGTATATTAAAAACTGTTCATAAGACTCCTGCATTAAACTCCATCCCAGTGACTCCTCAATGGAAATAGAAATCAAACTTTGTAGTTTCAAACACAAGGCTCAAGTCTCATGACCTTTTCACCTGCTTCACCACATAGAGCCTCCTGCTCGTGCTCACATTAATCTCCCAAACATTGAACTTGACTCTCGCTTCACCTGGTACCACAGGTTCAAAGCTCAGAGCCTTAATACACACACTTCTCTCTGCTTAGTGTTATGCCATGAGACCTTTTCGAACTTTTCACCCCCTCTCTATCCTCCAAACTCCATGTCCTCCTTCAGATTGCTGGTATTCTCTCCTTCATAGCCTCTTATTTTTCTGAACATTATCATAGGAAAAGGTTACTTTCTCATCAAGTTAATTACATATTAGGATACCCATAGCATATTTTTTTATTTAGTTCCATGTCTTTTCTCCCTACTACAGTGAGTGCAGTGAGGCATGCAGTATGTTATACACATCGCCACCCTCCCACTAGACTTAGCTGAATTGGGAAGAATAGCTGATTAATAAGCATTCCATGAATGGATGAGAGAATGTTCTCACAGAAATTGTTGATGATGAAAGAAGGAAGAGAAGGAGGCAACAATGACCTAGATGTGGAGGATGTGCCAGAGGAATGTTTTCCATGTTCTATATCTGGACCCAGTAGGATGGAAGACTATGTTTGTAAAATTACTTAGAATAGAGTCAAGATGTCATAAGAGAAAATATGAGTACACCATACATAGAGAACATATATAATCATCTCATGGTTCTCTTAGTCAGTCGTGTGTGTGTGTGTGTGTGTGTGTGTGCGTGTGTGTGGTGTGTGTTTGCTGTGATTATGAGCAGGCATGCCGGATCACAACATAAAGAATGTCCTCTTTGGGACAAAAAACAAACAAACAAACAAACAAAACAAAAAACTCTAGAATCCACTGCAATAAAACAGGACCACTTCTTGCCAATGAGGGAAAAGCAACAGGAATGTAGAGCCCACAGAGAGTAAGGTGCAAAGAGGAGGCAGCCGGCATGGGTGCTCCAGTCCCCTCAGACTCAAGGAACCTCACACTGACTGGACATTTATTGCCCCTTTGGCATCATTATAACATCCACCTCAGCCCCAATCTAATTGTTATTTCTGCAATTAATCCACATTTTTTGAACACCCATGTTTTTATATGATCCAGTAATGGTGAGCCTGGCCCTTTTCTCACTTTCTTTGTGTAATTCTTTCCTTTGTTATTTTTGAGCTTTGAGTTTTACCTATTTGTAACAAATCTGATGGGTACACTAGTCCTGACTCTCTTCTTTATCCAACATAAAAAGGCCCTCCCGAGACATATTCTATAAAATCCTTCTTATGATGCAACTATTGGTGCCCTTTCTTCATACATTTATCCCTAAGGAAATGATGTCATATTGTACTCATTTCACTGTACTGTTCTTCTCTTTGTTATGTGGTATTTAATGAGTAAGGACCGCACTTATTTTGCTTACCTATGTGGTTTCATAATATGTGCATTTATACAGAAAAAATTGTTAAGGAATGGGAAAATATTACCAAATCAAAATAGTCGATTTTAGTAACTATGGTCAACTTGATTACTATGTAAGACTAATTCTTAAATAATAATATATATTATATATATATATATATAATATATAAATGCAATAACTTAATCACAGTTATATGGGTCTCTAATTCCAGAGAATTGGCAAAGACTTGGAAAGAAAAAATATAAAATATACTTTTGAAAAGCTGTGGAGGAAGAAGTATCTACTGTTATAATTTCTACCTATATAAACATAAATAGATTCAGATATCCTTAGGAAAGGATAGATGTGATCCTTAATGAATGCAATGGAATACTCTTTGAAAAATGGATGAACACATATAAGGTTTCAATTTTTTTTTATTTAAATTAGTTTCAAGTATATAGTAGATTGGTTAGACATCTATATAATTCATAAAACAATCCCTCCAATTGCTCCCTCTCTCCCTTGACCCTCCATCTAGCCATCATATTAATGTTAATGACATTACCTCTGCTGTGCTCCCAATCCCCACGACCAACTTTTCAACTACTAATTTGTACTTCTTTAATTTTATGTGCAAAAATAATGGGGGGGCATAATATGACAGGCTGTTAGAACTGAACAAAAAATGATAATTTTTATACTCTCCTCCAAATACATATCTATATGTATATAAAGGAATTCAATGCCAAACAGCAAAGTTGGTAGAAGAAACTCCAATTTACAAATTAAATAAATTAGTCTACCTAGCCAACAAACATGGCCATCTCTGGGCTCTGGGCAAGGCTGGCTAGGCTCTCAGTAGACCTCAAGTAAATGTTCTCAGGTTCCATTCACTCTGACCCTTCTCTGAAGTACCTGATGGGCTCTCAACTCACCTGAATAGGGTCTCTGAAAGGGAGGACTCCATGTGGAAGTTTTAGTGCCTCCCTGGATGATTGATGATGGAGACTGAAGCTCTGTCCCCAGAAAAGGCAGCAGGGTGGAGTAAAGCATTGGTCCCACTCTGACTTAGGAAAGCATTGGTCCCACTCTGACTTAGGTTAGCATAGAGTGCACTCACACAAACTTAGATGGTTAGCCTACTACACACCTTGTCTATGTGGTATAGTCTATTGCTCCGTAGGGGAGAAAAAAAATTATTTCTACCCTTCTGGGTACTTTGCTGACACATTCTTCTTGTTACAAAGGACAGATTAATAAAAGAAAACCAATAAAGTTTAATTACATGTATTTCCTCTGTATACATGAGAGAGACCTAGGAAAAACTGAGTAACTCCCAGAATTGCTGAGGTATCATCTTAACTACCATTTTAACTGAAAATAGAAAAAGGTGCTAAGGTTGGGTGTAGTCAGTTATGTAAGGTTATCAAGAAACGTCCAGTCTATTAAATAAAGTTGTTATGCAGCTGTAAGTGATTGTCTTCTTCATTGATGAGTTTCTAGAGAAAAGGTAAACCCCTACTTTTCCTGGTACAGCCAAGGAGACACACTTACAATTGAAAATTTTCCTTACCATGCCATGTTCCTTACAAAGTATAACTTGTACTTGGATTTCAGAGCTTCTCCCATGACTGCTTTTTCTTAAAATTAACCAGCTTAAAATAATCTTTACAGCAAATTGACATGTTTTTGGGTGAGAAATTCTGTCCCTTACATTTTCACGTTATATACCTCTATAATGTGTTATTATACTGTACACTGCAGGAATTGTATCACAATGACTATTTGTGTAATGCCTACATTCCGATGTTACCAAGGCTATGAAGTCTTAAGTGATAGGAATTTTCCAGCAACATTATAATCTTATGGGACCAACATTACATGTATGGTCCCTTGTTGACCAAAAAGTCCTTCTCTGCACATGACTATATGCACTCATTCCAGAGGCTGTGATAAATTCTGTGTTTGTTTCTTTTATATAAAGGCCCTTCAGTATCACTGAATAATGTACTACAGAAAAAGATTTTGTAGTAGGCAGCATAAAGGCCTCAAAAACATGTCTATGTCCTTCTCCCTAGAAACTTTGTAATATAATATTTATTCTAGAAATGGAGGTTAAGGCGGCTCTTAGAATAAGTTTGCCTATCAGCTGACTTTAAGAAAAGAACATTGGCACTAATTAAGCAAGTGAAAACTAATATCATCACCCATGGTCCTAGAAAATGGAACGGGAAGGAATAATAGCTGGAATCAGAGGAGATTGGAAGATGCTACACTGGTGACTTTGGAGATGGAGAAGGGCCAGCAAATGCTTGTGGCTTCAAGAAACTGGAATAGGAGAGGCAACAGCTTCTCTCCTGGAGCCTCCAGGTAGAACCAGCCCTGCAGACATCTTGATTTTAGTCTCGTGAGACTCCTTTCAGGGTTCAGAACTTTAAAACAATAAGAATGTGAATTTGTTTCTTTAATACTCAACTGTTTTTATTTATTACAACAGGAGTGTAATACACTTATCCAATCAATCTTTTCTGTGGAAAATTTTAGCCTTCCACTTTATTCTATTAGCTTCCCTTGGAAAAGGTCTTTAGTGTTGAAATCCCAATTCAAGTAGAAGGAAAACTGTGAAAGTTAATTTACTCCATTAATAGTCAAATAAATCCTACACTGCATAAAAGTAAATGTCATTCTGAATTTGAAGCTTTTGTGTATTAAATTAGGAAATGGAATTTATTACTAAAAGTAAGTTCCCATTCTACTTTAAATATTTGTGTCTAAATGTCTACATTCTTTCAGTTTCATGTTACCTTAATCATGTATCGTTTAATTTTTATCCTCTCCAAATTTCTTTCAAATTTCTTTTTGACCTTACAGGTAACATTATTAATGAGTCTATGTTGTACATATGTATGTGTGGTTACTTGAAAGAAAAGTCAAGTAAAAATGCACATATTTGTATACTTAAATACACTTCATATGTGAAATTATTCTGTCTCACCAAACATTTCTAATTATATTTATTTCTAACAACATTTATTTGAATTACATTTCTCACTTCACATCACCATCAGAAATAAGAAATCGGAGAATCAGAATCATTACGTTTCTTTACAATTTTAAAACAAAGCAATTAAACTGTTGCACACATTTTTGAATTTTGTGTGTATGTTTCCATGTGTCCATGTATTTACACAGGCAATATGTATTCCTGATTTTTGTATAGCTCCTTTAATTCAGCAATTGATGTATTTTATTTTTATTTTTATTTGTTTTTATTTTTTACTTATTTTTAAAATAAATTTATGGAATAACATTGCTTAACAATTATATAATTTTCAGGTGTACATTATCCTTTTACATCTATATATTCTATTCTGTGTTTACCACCCAAAGTCCAGTTTCTTTCAGCTACCATATATTTGATCCCATTTACCCACTTCACTGTCCCCCTACCCTCCTATTTTTGACCCTCTTTACCCTGTCTACCTCCCCGCTCCTCTGCCACACTCTACCCTGGTAACCACTAGTCTATAGTCCATGGCCATGAGTCTCTGTTTGTCCTGTTCATTTCTTGCTTTCAGGTTTATATCCCATGTATAAGTGATATCATGCGATTTCAGCTTTCTCAGTCTGGCTTATTTCGCTTAGCATGATTACTCATGGTCCATTCAGGTTGACACAAATGGCAGTATTTCATCTCTTCTTATGGCTGAGTAATATTCCATTGTATATTTCTACCACAGATTCTTTAGCCAATCATCTATTGTAGAACACTTCAGTTGCTTCCATGTCCTGGCCACTGTGAATAGTGCTGCCATGAAACTCAGTGTGCAAATATCTCTTCAGATATGGATTTTCAGTCTTTGGAGTAAATACCAGTAGCGGGATTGCTGGATCATATGGTAGGTCGATTTTTAGAGTTTGAGGAACCTCTATACTGTTTTCCATAGTTGCTGTACCAATTTGCTATTCCACCAGCACTGTATGAGGGTTCCTTTTTGTCTGCATCCTCTCCAATATTTGTTATTTTTTGTCCTGTTGATTATAGCTATTCTAACAGGTGTGAGATGGTATCTCATTGTGGTTTTGATTAGCATTTCCGTAATAGCTATTGATGTTGAGCATTTTTTCTTGTATTTGTTGGCTATTTGAATGTCCTCTAGAGAGAAGTGCCTGTTGAGGGCCTCTGCCCATTTTTTGATTGGATCCTTTGTTTCTTTTTGTTGTTATTGAGTCGTATGAGTTCTTTGTGTATTTTGGATATTAGGCCCTTTATTGGCACGTTGCTCGCAAATATATTTTCCCATTCAGATGGTAGTCTCTTTACTTTGTTGACGATTTCTTTTGCTGAGCAGAAGCTTTTTACTTGATGTAGTCCCATTCATTTATTTCTGCTTTTACTTCCCTTGCCTTTGAGGTCACATTCATAAAATCTTCTTTAAGTCCAAGTTCCTTGAGTTAAGTTCCTATATTTCTTTTTGCATTTTATTGATTCTGGTCTTATATTCAGGTCCTATAATAATTTTGACTTAATTTTGATGTGTGATGATAGAAAACAGTCTAGTTTGATGATAGAAAACGTCTAGTTTCATTCTTTTACAGGTGGCTTTTCAGATTTCCCAGCACCATTTATTAAAGGCTTTCCTTTCTCCACTGTATGTTTTTTGGCTTTTCTGTTGAAAATTATTTGCCCACGTAAATATGGGTTTACTTCTGGAATCTGAATTCTGTCCACTGATCGTGTTTTGTTTCGCTGCCAACACTATGCCGTTTTGATTACTGTTTTTTGTAGTAAAATTTGAAGTCAGGCAGAGTGATGCCTCTAGCCTTGATCTTTTTTCTCAGGATGCCTCTGGCACTTCATGGTCTTTAGTGCTTCCATACAAATTTGATGATTTTTTGTTCTATTTCTTTAAAAAATGCTGATGGGATTTTGATGGAGATTGCATTAAATCTGTATAATGCTTTAGGTAATATGGTTATGTTAACTATGCTTATTTCCCAATCCAAGAACAAAAAATATCTTTCCATTTCTTTGTATCTTCTTCAATTTCTTTTAATAGGGTCTTTTAATTTTTATTATATAAGTCCTTCACATGTTTTGTTAGATTTATTCCCATATATTTTATTCTTTTTTTTTTTTGGAATTGCAAAAGGAATTATTTTTCCACTTCTGTTTTTGATGGTTCCCTATTAGTGTATATGAATGCTATGGATTTTTGAATGTTGACTTTGTATCCAAAAACTTTACTATATTTGCTTATTGTTTTCTCGTAGTGTTCTTAATGAGTCTTTAGGATTTTCTATATAGATGTGGTTGATTCATGAGAAAGTACCATGTGCACTGCAGAACAATGTATAAGCAGCTGTTTGGGGTTGGAAGGATCTGTAAATGTCAATGATGTCCAGTTGGTCTAATGTATAATTTAAGGATGTTATTTCCTTATTAATTTTCTGTTTGGATGATCTGTCCATATCCGACAGTGGGGTATTTAGGTCTCCTACTATGATAGTGTTTTGATCTGCTTCTCCCTTTAATTTTGTTAGTAATTGCTTTACAATTTTGAGCATGGATATTAATAAGTGTTTTGCCTTCTTGTTGCCTAATTCCCTTTATCATTATGAAGTGTCCTTCAGTATCTTTCTTTATCTTTTTCATTTGCAAGTCTATTTTATCCAATATTAGTACTGCTACTCCTTTTTCTCTGCATGCCATTTGCTTGAAATATATTTTCCACCCTTTCACTTTGAGTCTATATTTGTCTTTAGAGTTGACATGTGTTTCCTAGATGCAGCATATGATTGGGTTTTGTTTTTTGATCCATTCTGCAACTCTGTGCCTTTTATTGGTGCGTTCAGTCCATTTACATTTAGGGTGATTTTTGAAATATTAGTCTTCTTACAGCTATTTTATCTTTTGGTTTTGGTAGCTTGGTGTTTCCATTGCTTCCTTGTCCTTGTGTTTCTGTTTTCTTTATTTTGGTAGGCTTTTGTGAGTTTTACCTATGGTTCTTCTTGTTTTTTTGTTATATACTTCAGTTCTGAATCTTCTCTTGTGGTTACCATTAGAATATGAAAGGATAGTTATACATTTACAGTCGTCCATTTTCTTCTACATGTGCCTTATTCATATCCCCTTCGTGAATTTGGATCTTTGAATCCTCCATTTTCAGTCATTGTTATCTCAATTTGTCCCTATGCTGAACATTCATTACTATTTTGCTATAGTAATTCTCTTATTATTTAAGCTTATAATGCTCTGTTCTTAGTAAAGGTTGCACTTCTCTTCTTCTGTTTGCCTGATACTCACTTAACTCCTATTTTTTGTATTTATTTTTGTTTTGTTATTCTGTTTAGGTGAGCTGACAATTTTCAGTATTTCCTGTAATGCAGGCCTTGTAGTAGAGATTTCTCTGAATTTTTGTATGTCTGGAAAGGTCTTAATTTCTCCTTCATATCTAAAGGAGAGCTTAGCTGGGTACATTATTCTAGGCTGGTAGTTTCTTTCACTTAATATTTTAAATATTTTATTGCATTCCCTTCTGGCTTGTCAGTTTTGTGTTGAGAAGCCTGATGATAATCTAATGGGTCTTCCTTTATAGGT
This sequence comes from Eonycteris spelaea, assembly GCA_003508835.1. NCBI lineage: Eukaryota > Metazoa > Chordata > Mammalia > Chiroptera > Pteropodidae > Eonycteris > Eonycteris spelaea. The sequence goes on from PUFA01000428.1 coordinate 42,917, forward strand.
TACCATCTACTTTTCCCTGGCTTCCCTGAGAATTCTGTCTATGTCACTGATTTTTGATAATTTTAACACAATATGTCTTGGTGAATTTTTTTTCTTTTTTTGGTTGAGATAGTTGGGTGTTCTGTTGACTCCTTGAATTTCAAGTTCTAGCTCATTCCTTAGATTTGGGGGATTCACACTATTTGTCTGAAAGTGCTTTTCTCTACTACTTTTCCTTGCCTTCAGTAATGCCCATTATTCTTATGTTTCCTCTCTTGATGGAACCAGCTAGTTCTTGAATTTCTCTTTATTATTTTTAACTATTCAGTTTCTCACTTCTTCCTTCTGACTTATTTCTAGATTTTTGTCTTTGATATCACTGATCCTTTTCTCCAATTGGCCGACTCTATTTCCTAAGCTTGCTATTTCTTTTTTCAGCGCAATGTAGTGTGTTCTTCATTTTCAGAAGTCCTCTTTGATTCCTTTTGAGGGTTTCAATCTCCTTGCTGTGCTTATCTAGTTGCTTTTTCAATTCCTGAAATTGTTGATTTTGACTTGTTTTGGATTCTCATCGAGTTTTTTTCAGAAGCACCATCCTGAATTCTCTTTATTAAGTTGCATATTTCTATGTCTGTAAGCTCATTTGCTGGAGTTTTTTTTTTTTTTCTCTTCTGTGATGATGTGCCCCTAGAAAGATGAAAGAAAGGGTTAAGACTAGAAGCCTCTATGCCAACCGCCACAGCAGCCACATTTCCTGATTGAATACCTGGCGATTACATCGGTAGGCTATTGTTTAACTCTGTTCCCACAAGAAAGAGTAGGAGGAATTTATGGGAAACATGGTATGGGAATCTGACCTTTTAACGTTCCGCTTTCTGCTTCTGTGCCCCCGCTTACGCATCATATCAGACCACCATTGGTGATAGGTAATGATAGATGATGTATAGATCCATTGCGATTGGGATATAGTAATTAATGGATTTTTGGGTATGAAACTGTGGACCTGAAATGGGTCGAGGCTGCTCCTTTGGAAGGACAGCCCGGCTATTAAACTGCCTCTAATATCAAAGCACTCAGGTTGAGTCTGGTTATTCTGGTCACAACATTTGGAGGCCCCAGCGAGATCTTCTCTGGTTGGGACTATCGATCTGTGCACCCGGAGAGCAAGCCACTCGGTCGGGAGGCCTCTAGGGCTCTTGCCCTACCCCGCTGTGGTTTCTCGCCTCGTGGAGCCTGATCCTGGGAGAGTGCTGAGGCAGTCCTGGTACGAGCTCGATTGACCGTGCAGATGTCGGACGCGACAAGTAAGTCGGCGGTCGACTGAGACTGTGACGACAGAATTCTCAGTCCTGGTTCTGGTCTGTTAGTCTGTGTCTGTCTGCTTTGTGTGCTTTATTGTGGAACATGGGTCAATCGCAAGGGAGGCTTACGCCGCTTCAGTGTATGCTTAATCATTTTAAAGATTTTCGCCATAGGGCGAAAGCTTATGGCGCTTCTGTAACCTCTTTCGATTTGCAGCGTTTCTGTCAGCTCGATTGGCCGACCTTCGGAGTTGGATGGCCCTCCGAAGGAACATTTGACTTGCAGACTGCATTTAGGGTTCGAAGTGTTGTTTATGGGAACCCTGGGCATCCAGACCAAGTGCCTTATATTGATGTGTGGATTGATATTGCTTCTGATGCCCCTAAGTACTTACAGAATTGCAGTCAAGTTCCTGTTACTGTATTGGCAGCTATTCCGCAGGGTCCTAAAAAGCCACCACCGGTGTTGCAGAGACCTCCCTCCGAGACGATTGGAGGCCACCACCCTATGACAATGGGGAAGGTGGGGATCCTCCTCGGGAGGAGCCAGACCCTCCTGTAACTCGGTCTAGGGCCTGTAGGCCACCTTCCCCTGACTCTACCTTATCAGGGGAGCTGGTCCCTGTACAGGCTCCTTTGAAAGCAATACCTGGGGGAAGTGGAGGGCGAGCCGACTGTCATCTACTCGCCATTCAGTACCAGTGATTTATATAATTGGAAATTGCAAACGCCATCCTTTTCAGAGAAGCCGCAGGCTTAACCTCCCTCTTGGAATCTATTTTCTTTACCCATCAACCCACTTGGGATGATTGTCAGCAGCTTTTACAGGTTCTGTTTACAACAGAGGAGAAGGAAAGAATTTTACGGGAAGCTGCTAAGGGGTGACGGATCCGAATGGGCAGCCCACCACTGACCCAGTTCGGTTGCAGGCCGTGTTCCCCACCCAGCGACCTGAGTGGGACCCTAACACCGATCAAGGTAAGGAGGCTCTCCTAAGGTATCGCCAGTTTCTGCTACAGGGACTCCGGGCCGCTGCACGTAGACCAATAAATCTGTCCAAGGTAAGTGAAGTAATTCAAACTAAGGACGAGTCGCCTGCAGCATTTTTGGAAAGGTGCTAGAGTCTTACCGCTTGTATCCTATTAACCCGGAGGACCCTAATAATAGAAGAGCCATTAATTTGGCCTTTAATTAGCCAGTCGGCCCCTGACATCAGAAAGAAATTTCAGAGATTGGAAGGATTTGAGGGAGAGAATTTATCCAAATTGTTAGAGATAGCTCAGAAGTTTTTAATAATAGGGGTGATGTGCAGAAAGTAATGTTTGTAGAAAAAGGCTACCCTTCAGACAAAGGCCGTGGCAGAGGAAGAAGCCTGGATCTGTAGGACCACCCGGACCAGGGAACAAGAAGGTAGGCCTCGAAAAAGACCAATGTGCATACTGCAAAAAAGAAAGGACACTGGAAGAATGAGTGCCCAGAAAAAGAGCACTAAGGGGTGAGAAGAAAAAGCCAGGCCCCTTAATTCTCCTGGAGGACGAATGAGGGCGTCAGCGCTCTCTAGGTCCCCAGGAGCCTAGGCTAACCTTGAATGTAGGGGGCCAACCTGTGTGCTAAGCCCCTGTATGACTGTACAGCAGGAAAAGGAGAGACTATAGAATGGGCAGCAGAACAGCAGCGAGCCTTTGAAACACTAAAGAAAGCCTTAATGTCCACCCGGCACTGGCTTTGCCAAACTTGGAAAAGCCTTTCCAACTGTTTGTGACTGAAGTAAGGGGAATTACGAAAGGGGTATTGACTCAGACTTTGGCCCATGGAAAGACCAGTTGCTTACCTGTCCAAGAGGCTTGATTTCGTGGCTGCCGGAGGGCCTGGCTGCCTGCGAGCTATCGCAGCCACAGCAATACTGGTGAAAGAAGCCCAAAAGCTAACGCTTGGACAACCTGTGACAGTGATTGGACCCCATTTCATGGAGTGACTCCTGAAGGGACCACCCAAGCGATGGATATCGAACGCTCGAAACACCAAGTACCAGGTACTCTTGTTAAACCCCCCACAGGATCTTGGATTCCAGACGGAAGGCCAGTCATCCCTGCTGCTCTTGGCAGCTCCCTAGTTCATCAGATGCACAATGCAACCCACCTAGGGGGAACTAAGTTAATTGAGCTGCTGAAGAGGGACTATTACATCCCGGCTTGAACTCTAAGGTCCGAGATGTGAGTGCACGATGTCATATATGTGCACAAGTCAATGCCTTCAACACCAACAGGGGGCATTGGACCCGACTCAGAGGACAAGCACCTGGAGAACATTGGGAAGTAGACTTCACAGAAGTTGCACCTGGCACTTTCGGCTTTAAGTATTTGTTAGTGTTTATTGACACCTATTCTGGTTGGACTGAAGCCTTCCCTACTAAGAAGGAAACTGCACAAGTAGTAGCCAAAAAGCTAGTATCAGAAATAGTACCCCGATTTGGCTTGCCCTTATCATTAGGGTCTGACAATGGCCCTGGCAATTATTGCCCAGACTAGCCAAATGTTGGCTAAAGTATTAGGGATCAATTGGAAATTACATTGTAGTTATAGGCCCAGAGTTCAGGGCAGGTAGAAAAGGATGAATAGAACACTAAAAGAGACATTGACTAAATTTAAATTGGAAACTGGGGAGAATTGGGTGAGTCTTCTTCCTTTTGCTCTTTTGCGAGCCCGTTGTACCCCATACATTTCTGGAATAACCCTTATGAAATTATGTTTGGGAGACCGCCCCCTTTACTCCCTAAAATTGGTTTTGATAAGGTTGAAATGAGTAATAACGCTAGTCTCCTTAAGTCCCTACAGGCCTTACAACAAGTCCAACAGCAAGTGAAGGGCTTGATTAAGGCCACTAGATCAGACCCGAAGGCACCGACGCCTCACTCACATAACCCTGGAGATTGGGTGTGGGTGAAGAAGATTCAACCAGCGACTCTTGAGCCCCGCTGGGACGGTCCATTTCCAGTCATCCTGCACGACACCAACAGCCGTCAAAGTCACGGGAAAGAGACATTGGATTCATCACACGCACATTAAAGACAGCACGACCTCCCCCAGAGACAGAGAAATGGAAGGCAACACCCACAAGAGACCCTCTCAAGATCAGACTCTCTCTCGGGGTTAATTATAATGGGTTAATTGTTATTAATATGTAAGAGGGAACCCTCATCAACCCCAGCAGGCCAAATGGGAAATTGATTAAATCAGAAACGGGTGTTCCCATATCAGTGAACCAGACTAATGTACCAACCTACATTCTCATATAGATTTATGTGATATACTAGGGAAACTTTTAACACTGTTTCCATCATCCCTGCCCCGAGGACTGGAGCCAGTTTTTCACAAGGGCCCTGGTATGGGTGCAGACTAGAGTGGAATGAAAAGGGGTTTACAACAAGTACAGTTATATATGTGTCCCAGAAAAGACAAAGCACCTGTCATAAGCCAAACCAATATTATTGTGGCCATTGGGGTTGTGAGACCATAGCCCCATAGAAGAACACTGACCCCTTTCTGACTCTTTTTCGACCTAGTCAGTCTTCCTGTACCACACCAGGAAGGTGCAATCCTGTCATTCTCACTGTCAAACAGTGGGATAATCTATCCTGGTTGACTAGAAAGACATGGGGTCTCAGGCTGTATGTTTTCGGAACTGATCCTAGAGTGTTAATAACAATACAGAAGAAGCCTGTCAGGATACGCGCGTTAATTATAGGTCCTGTTAGGCCTGGTGACAGAGGGTAAACGTCTTAACTCCTACACAGTCAACAATTACTAGGGGTACCAATAACTCCAACAAAGGACATAGACTTAGACAGCCTTATAGACCCCCAGGGATACTCCTGAATCTGTCTTAACCATGTTAAATAATGTTTATAAGTTTGTTATGAGAGCAATCCAATGTAACAGAGGATTGTTAGTTCTGTCTGAATCCTGCTCCACCCTACTAACCGGGCTCGGTATAACTGTTGACTAGGAACAAAGAAGCTGATATCAGAAACGTAAGCTCCCGGAATGATTATCTGTCCGTGGAGACAAAGGGACCATCTGTATCCCTAGGCAGCTTACAGGGTCAAGGAAACTTGTGTATATACCAGTAACTATAATATTAATAATTCTAGGTATAAGGAAAATTGTAATCAGACTATCCTAATCAGTAGCTCTCCTCCTACGTATCTAGCGGCACCTAGAGGCACCTGGTTTGCTTGCAATACTGGTTTAACCCTTGTATTAATCTGAAATTATTGGAAAGAAAATGCTGGATTTTGTATATTAGTGCATGTATCCCACAAGTGTATCTAATGAATGGCCAGAAGGAAGACAAGCAATTGATTTGTGGGAGGATATGAATATCCTTGACAGAAAAGAGCAGTTCCAGTGCTAGTGCCACTGCTAGTAGGCCTAGGAATTGCGGGATCGACAGCAGTCGGTACTACCGTTTAGTTACAGGACATCAGGGTATAACTTGGCTTACTAAACAAATTAATGAAGATTTGAGTACACTGGAAAGTCGATTAATCACCTTGAAACCTCTCTGAATTCCCTAGCTAAAGTAGTTCTGCAGAATAGATGGGGATTAGATCTCCTATTTTTGAAGCAAGAGGTCTATGTATAGCCTTGGTGAGAAATTGTTGTTCTATGCTAACCACTCTGGTGTTATTAGAGAAAGTTTAACACTTATTAGACAAAGGGTGAAGAAAGGAATGAAAGACTAAGACAAGGCGGTAATTGGTATGAATCCTGGTTCAATAACAACTCCTGGCTGACCATTATTGTCAGCCATAGCAGGACCGATCATAATAGTCCTACTGTTAACGATTGGAGCATGCTTAGTGAAATGGCTTAGAGGTGTTATGCGTCACACATGACTGGGGCGAAGATTCTAATTTTAGGAGCATCAGCCCCTAACCACTGGCCATGTGCAACATCTGATTCGAAGATTGAGTCACTGTAAAGAAAACAGTGGGGAATGTGATGATGTGCCCCTAGAAAGATGAAAGAAGGGTTAAGACTAGAAGCCTCTATGCCAACCGCCACAGCAGCCACATTTCCTGATTGAATACCTGGCGATTACATCGGTAGGCTATTGTTTAACTCTGTTCCCACAAGAAAGAGTAGGAGGAATTTATGGGAAACATGGTATGGGAATCTGACCTTTTAACGTTCCGCTTTCTGCTTCTGTGCCCCCGCTTACACATCATATCAGACCACCATTTGGTAGGTAATGAATAGGATGTATAGATCCATTGTGATTGGGATATAGTAATTAATGGATTTTTGGGTATGAAACTGTGGACCTGAAATGGGTCGAGGCTGTGAAAGACTGGAATGATTCCATTTTTCTGAGTGATCCCAAGATGAATTGTATGAAAAGTTCCCCAAAGGCCAGTGGTCAAGAACAATGCCTTACCACCTAGCCAAACCACCCAAGCCAGCTAATCGGTGGCCCATAAGGCACCGCCACCCTTATTTCCTCCTGCACATATTCTGATTACTGCACCTGGCCCCTTCTGCACTCGGCCCTTTCTGCGCACGGCCCCCTCTATACGCAGCCCCAACTGCACATGACCCCCTTTTGCACGCAGACCCAACAACCTACCACCCAATCCCTTTAAAGGTCAACCTAACCCCAATCAGGTAACGCCAAGGCATCTCCCAAGGCTTGTGGTTTTGCCCTTTAAATTAGGTTCCCAGCCCTCGGTCGGGGCTCCTCTCAACCACTGCTGCGCGTCAGTGAATGAGTGGAGTCCAAACTCGAGTTTGTCAATAAACTCCCTTTTGCGCTTGCATCGGTGTCAGTTTCCTTCTTGGCTCGTGGAATTCCAAACCAGAGCATTACGCTGTTCCTTTGGAAGGACAGCCACTGGCTATTAAACTGCCTCTAATATCAAAGCACTCAGGTTGAGTCTGGTTATTCTGGTCACAACACTTCTTTCTGAGATGCCTTGTCACCTTGGTTGTTCATGGTATTTAATGGACTCTTTCTCTCCCAGGTCATTAATAGAAGTGTATTCAGCTGTTTTTCCAGAAAGAAGATTCATTATACAAAGGTCTCTCTTTAGCCTTGCAGAGACGGTGCTTTTCTTTTGGCTTCCAGTATGTGGCGTCTAAGTCTCTTGGATCCCAGCTTTATATAAAGCCTGAATGTCTTTTTCATTTTCTTGTAGATATTTAATCACATTTGTTACTCTCAGTTTCAGTCCCTGTCAGTTTCAGTAGAATTTGCTCAGATTCCCCTGGGGCTCTGTGGTGTTAGGTCTTGGAGGGTATGTGGGAGGGCCCTCTGGTTTGGGAGTTGGGGGTTGCGGCTCAGCCTCAGTTTTACAATCACAACCAACAGGTAAAAATCAATTTTTTTCCTGTGGTCCTGTTCCGCTTCTCTGCTTTCTGTCGTGATGACTGGGCCCTGCTTCTGGCTGCTATAAGTTCTATTACTTCCAGGCAGGCTGATCAAGGATGTCCTGTGCCTTCTCCCCTCTCCTTCCTCCTGCAGAGAGCTCCAGAGGCTGCAAGAGGTAGCTTCAGTCTCCGCAGCTTTTGCTCAGATTCCCCTGCAGCTCCGCATTGATCAGTTTCAGAGGGCAAGGGGGATGGGGTTTCTGGGTTGGGGATGGAGGCTGCAGCTCAGCCTAGGTTTTGGATCCAGGGCCAGTAAAAAATCAACTGTTGTTTCTCTGCTGTCCCATACACCTTCTCTGCATTTCTACTCTAATGACTGGGCCCTGCTTCTGGCTGCTAGAATTTCTGGCACTTCCAGGCAGGCTGATCAGGGAAGTCCCACTTTTTCTCCCCTCCCCCACCTTCTGCACAAGGAAATCCTGTGGCTACAAAAGGCAGCTTCTTTGTTTATCTTACTCCACCGCCTGACAAGGGGTTCTGACCCGCAATAGCTCTTATGCACAGATCCCACACTCATATATGCAGGAGTGCAGTTTGGGTGCTTTTGGATGTCCAGCTTATTGTTGTTTCAAGGGGAGAGATCTGAGGATGTCTCTCACTCCACCATGTTTCCCAGAATCAAGGCTTATCTTAATTTTAACAATGAGTTATTTTTTCTATCTTAAGGTTGTATGGTCTCAAAATCAGAAACACCGTTTCTTTATGCAGTGGGGAATTCTCTGTACCAGCAATGGGGCAGAATCTCCAAATTGACTTAATTTTTTTTTCTACTCAGTTGGTGTTTCAGAACTAAATATCCTTGCACAAAAAAGCAAAGTAAATGTATATGCTTAAAAACAGTTTTTCCTAAAAAACATTTGTTGGATAAATGTCTGCATAACATTGCTATTCCTGTTACTGAACCCAAGTTCCTGTGCCCAATGCTTTGAAAGACTAAACCTCAAAACCGGTGATTTAGAGTAAGGAAATGTGCCAACTGAGAAGATGGGAGGCCTAATGGTGCCTCAAATCCATCTCGTTGCTGAAATAGCTCAGAGTTTTGAAAGGGACTAGTAAGAGCCAGGTATGCTGAAGTGCGATAAAGCAAGTTTTGCTTCGAGGATCTTGGAACTTGGCCATTATGGTAAAGGGGCATCAAAACAAGATATTCTTTGATAACCAACACATATTCTGAAAGGGTTCCAGTGTTTGAGTTCCAGATGTGTCCTGGTTTTTGGTTTGGGTGTGAGGGGGAAGTGAGACTTGAGTTCTAGGTGCAATTGGTGGTCAACATGTTTCTCCTCTGCCCATGGCGAGGCTGCATGACTTGTGATCTTGGTCTATTGTCTCTGAAAAACAACTCAGTTCTTGTTAATTGGATAGGACTGTTTTTGAATGGTTCTGTGGTTATAATTTCCCCTTTTTTGTTGTTTATGCCTCAATCTCAAAAAAAAAAAAAAATAGAGAAACCAGGTCCATGTGTATTTAGAGAGGATTAGCTTTAAGACAGGAGTCAAATTTGTATTTCCCGTGAAGTTTCTCTTATCCAGCTCTTACCACTCAGAGGCGTACTCTTCTGTGATGGCCCCTGAGCCTCAGAAAAGGAATTCTTTATATGCTAAATTTACAAAGCAGTTCTTTTCTTGTAAATGGTAGAAGTAGCAGCAAGCCAGGATAGTTGTACGCTAATATGAGACAAAGAAAAAGAGTAACTTTTATTATTATGTCCCCAGGACCCAAACCATAATGAGTTGGCCACTGTACAAACACCTTTTCTTGCATGCAATTGTTTTGTCAATTACAATTGACATTTCAATATTATTTTAATATTACTTTTAGGTGTAAAGCATAATGGTAAGAAATTTACATAACTTACAAAGTGATGTCCCTTATTAGTCTAGTGTCCACCTGGTACCATATAATATCTCCAAATATTTCTGATCAAGGTTGAAAAAATCTTTGTGAAGTTAGGAAAAAGGACAAAGAGAAAAACAGTCTATAACTTTCAACTGAAAAATAATATAGACTAGGTGTTTCATCACCACAAAATTTATTTGGGAAAGAGAAAAAGTTTTTGTAACCCAGAGCATGCAGCTATGGCAAGCCACGTGCACCCTCTGGCCTGTGTGCCAAGGTGAGGGACAGTTACAGAAGGAAAAAAGGAAATTTTAAAAAAGGGAAATTAGAACTATAGAGTTTAATATAAAAATATATCTTCCGACAGGAATTCTCATGTGTAATGTTTCACTAATACGCTGCATACTAGAATTTTATAAGTTTTGTTTTTTATAGACCTTCCTGAACTAATTATGTTTGCTTACAGTTGAGTTCATCTTTATCACTCCCCATTTTGATAGAGATTTTTCCCTGTAAGCACTGTTGATCAACAGTCAAGTTTTTCAACTCAGCAGCCTTTTTGTCCCTTAGTGTCAGAAAGAACTTCTTCTGGATGCCATGTCTTACATCACATGGGAAGGTGCATAAATCGAGCACAGCTCGTGTTCAGGGTCATCAAGCAACAGGTGCAAAACTTAACAACCAGAAAAATTCAAAACAGAAATAGAACAACATAAAAACCTTGTCGGATGATTAATTTAAACCAGGGGCTCAAACCTGTAGATAATGAAACAAAGATCATTATTCTCTTAGATAGATCAAAGTTCTTGGTTAGAGATTCAAGAACCAGAAAAGTTCCCCACCTTTTCACAAGAGCTAGAAAACATCAACAAGGGCATGTTTCTTCCAAGGAAAAAGTGAGAAATAAAGTAAGATTGATAGTAGAAAAGAGTTGTACAAGCCTGACTCAGTCATTTTGACCATTTGTTTCCTTCAGAGTCAGCCACTTTTAATTTTGGACAGTTTGTTTCAGGTCATCAGACAGTGTGCAAGTCCAGTCTGGGTTTGGAACCTTCTTTAGTTGTGACACATGCACCCAAGGGTCTACTCCCCAGAATTTAAGCAGCACAGGGGTCAGTCAACAGCCTGATAAGGGCCCTTCATGTGCACTAGAGGGAATCTTTTTTGAGGTGGCTTTTTCACAAAATTAAATCTCCAGGTGATTGAGTATGGAGTTTGAGTTTTTCACCTCATTGGAGTGCACTGTGAAAAGACTGTCCTATCAAAGCAAGATTTTTTCAATAGAAGCAATTAGTCTTTATGATATGAGCATGTCTCCTTTTACCAACTGTGAATCAAAAGAAGCAGGAGCCAAATGCATGGTATGTCCTGTAATTATCTCAATAAATGAAAGCTTAGGAAACTCCCAAAGGGGTAGAACTGAGATTTTTAAAAGACGAACAACAATATTTTTTGCCAAGGTATTTGAGGAGTTTCTACTAATTTGCCAGCCTGAATCTGAATAATGCCATTAGTACGTTCAAACTAAACCTGGAGACTGAGGACAGTGAGTACAGTAAAAATGTCAGAGAATGAGCCCAACAGCACAGACTTGTTAGAACAGCTGACCAGTGAAGTTTAAATCCTCCATCACTGTGCAGCTGGAGAGGAGTTCCCCAAGTGGAAGTAATCTTCTCTAGCAGGACTTCAGCACGAGAGAGGCTTGAGCTTATCTGGAAGGGAATTCATCCAGCAAGAAAACATACTATGACTAAAACGTATTGTGTCCATGAGAAATGGGAGAAGCTGTATGAAATCTATTTGCTAAAACCTCAGATTGGTATCTTAGGCAATTTAAACCATCCATGGGCAGCGTGAACAGGCTTCCTTGGGTTGTACTTTGGAAGCTGGGACACTAAAGGTAGGCACTTTGTGGCCTGGTTAATATCTCCCCCACCTCGTCATTCAAGGATGCTATCATTTGTCAGTGGAACAATGGTTTAATGCATGTACAGTAGTCAGGAGGGGAAATTTTAGTTTCTGGTAGAATGGGGTTTTTTTTTGGTCCAAACCAGAACTTCCATTCTTATCAAACCAGCAATTGTTGGATTTCCATTCTTGTTTTTCATTTTCCAATCCAATTGTTTGGCTTCTCTTGCCAGTTTTTGAAGTTAATCAACTGGAGAAAATATGTCTTTAAAGCAGGACAGAGGTTTGACTGCTCCTGATGGTTTAAGGGCCACACTCCTAGCAGAAACGCCAGCAAGCGTGATTTCCTTTAGCTCCAAGGAGTTTAGGTTTAGAACATCCTGGAATCTTAATAACAGATAAACGCTAGGGGAAAAGTTATAGCATCCAGAAATTCCTGTTTCATAGACCATTTATAATTTTAGCAGCTGTTGAAGGTAAGGAAACCAGGTTGCTTTCGTAACATTCCAATGTCATGAACTACTCCAATGGCATATTTACAGCCATTATCAGTACTTGCTGCAGTTTTATTGGCTAAAATGCAAGCTTGAGTGAGGTCAGGTAATTCAGGCCTGCTGTGCTGAAGTAGCTAAAAGGCCAAATATGCACCTCAATGTCTTCAGAGGGGTTTACAGTGGCTTAACCAGTGCAGTACTTACCATTGTCATTTTTTTACATACAAACCATCTGTAAACCATGAGAAATCAGCTCTATCCTAGAGAGTCCTCCTTGCAAATCATCCGAAAGGAGGTCGTGAATGAGGCGGGTTCAAACAGTGCATGGGGTGCTTAATCATTTTTACAAGGGAGAGTAGTTCTGGATGAAAGGTTGTTACAACATGAAAGTTATATGGGAAGAGGTTAACAAAAGGATTTCATAGGAAGTAGGCAACTGACTGAGATGTTTAGAATGGCCGATGAGAAGGCTGAGAGCATATGAAATGCTTACACTCATGGAATTCTTTTTAAGTGTCTTGGCTCTTGGCAATAATGGCAACAGTTTGGGGTTTTTTGGTTTCACATAGGGCCTCTATCTGCTGAGTGTGAAAATTAAAAAATCTCGGCCACGTTACTTATGGTGGTTCATCTAGAGGATGGAAGTCGAATGGCCATATCCAAGGTGGCTACAGTCTCCCATTTTATCCTGGTTATTTTAACTATGAGGGAAAGATCTCTTTTCACCCTTTTAATAAACAAAGAATTAAAAGATACCCAAATAGTAGCAACATCTGGAAACCAGACTTTTCCTCAAAAATGACCTGAAGTCTATAATAGTTATGAACAGATTAGTCAGACTTTGTGAGCAAGTGTGAATTTTGTTCCAATCAGCAGGCTTTACAAAAGCCTTGGGAATTGCTTTGTGTAACTTTCGAGCAAGTTCTCTAGGTTCTTCCCCAAACCGGAGGATTGCAAATTTCAACAGCTTTGGCAACCTGCAAGTCAGACACCAGCTCTTCTAAGTCCCTTTGGGGATGTTCACATCTGGCAGTTCTCATCCAGCGTCATGCCTGGCCTTCACCAATGAATACATGAAGTAGCCAATAAACCAGAGACTCAGCCTGATAGGCCTGAATGATATCTGATTCCTCGGTAACTTTGTGGGGAACCTCAGATTCCTTAGGGAATTCCTTTACAATGGCTCCAAACTCATCTTTAGTTAAGAAAGCATATGAAACTTGAAGTATGTAAAGATCCCCATGACATTAATCTAAAATGAGAAAGTACTGGTAAGTTCAGAAGAAGGAAAGTAGGAGAGGATTCAAAAGAAAATGGCACCAGAGGCAGAACTGAAGGTAAGGAAGGCAGGAGTGGTGTCAAGATGGCATCGAAGGTGGAGCGTGAGGCAAAGAGGTTGGAGAGATACACTTGGGCAAGATGGAGAAGCCCGAGGCAAAGTCTGCGCAGAATAATAGGGTGGACCTGACGTGGACCTGAGATGATGGAGGAGAGGGAGAAGCAGGGAAAGTGCTGCAGAGAGAGAACACATGGCTTCAGACACCATTGTCTTTCCTTACATTTCAGTAGCCTCTGTTAATTTTAAGACTATTTCAGAAAAAGGCAACCTCAGATTCTTGGTCTCACTTTGGAACCTTCAAAATACCATTCAAAATAGGCATTCCACTCAGTTTTTTTTTAAAAATCTATTTTAGTGCTATTATTGTCCAATATAGTTTTAAGAGAATAAAGTTTGGGAATCTCAAAAGTTCCCCAGAGTGGCCACTGATTTTCTGAATCACTTTTATTCATTTTGCACATTTAGTTAAATATGCTCATGAAAATTGCTGGTGGCTTTTAACTATGTCCTCTGCTGGCATCATGGCAAAGAGGGATAGTCACAGAATATTTAGATAGCTGAGATCTCATTTTTCAGAGACTCTTCTCTAGAGCAAAGGGCCCAAGACAAATTACAACAGCTTTAGCAACCTACAGTCAGACACCAGCCAGCCTCACTCTAAATAGTCCAAAAGACCAAGCCAAAGCTAAGAACCAGTTCCAGAAAAATAACTGACCTCAGGGAGCCCAGTTAGAGGCTGAACTTGGTGGCACTTCTCTTTCTCTGAGATAGCAGTCTAACACGGGGCCAAACTGACTAATTTCAGTAGAAATAACCTGTGACCCAAAGGGATCTTTAGGCAAAAGCCATTTTTGTCCAAAGAACAACCCATTTCCAAAGAAATCAGGCCAATGTGTCAAATTGAGTAATCACAGACAACAGAGGGACAAATAGACAAAGCCCTTGCTAACAACATACACACACAAAAATAAATCCCCTGAACAATTCCCAAATAAAGTGCAGAGAACTTCAAAATGCAAAAAGCAGAAGCTCCATTCCAGGAGCTCAACCCTAATCTTCCTAATTAGAGAGCAAGCCTTTAGCCTAAGTGGCTCTATGGTGGCTCACCTGCCCTGACACCATCTGATTGTTCTTCCCTGAAATCTCAGAGAAGCCCCCAAAATGTCGACTAGGTACTTTGTCACAAAAGGATTTATTTAGGGAAAAGAAAGCTTTCAACCCAGTGCATGAAGACATTTCAAGCTGTGTGCACATTCTGGCCTGGGTGCCAGTATGGAGGGGTATTTAAAGAAAGGAAAAGGAAGATAGAGCCATAAAGCTTTATTATAAACAGTTTTTCTTGTAGGGTTTTGTGTGTAGGGTTTTTGTGATTACATAGATTGCGAGAAGTTCCATAAGTCCTACCTCATCTCATAGACTCTTCTGACTGATTACGTTTACTTAAAGTTCCAGTTAGTCTTAATCACCAGCTTATGTACACAGGCCACCCAACCAAGGAAAGTCTTGTCTTGAAAGCCATGAAAACCTATGTAACTGACCACAGGATTGACCCCGCTTATCACTTCTCACACCCTAACTACACTCATGTTTTAAATTTGCCAATAAAGTACAAATCCACAAAACCCTAATACACTGCACTGGACTTCATAAAGACAGAGCCCCTTAGTCCATTCTCTCTCTCTCTCTCTCTCTCTCTCTCTCTCTCTCTCTCTCTCTCTCTCCCATTATCTCTTTATCTCCAATCCCCAGAACTTCCTGTGTGTCCCTGGGTGTGCTGTGTACCCTCTAAAAGTGAGTTCACACCTACCTGTGTGAATGAGAAACTGCCACCAGGCTATGCATTGAAGAAAAATTGGCTATTTTATTGAAAATGGTGTCACCAGGGAGTGGGAAAGCCAGTGCTCAAAAGTCTGAACTCCCTGATGGCTTACAGACAAGAAATCTTACAGAGAGGAAATCATGAGTAATCCTGATAAGGGATTTGGGGTAGTAGGTCTCGCTGATTCGTCTTCGATTAGGTTAAGTGGTTAATTTTATCGCCTGGTCATCTGCTTCCCTGTTGGTGTGGCCTTGTCTGGATTCAGGGGGATTTGGTGGGGTGCTTGTTGGCTTTGTGGGCTGAAATACATCTTAACAACACTAGTCAGTAGGTTGACCTGGTGTGCAGGAGTGGGAGCTGTATGTCTTGTGCTCTCACTCATTGCATGCTATTAGTATGTCCATGACTTGGTTCTTGTCCTTCCAGCAGTCTAACTGGTCAGTCCTCAGCTAAACACTTTCTATAATGGTTAACAGGGAGCCATGTGGCTTCCTACCAGTGGCTGTTAGTGTAAACTAACTTACAAACTTATTTTATTTTTCTGAGGATATTAATTCTCCAGCTTCACCAGAACCTGTGAGTAATAAACTTGCTTTTTCATAGTTCTCTGGTGGTTGTTGCAATTTCAATCAGGATCTGGTTCAGCCACAACATTGACCCTGGTCCAGTAAAAAGCAGTAGGGGCCCAGGCCAGTGCCCAGGCCTTCCTCACCTATAGCATCACTATCAACAGGCTGAAATTAAAGGGAACAATGATGAAACCTATATTATCATGAAGAGTGGTTAAGGTACTGATGTAGAAAGATTGAGGAACACAAAAGTGAAAAGTGTAGTTTCAGGTTTTCCTGCAATGGAATTATACGAATGGTCTTAGTAGTCAAATGTAGTTTTTGCTACATGTGTAATGACAATTCTATTTGTAAACAAGAATAAATTACTTACACTGATATATGTCATTTGAGAAGAATCATTCTTCAGAAATCCATGTTGCCCATGAAATAAACATGAATTTCCAAATATTTCTGAATGAAGTTTGGAAAAAATTTGTGAAGACAGGAAAAGGACAAAAGAAAAACTGTCTATACAAGACAGTAGAAAGCTTAATAAAGCAGTTATTTAAATTATATTTAGAAGTTAAACTCCACAAATGGAAATTCCAGCACATAAAAGGAGCATGATCTATAACCACAATCTGAATTGAAAGATCACAGTTTCTGGTTTCTGATGGTTGAAGCCAGGATCAAGGACACTTTTTTAGCCTCAGGACAATTGTCCCTTTTATAGCTGCCATCCCAAAGAATCTCTTCAGAGCCCTTTATGTATTGCTTCTGGCTGTAGATGATGGGGTTCAGCATGGGTGTGCCACAGTGTACATCACTGAGGCTACTGAACTTGTCTGTGAGCTGGTAGCAACAGAGCTGAGGTACACTCCTAGGACTGTACAGTAAAATAAGGAGAAACTGAGAGGTGATACACACAAGTAGAAAATGCTTTACATTTTCCTGAGCTGATGACATTCCACTTACATAGGAAATGATCTTCCTGTAAGAGCAAAGAACACCAGTTAGGGGACCACCAGTCAGCAGGGCAGCTCCAAAATACATCACCATTATTAAGAAAGGTGTCAGAACAGACAAGTTGCACATCTGATTGAGTTCACAGACACAGTGGGAATTTCCAAGTCTGTACAGAAGAATAGTTGCAACACCATTAAGCTTTGCAACAAGGAATACAGGGTACTCATGATTCAGACACACTAGAACACAGATCCAAGGGTTTATGATTCTGTGTAGTGCAGTGGGTGACAGATGGCCACAAACCAGTCATAGGCCATCATGGTCAGGGGAAGTCATCCAATACTATAAAGAGCATGAAAATATACATCTGGGTGATGCAGCCTTCATAGGTGATAAGTTTTCTCTGTGTCAGGATGTTCACCAGCATCTTTGGGACAGTGAAGGTAGACCAGATGTCCACCAAGGGCAGGTTGGAGAGGAAGAAGTACATGGGCATGTGAAGGTAGAATGATGAGCAGGTTTCCAAATACAGTGATCCAGAGCCCAAATATGATGAGGTACAGTTCTGGTTCCTTGAAAGTCTCAGAAGAAGGAATTCTGAAATTCTTGTAAGATTCTCTGGTTCCAGGTGGAAGAGCTGACTTACAAGAAAGAGGTAAATAACGTGAGTAAATTTCATACAAACTGGCATTACTCACATAGCTCTAATGCTAAAGTTTATATTTTCAGCCAAGAAATTGATTTCAACATGTTTTATATGGATCTGACCCCTCTTGGAGTTTCCTTGTCATTTCACATTTGGAAATTTTTTCCAATCTGCTTTTTTAAAGGGTTCATGTAGTCTACATTTAAATGAGACATTCTTCATGCATTTCAGGAATATTATTGTTTGCTGACCATGTTTTCGGCACTGTCTTGGCTGTGTGTATAGATGCTGAAGAACAAAATTCCCTTCAATTCAATGATAAGGAAAGAATGTAGAAGAAAATAATAAAACTATATAACATATCAGACAGTGACAGGTGGCATGAAGAAAAGGAAAGCAGGTCTAAAGGAGAAATTAATTAGGGCATTGTGTTTTTATATGGGTTTTAGGCAAGACCTGAAAATGAGATGGCATTAGAAAGACACCTGAAGGAAGAAAGGGGGGAGTTGCCAGGTTACATGGGAACTGTGTACCTCACAGAGGGAATGGCCAGTGCAAAGGCCCAGGAGAAGCAGAAGGACTTAGTGATTTGCTCAAAGTTAATATTAGAGTATTCATTGTTATTATGACATTTTCAGGTTGCTTCTAGACAGTGGTTCTCCACCAGAAATAATTTTGTCCCTGAGGTATCTGGCATCTGAAGGGATACTGCTCAACACTGACAATCCACAGAAAAGCAGCCCCCAAATTATTATCCTGCCACAATATCAATAATAGAGGTGAGGAAACCTAGGCAAAACCTGCACTCAACTTGAGTGTGCCTACGAATCAACAAGGATCCTCCTGGAAATGTAGTATTAGATCCAGCAGGTCCTGCAGAGCCCAGAGACTCTGCATTTCTAAAAAGCTCCCATGTGGTGTTGATGCTACAGGTCCTGGTCTGGGGTCTTGTTGAGCAGCAAGGCTAAGCCTGTCAGGAGTAGGCATTTTAGGTCTTCTGACCCAAAATCATTTTGCATGTAATTTTGAATGAATAGTGTATTCACTCGCTCCAGAGCTGTGATGAATTCTGTGTTTGTTTCTTTTATATGAGGGCACTTGAGTGAAACATAATCATACACTTTTGAAAAAGATTTCATAGTGGGCAGATGAAAAAGCTCCAAAAGATAACCACCCCTAATCCCAGGGCCTTTGAATGTGATATTTTTTTAAACAGGGGATTAGGAGCAGAGGGAACAGGGTTGCTAGTCAGCTGACTTTAAGGTAGAAGATGAGCCAGGATCATCCAGGATGAGGCTAAGTAATCATAATGCTCCTCTACAGCAGAAGAGGACACAAGAGGAAAATACTACACTGCTGGCTTTGAAGAAGGACAGGGCCTGAGCCTTGGATTGCGGGAGGCCAGAATGCAAACTGGAATTGGAAAGAAAAGAGATTCTCCCCAGAGACTTCACAAGGGACATAGCCCTGTAGACATTTTGATATTCACCCATGAAACACATTTAAGTCTCATATTCCAGACCTGTGAGAGTATATATATAATATATATATATATATATATATATATTATATATATATATATATATATATATATATATGTATATATATATTAAACATTATGGGAATATTTTACAGCAGAAGTATAAATGTAATACAACCTTTATTCAAAAAAAAATACTGAGAGACCTGAATTGAAGCCTCTTTTATTAACTTCCTTTGGGTAAGTGCATTTTACTTTAAAAACCCACATGAAGTAGAAAATAATTTTAAGTTGAGTTGGAGATATTCTACCCCATTAGCTGGTACAGTGAAGTCAACACTAAATATGTGTAAACGTGATCTGACTACGATGTCTTTGATGCATTAAAATTTAAGGTACTTATCTTTGTCTGGCATCTCAGCATAATAACCACTAGGTCCATCTGTGTTGTTGTAAACTGTAGGATTTTAATGTGCTTAGGCTAAGTAATATTCCATTGTACACATGAACCATAATGTTTTATCCAGTCATCTGTGGATGGGCATTTAGGTTGCTTCCATATCTTTGCTATTGTAAATTGTGCTGCCAGAATATTCACGTGCATAGATCTCTACAAATTATTGTTTTGGTTTTCTCTGATAAATACCCTGAAGTGCAATTGCTAGGTTAAAGGTATATTCATTTTTAAGTTTTGGAGAAACCTCTTATCAAAAACAAACTCACAAATATAGAGAACAATTTGGTGACAAACAGAGGAGAGGGAGGTTGGGGGCTAGGAGAATGGAATGAAGGGTTAAAAAGTACAAATGTAGTTGATAGAGGTCAACTACTGGGGAGCATGGCATAGGGAATGCAGTTAGCATTACTATATTGGCTAGTCAGAAAACCAGAGAAGAGAAGGAGCAAATAGGGGGATTGTTTTATAAACTATACACATGTAACCCATGTATATATACTTGAAACTAATAAAATAAAATTGAGAAAAATTAAGGTACAACCCATGACCTTAATTTCTCCCTCACTGAACTACAATACTTTGTTTCTCATCACTCTATACTCTTTGCCTACAAGCGGGTCAGTCCTCAGTTTATATTCCCCAAGGGCATGACAGAATTTCTCATTAAAAGTCTAGACAACAGTGACCACTGGAGAAAGCCTGAGAGTGCAAAAGGAATTTTTTAACTGGTGCAACGGAGAATGTAAACAAGTAACAAACCAAAAATCTATGCAGCCACACCAGTAATGAAATAATTCAAAGTAAAACTATTTGGTATTCCTCTTTAGACTTATTACGTAATTATTTTTCATGTGAATAACCAGCATGAGAGAAGATACCACAATGTATGTCTCAGGAATGGCTGTTGCAAGGTAGTTTTTAACTCTTCTCTACTAAATCTTTTCAATGATGCAAAACATGGTCAAATACAACCCACCCTCGAAGTTTAATACAAGCACTCACTTCATTGTGCTGTCTGCTCACCTGACACTCTATTTCCCACTCCCCAAACAGCAAAACTCCTCAGATGTGTTTTCATTCTACTGCAACCATTTTACGCATCTTCACTCATTCTACAGTGTCACCCAAATGGACTCCCATGCCTCACTTACTGTTAACTATAAACCCTGTATTGCAGATACATCTTATTAAAATATTAAATAATTTAATGAAATATTAGTTACTTCACTAAAAGTACAACACAGTAATCACTTGTCTCTGGGCAGGGCTGATTGGGCTCTCATGTGGCTCATAAATGTTCTCAGGTTCCTCTCTGACCCTTTCCTGAACTACTTTCTGGGCTCAAAGTCTCACTTGGGTGGGTCTCTGAGAGGATAGTTTCTGTGTGGAAGTCTGAATTCCTACCTGGATGGTTTGTGATGGAGACTGAAACTATCCTCAGACGAGAAAGCAGGAAGGAGTGAAGCATCAGTTCCAAGCCAGCTTAGAAGTCAAAAGCAACAACCTTGTCCTGTCTACCAATGCACAAGCTGAAGTTTTGCACAGAGAGTGTATTGCCTCTCTCTCTCTCTCTCTCTCTCTCTCTTCTCTCTCTCTCTCTCTCTCTCTCTCTCTCTCTCTCTCTATTCTCTCTCTCTCCTCTCTCTGCTCAGACACATGTCCTTCCTGTTATTCACCTCTAAGCACATTGATTTCCCCTCTGGCCTCTGGAATAAACAGAAAGAAATTTTCCTAATGATTCTCTGACCCCAAATGACCATGTTAGAAGTCAAGTGAATTTAGTGTTTATTTCTCCGTGTCTATGAACTCCATGCTCTACAGGGTCTAACTTCCTACCACTTTATTTCAACCCTGACTTCATTTTTCTCCAAAGACAGAGACCAAGAAATCTATCAGAACCAGGTACCACTAATCTATAAAGCAGATTTGTGATGGGACACAGACTGATGTCTCCAGAGAATTGCTATGCCCTCTACAAAAATGGGAGAGATGTGCTCCTTTGATATGCAATTCTGGGCACCACACTCTTAGCTTCCTAACTCATTTGTCAAAATAATTAAGAATTTAGAACTTATACCACAAGTTAAGAGCAGTTTTACAGGCCCTCATTATAAAATGTTTGTTAATTATGAGAGATACACTTCAATAATTTTATGCCATGTAATCTGAGTTTAGCATTTTATATACTATCTGATTTAAACTTTTTAAAAAGTCCATTCTATAAGGTAGTATTATTATAAACTCCATATTTTTATGTAGAAATGGAGCTTGAAGGAGTTTAGTGTCTGACCCATGTTACAAACTGAGTGAGAGATAGGCTTTGATTGGAATCTTTCAGGATTCTTCCAGTTTTCAAACTCTGGGCCAGCGGTTCCCAACCTGCTGATGACATTGTCCTTGGCTATTTGGCAATGTCTATGAGGCTGCTAAACACATACAACACCCAACACAAGTAATTATTATTCTTCAATTGTCAACATGCAAAGGTGAGAGAAAACATTCTACCATCTCTTCTTCATCTTCACTGCCCATCCGAGTTACCTAAGATTCAAGTTCAAATGCAAAATCTGATTCTGCAAATCTTTGCAGGCCCAGAAATTCTGAGAATCAAACCATCTCCCAGGTGATGCTGATGCTCTAGGTCCTGGTCTGAACACCACTCTTTGAGCAGCAAGGCAGTGGTTTCGTGTTAGAATCAAGAGCATAGGTAGTTTTAGGTCTCCTGAACCAAAGAGTCATTTCTGAATATAATTTTGAAGGAATAGTGTATTCACTCAATCCGAGTCATTAAAATTCATTGCTTTATATTTTATATAAATTTCATGATAACATTATATTATATACTTCTAGAAAAGTACCTTGTTCCATTCTTTTATATATATGGCTAAGAAAATTTTATAGTAGGCAGAATAAGAGCCTCCAAAAGATACCCACATCGTAACTTCCAGAAATTTGTAATATGTTGTTTTTCACAGCAAGAAGGAATAAGGTACAGATGGAATAAGTTTGCTAATCACCTGACTTTAAAAATATTGGCTATGATTTTGCACGTGGGACTAATGCCATCACCGTGGTCCTAAAATGTGGAACAAGAAGGAAGAATAGTTGGAATCACAGGATATTGGAAGATGTTACACTGCTGGCTTTGAAGGTGGAAAAAGTTCACGAACCAAAGAATGCTTGTGGCCACAGAGAAACTGGAATAGGAGAGGAAAGAGATTCTCTTCTGAAGCCTCCAGAAGGAACCAGCCCTGCAGACATCATGATTTTAGTTCACTTCAGGCTTCTGACTTTCATAGCTATAGGTGAATCAATTTCTTTCTTTTAAATCCCTAGAGTGTAATTTGTTATAGCAGCAATAGCAATGTTATATAGACATTTATCCAATAATTGTTTTTGTAGGAAACTGATGTTAAGCATCTCATTTCATTCATTTTGGTTCCTCTGGGTAAGGACATTTTGTGTAATCCTCCACCCACACTCCCTTGTAGAAGAAAAAAATCTAAGGTCATTTTGGAGAGTTTGTCCCATTAGCTGGTACAGAGAATTCCCCGTTGCAGAAATGTAAATGTGATTCTGACTTTGAGGTCTTTGGACATTCAGGTAGGAAAACAATTCATTATTAAAATTCAAGACAGCAATTCTTCTTTAAGTCTTTGTCTCTAATTTCTATATTTAAAAAATTTCATATTAATTCAACCTATCATCATTTTCATTCTTATCCTCTCCAAATTTCTCTCTAATTTCCTTTTAAAATAATAGATGGGATTACTAATTATCTGTGTGTACATATATGTGAGTGTGTTTATTTATTAAAAACAGTATATAAATATACATATACACTAACAAAATACTTACTCATGAAGAGTTTTTCATCTCAAAAAATTATTTCTACAAAATTCATTTCTTCTGTAGCACATTCATCAGAATTATTATTATCCCACATTCCCATCAGAAATAAGGAGCTGATGCTCAGGGAGAATCAATTTTTCACAATTAATAAGAATGTACTTAAAACTATCATACAATTTCCTGAATTATGTTTAATAGACCCATGCAATATATACTTCAATTCAGGAAATTAAAAATTTTAAATATGCAGGAAAGAGGTCAAATATTTGGTGATAGAAGGAAATTTAACTTTGAGTGGTGAGCAATATATTACATATTACATGTTATTAAATTGGACTCTTGATACATATATAATTATTAATGAAGGTCAGAAATATTTTAAAAAGAAAAAAATTGAAAAAGAAAAAATGTGCAGCAGAAAAAGTCTAATAACATGGCTTAAAGTAGGATGCATAGCACTAAGCAGCTGAGTCACAATTTAATTGGGGGAGGAGAAATACCACTGAGTAAAAAACAATGTGTCTTATATGGATATAAAAACTGTGACATTAATACGAGGCAAATTACACTTGGTAAACTCATTTTTGTAAACAAGAAGATTAAACTACATATATAAATGAACTGTCAAAATTTGGTTTCAAGAGGATGCACTATAGCTTCATATGACATCATGATGAGCTGAGACACACAGTGTAGAGACTCCCAGCTGATGCAGATCATGATATATCAGAGATCAGAACAATTTCCAGGATACAATCCAACTGATATAAATCACAGCATTCAGGACACTTTGTTATACAGCATTAGCTAACTGATAAAATTAAGGCAAACAAAACTGAGGAAAATTATAATAATCTGCTGTTTTTATTTTTTGGCATGTGTTCTGATTTTCAAAGAAGCATTATGATTAATATGTCTTTTTATTCCTGCAATCTCCAAAAATCTTTTCAGAACCCTTTTTATGTCTTTATTCCTCAGATTTAGTGAAGGGATTCAGCATGGGTTTTACCACAGAGTACATCACTTAAGCTACTGCACAGTGTAAGTTCTGTGGGTAATAGCAGAGCTCATGTACACTCTTAGGACTGTAAAATAAAATAAGGAGACAACTGAGGTGAGACACACAGGTAGAAAATGCTTCATACTTCCCCTGAGCTGATAGGATTCTGTGTACAGAGGAAATGATCTTAGAGTGAAAGGATCCCAGCCAAAGATCACCACCCAGCACCCAGCTCCAAAATACATTACTGTGTCATTAAGAAAGGTGTCAGAACAGGCAAGTTTGATCACCTGAGTAATGTCACAGAAATATTGGGGAATTTCTAAGTCTGTACAGAAGGACAGCCTCAATACCAATTAGATTTGCAACAAGGAAATTAAGGCACTCATGATCCAGGACACCAGAACCAGCAGCCCACAGAGCCGGGGGTTCATGATAACTGTGTAGTGCAGGGGGTGACAGATGGCCACAAAATGGTTATAGGCCATCACAGTCAGGAGAAAGACATCCAGATTTCCAAAGAGTGTGGAAAAATACATCTGTGTGATGCAGCCTTTATATGTGATAACTTTGCTCTGAGTCTGCATGTTCACCAGCATCTTTGGGACGGTGCTGGAGGTGAAACAGATGTCCACCAAGGACAGGTTGCAGAGGAAGAAGTACATGGGAGTGTGGAGTTGGGAGTCTGAGCTGACAGCCAGGATGGTGAGCAGGTTTCCAAGCACAGTGATCAGGTACATGGAGGAAAGATGCCAAATATGAGGGGTTGCAGTTCTGGTTCCTCTGAAAGTTCCAGAAGGAGAAATTCTGAAAGTTGTGTATCATTGCCTGGTAGCATGTGGTGGTTGTTAAACTATGATTTAAAAGATTAATTTTGACATAAATAGGCATTAGTAACATAGTAGAAATGTTACAATGCAGTACTATGTAGGGAAAAACAGTATATAAAAATTGAGTGAATGGATTGTTATTTTTACTGGTTTAAGGAGACCTAAAACACAATGACATTTGAGCAGTGACCTCAAGGAAGAAAAAACACAAGTTTATTTGGGGAAATTTGTGTTCTGCAGGAGAAAGCCAGTGTAGAAGTGCTGAAGATGAACTTGTTTCAGATATTCAAGTCTCAAAAACAGCCAGTGTGTCTGGGGGAATGTGCAAGAGGTAGAGTGATGACAGATGCTGTCAGAGAACGTTGGGGAACTGCTACTCCTGATACTTCAAGACACAGGGAGTCCTTCATCTGTAAGTTGTTCCTTGCACTTTATTAATTTTATTTCCATGGAATCTTGTGAACAGAAAAGGATCCCATCTTACTGTTGGTTAACAATTCTTACCTCTGTTTTCAAGGGTCACATTCTGGAGTATATGATCTCAGACACCCTCGTTTTGAGAACTGCTCATCCTACCCGCCCCCCCACACACACACACATGCACATGCACATGTGCACTCACAGATGGGCACACTGTGACCTCCTGGGGACATATTATTTTCACCTCCAGCTATAAGAACTAGGAATAAAATGATACAAGGCAAGCTTTCAACATCAGATTGCCTTTCCTTAAAGAATATAGAAACAGTATCCAAATTCAAGCAGGTAGTCCTCCAATGGACAGGTAAACTTCACACTCCATTTTAATCTGATATTTTCTGTCTTGTATTTATTTTATGTTTTCATTTAGCTTCTGTTTGTAATTTTTTTGAAACTAGGTAATTGGATTTCAGTTGAAGCTTATATGGTTTTTCTGATTTTTCATAAGGGTCAGATAGTACTAAATTAATTATGTGCCAGATCATATGACTAGCTTCCTTTCCTGCATCACTGAAGATTAAAGAACTCAGTTCAAAAAAACAGAGATAATAGGAAGAATTGGACATGAGGGAAACATATATAATGTCTTAGGTGGTGGGGTTCCTGAGAGTTTGTGTTGAGGAGAAAGAGTCCTTGGTTCTGGCAGCATTCTAAAATTAGTTACATCACCATGAAGTCCAGAATGACTAAAAAAATAGTAAAAATCAATGTGTTCAAAAGAGAAAGGAGTGATTTATTAAAATGTCAAGACACCTTAATGAATGAACAAATGTGAATAAATGATTAAAAATGTGAGCAAAGAGAGCAAACCCACAAATTACTAAAGGAAAGCCAAATGTACAAAAAATAGAGGAAATTTTAAAAGATGAAATGGTAAAAGACTTTTCTGAATAATAGTAAATGCAAAATTTGGGGTTTAGAACCTGAGTTTTGAATCTTGGTTCTACCAAATAGGAGATGTTTGAATTTGGAGAGAGAATCAATTCATTCTAAATATTCTCACACAAATAGTGGGGCAGTGTTATCCATCCATCTAAGTTCATCACAGATTTGGTCAAAATATATATATATACAAAAGTTTAGCCTAGGTCATTTCTCTTAGTATATGTATCATAGGTGATGACCCTCTTTGTTTTGTTGTGTGTACACGTGTGTGTTTGTGTTTGCATGTGCACACACTTGATGACAATGGAAAAGTCATGTTTACCCTGGGACGTGATCAACAAATTAGTAATCCAATGCAGTAAAGAAAAAAAACAGTTTAAAAGAATGCCAGTTTCTGCCAAGGAGGCAAAAGCAACAAGAACGAGGAAGCCCACAGAGAGCCAGGTGCAGAGAGAAGAGGTAGCTGGCATGGGTGCTACAGTTCCCTCCGACACAAGGGACCTCACACTGACTGGACCTTTACAGTCCCACTGACCTCATCACAGTGTCCACCTCAGCTCTGATCTAATTGTTATTCCTGTACCTATTTCATGTTTCTTTGATCACCTTTTTATTTTTATTTTTATTTTTATAAGGTCCAGTGGTGGATGTGGCTGGCCCTCCTCTCACTTTTCTTTGTGGAATTATTTTGTTTACTATTCTTGGGCTTTGAGTTTTTACCTCTCTTATTTTACATCCAATGGGTACACCAGTCCTGGTTCTGCTCCTTGCCTCCACAGGCGTACCCTATAAAATCTTGTTTATGCCACAACTATTGATCCCCTTGCTTCACACATTTATCACTGAGGACATGACATCATACCACACTCATTTCATTGTACTGGGCCTTCTACATTATAATGTGAGAGCCAAACGAAGGGAGACCTCACGTATTTTGCTCACTTATGTGGTTCCATAAATATGTGCAAGTATAGGAAAAAAAGTAAGGAATAGAAAAGTCATAGAAGAAAGAGAAGGTCAGGAAAAATAAAACCAGGTTGATTATAGTGGATTCAAATAATTGTGTAAGTGAAATTGAATAGAAATCAAAGACTAACATCTAAAAGAAAAGATATAAAATACAATAAGTAGAATCTGTAGAACTTTCTACCTATATAATGAATTTCCATATGCTTAGGAAAAGAATAGAGCTGAACATTAACTGAATGCAAAGGAATGCCATTCACAAGATAGGAGATAATCTAGAACTTTTTACCTTGAAAAGTAGTGGGAAAAACACAATATGACAGAATGATAGAATTGAGCACATGCACTTTAAAAATTGTCATATTTTACCCCAAATACATCTCTACATATATAAAGGAATTCAATGTCAAACAGCAAAGTTGGTGAAAAAAACTCCAATTTGACACATTAAATAAATTAATTAGTCGACTCAGTAAACAAACATAGCCATCTCTGGGCTCTGGATGAAGCTGGTTAGGCTCTCAGGGACCCTCAGGTAGAAGGTTTCAGGTTCCTTCCTCTCTGATCCTTTGCTGCAGTACCAGCTGGGCTCTCTGACTCACCTAGATGAGGTCTCTGAGAGGGAGGACTCCATGTGTAAGTCTGAATTCTTTTCTGGATGGTAGATGCTGGGGACTGAAGGTCATTTCCCAGATAAGATAGCAGGAAGGAGTGAAGCATTGGTACCTAACCACACTTAGGAATCCAAAATAACTAATATGTCCTGTAAGCCCAGGGTTGCATATACAGCAGAGGAGACATTTTTATCTCCTTTTATCTTCTCATTAAACATTGTTTACATTGTTACTCACACCTCTGAGCCCTGATTCCCCTGGGGGACACTGGTCTGGACTGAATGGAAATATTTCCTGCTGTTTATCTGTTCCCAACAGTTAGAAGGTTAGAAGTCAAGTGAATTCTGTTTTCATTACTCCTTCATGACTCTCTTGCCTGCCTCATGTGTCATCTCTCAGCACCGTATTCCAACCATGAGTTAAAGTTCTCTCAAAACTCTAGACTGTAGGTATATCAGAAACATTGCACAGTGAGAGATATCCCCAGATCTCTCCCCTTGAAACAACAATAAACTAAAATACAACAAAAAACATCCAAACTGCACACCAGCATGTCTGAGCGTGGGATCTGCGTATAAGATCTACCACAAGTCAGAACCTTGGGTGTTGGCCTGTGGACTGGGAGAAACAAAGAAGCTGCCTCCAGCAGCTGGAGCGCCCTGCAGTAGGAGGGGGAGGGAAGGTGCAGTGACTTCCCTGAACAGCCCTGTTTGGGAGAGCCAGCAGCAGTGCCCAGGTATCAGGGCAGAAAGCAGAGAAGCAGATGGCTTAGAAGCAGAGATGTCAGAGGAACAAACAGTTGATTATAACTAGCTGTGGTTGCAAACCTAGCCTGAGCTGCAGCATCAAATCCCAAACCCAGAGCCCTCCCCCCATAACCTCTGAGACCGAAACCACGGAGCCCCAGGTAATTTGAGCAAAAACTACCAAAACTATTGCTAACACTGACAGGGACTAAAACTGAGAATAGAGAGCATGATTAAATCTATAAGGAAAAAAAGAAGCATTATTAAGGCTTTATATAAAGCAGGTATCCAAGAGGCTTAGGTGCTACCTACTGGATACAAAAACAAAAATCCCTCCTTGGCAACAGGCTAAAAGGAAACTTCACATAATAATCTTCTTTTGGAAAAAAAAAAAAGCAGAATACATTTCTATTAATGCTCAAGTGGAGAAATAGTCCATTAAACACCATGAACAACCAAGGTGACAAGGAATCTCAGAAAGAAAGAGAAAAATCTCCAGAAAATAAGCTTACAGACATAGAAACATGTGACTTAAATGACAGAGAATTCAGGATGGTACTTCTGAAAAAAAACCCAGTGAGTTCTGAAATGAGTAATATCAACAATTTCAGGAATTGAAAAAAAATTAAAAACTCAATGAGCAGAATTAATTCTTTAGCAAGGTGATTGGAACTCTGAAATAGAACCAAATAGAACTTCTGATGATGAAGAGCACACTGTAAAGAGTTGAAAAATGAAATAACAATTTTGGGAAATAGAGTTAACTAAGTGTAGGAAAGGATCCATGATATCGAAGACAGAAATCTAGAAATAAATTAGAAGGAAGAAGAGACAAACCAAAGATGAAAAAAAGATGAAAAATAATGAAAGAGAAATTCAAGAACTAGCTGATACCATCAGGAGAGGAAACATAAGCATAATGGGCATTATTGAAGTGAGGAAAATGAACAGGGACTAGAAAACATTTTCAGACAAATAGTTGATGAGAATTTCTCAAATGTAAGGAAGGAGCTAGAGCTTGGAATTTAAGAAGTCAACAGAACACCCAATTATCTCAACCCAAAAAGGCCTTGACCAAGACACATTGTACTAAAATTATCAAAAATCAATGACAAAGGCAGAATTCTAAGGCAGCTAGGAAAATAAGACAGTAACTATACAGGAAAAACTGTTAGATTATCCTCAGACTTCTCAGTACAATCCTTACAAGCCGGAAAGGAGTGGAATAGAATATTCAAACTAGTCAATGAAAGGAACTACCAGCCAAGGATAATGTAACCAGCTAAGCTCTCCTTTAGATGTGAAGGAGAAATTAAGACCTTTCTAGACATACAAAAATTGCGAGAATTCTCTACTATGAGGTCTGCATTAAAGGAAATACTGAAATGGGTCAGCTCACCAAAAACAAATTGAGAAAAAAAACACCATAATAGGAGTAAGGTGACTGTCAGGCTGATAGAAGCAGAGAATTGCAACCCTTGCTAAGAACATGGCATTATAAGCTTAAAAAATAAGAAGAAATTTGCTATAGCAAGAGTAATGAACACTATAATGAACACTCAGCATACATAGGGACAAATTGAGACAACAATGACTTGAAAAGGGGAGGATTCAAAGATTCAAATTCACAAAGGGGAATGGAGATAAGGCATGCACAGGAGAAATGGATGACTGTGTATATATATCACTATCCTTTTCATATTGGTAATGGTAACCACACACCAAAGATTCAAAACTGAAGTATCTTATTAACTGTTGCAATAGAGAAAGTAAAGAGTAGCAAACCCAAAACATACACAGCCTCACCAGTAATGAAATAATTCAAAGTAAAACTATTTAGTATTCCTCTTCAGCCTTGTTAAATAATTATTTTCCACAAAAATAAACAGCATGAGATAATATACTGCAACAAACAGTATGTATCCTGAACAGCTGCAGCAAGGTAGTTTCAAACTCCACTGGTCTGGACCTTTTCAGTGAATGCAAGACATGCTCAGATACACCCCATCTTAGACATTTAATGTAAACACTCTCACTTCACTGCACTATCCTCCACACCTAAAGCTCTATTTCCTGCTCCCCAACCAACAAAACTCTTTGGATGTGTTTCCACTTTACCGAAACCATTTTATGTGTCTCACTCATTCTACAGGGTCACCCAACTGAACTCCCATGCCTATCACTTAATTGTCAACTATAGTCCCTGTAGTGCAGATTCAAACAGGCACATGATTATTAACATATTAACATAAATGTATTAGTTATAAATTAGTAGCTTAACGAGGGTACAAACAAAATGATCTTCTGTCTCTGGGCTGGGCTGATTAAGGTCACAGTGACACAGGTAAGAGTTCTTAGGTTCTGTTCTTTCTGACCCTTTCCTGAAGTACTTCCTGGGCTCTCAGACTCAACTGGATTGGGTCTCTTAGAGGGAGGGCTCCATGTGGAAGTCTGCATTCCTACATGGATGGTTCTTGATGAAGACTGAAGCTCTGTCCCCAGACAAGACAGCAGGAGGGACTGAAACATGAGTTCTGAGCCAGGTTCTGAGTCAAAAGCAACCACCGTGTCTTGTCCACCAATGTTGTACAAGCTGACGGACTGCACAGAGGAGGTATTACCACTCTCTCTATCTGTTCATCAGGCATTTCCCTCCTGTTATTCCAACCTCTAAGCACATGGTTTTCCTCTGGGCCTCTGGAATAAACAGAAAGGAATTTTCCTAATGAGTCTATGATCCAAAAGACTAGGTTAGAAGTCAAATGAATTTAATTTTTATGATTTTGTGTTCTCAATGTCCCAGAGGTTTAAACTCCTATCACCTTATCCCAACCTTGATTTAATTTTTCTCTGAAGTCTGAGACTAAGAAGTCTATCAAGTTCTTCTCAAGCTCCCTGCTGCCCCTAGCTCCCTCGTGACATGGAGGGCTCCAGGTCACTGAATCCTAGGGGCCCAGAATGAGGAGGGGGCATTGTCTCCACTGCAGCAGCTGCACCCAAATGCAAGAATGAAGTGTGTGGTGGTGGGCGATGGGGCTGTGGGAAAGAATTGCCTGCTCCTCTGCTATACAACTGATGCCTTCCCCAAGGAATACACCCCCCTCACAATCCCCTAGGGTATAGTTTATGGGCTCACAGTGAACCTGATCCTGGCAGGACACAGATGGCCAGGAGGAATACAATGGACTCTGCACACTTTCCTACCCTTAGACCAATGTCTTTGTCGTCTCTTTTTCCTTTGTCAGTCTGCCTTTCTTTGAGAATGTGCAGCACAAGTGGCATCCAGAGGTGTGCCCTCACTGCCCTGATGTGCCCACCCTCCTGATGGGCACCAAGAAGGACTTGAGGGCCCAGCGTTACACTCTATGCTCATCCTTAAACTGGTCAAGCGTGGCTGGTCCTATGTCCTCTTGTGACCCTGGCACTCAGCTTGAATGCTGCACCGGCCTCTCAACCCCTTCCAGTTGTGCTTTGTAGCTTTGTCTGTCCCTATCTGTGCCTTAAGGGTTTCCTGGCACCCCTTGCCAGAGGGCTCCCTGAATGCCTATTTCTCTTTAAGGAGGTTCACAGGGAAAGGGGCTTTGGTCCCTGTCCCAGTCTCCCCTGAAATACCAGGTATGCTTGAGAGCTCACCCAGGCCAAGATTGGATCTCTCCCCAAGAAGCCGACCCTGTGCAAACTCCCCATTTTCCCCTATTGACCAGCTGACCCAACTTTCCACGCAGATGTTGCTGCCTATTATGGTGCCTTCCCTCAGGTTAGGAACCTCCACCATCCCCAACCTCACCTTGTTGCTCTTTGAATTGCTCCCTGCTCAGGATGCTCTCACCCTTCCCCAAAGAAGGAGCCACAGAATCCTGAGAAGACGAATGTGCTCTAACTAGTCCCCATGTGCTCAAGCCTTATGCATTGCTGACTGACTCAGCCCCCACATCACACCCCTGACCCGGTTCCTAGCCCCATCACATGAACAAAACTTCCTGTCTCCAGTAGGTTTAAAAAAAAAAAAAGAAAGAAATCTGTCAGGAACAGTCCCATTGATCTATAAAGCAGATTTTGTTGGACACAATGATCTCCAGAGAATTGCTATTCCCTCTACAACAAGGGGAGAGCTGTGTCCTTTGATGTGCAATCATGGGCACCACACTGTGGCTTCATGACACATTTGTTAGGATAAGTAGGGATTTTGTACTTATGTCACAAGCTAAGAACTGTCATCCAGACCCTTATTATAAATATTTGTTAATTATGGGAGATACATTTCAATATTTTATGCCATTTTGAGTTTAGCACCTTATAGACTTTGTCCAATTTAATTATCAATAAATCCAGCCATGAGGTATTATTATGAACTCCATTTCTTTATGTAGAAGTGGAACTTGAAGGAGTTTAGTGTCTGCCCAAGTTACAAATTGAGTGAAGGATGGGCACTTCCAGTTTTCAACTCTGGGCCAGTGGTTCCCAACCTAAGGTATTGTTGCCCCTGGGCTATTTGGCAACACTACAGAGGCTGCTAAACACCTACAACACCCAACATAACTAACTATTCTGCCCAATTGTCAACTTAGAAGGTGAGACAACTTATTCTAGACCAGATCTTCTCCATTCACTGTGCATGATCACCCAGGATTCTAGTTCAAATGCAGAATCTGATTCAGAAGATCCTTGTAGGCCCAGAGTTCTGAGAATCAAACATCTCCCAGGTGATGTTGATGCTGTAGGTCCTGGAGTGAGGACCACTCTGTGAGTAGCCAGGCTGTGGTTCTGTATTAGAGTCAGGTGGGTAGTTTTAAGTCTCCTGAACCAAGAGTCATTTCTGCATGTAATTTTTAAGAATAGTGTATTCACTCATCCAGAGACTATTATACATTCATTGTTCAGTTACTTTATATAAAGTTTCATGAATGGCACCATATATTTCTGAAAAATACCTTTTCATTCTTTTACATAAGGTTTCTTTATGACATGATATAATATCCTAAAAAAAATTTATTGTTGGCTGAGTAAGAGCCTCCAAAAGATATCTAAATTGTAATTTCTAGAAATTATAATATGTTATTTTTCATAGCAAGGTAGGAATAAGGTAGCAGATGAAATAAGTTTGCTAATAAACTGCCTTTAAGGAGATTGGCTGTGATTATACAGGTGGGACTAGTATAATCACCATGGTCTTAGAATGTGGAACAGGAAGAAAGAATAGCTGGAATCAGAGGGAGTTGGAAGACACTATACTGCCAGCTTTGAAGGTGGAGAAAGTTCTGAGCCAAAGAATGCTTGTGGCCATGAGAAACTGAAATAGGAGAGGAAACAATTCTCTTCTGAAGCCTCCAGAAGATAACTGGCCTTGCAGACATCTCGATTTTAGTCCATCGAGACCCATATCAGGGTTTGACCTCCAGAACTGTAGGTGAATAAATTTTTTTTTTTAAACCTGAGTGTGTGACTTGCTACAGCAGAAAGAGCAATTTATATAGACATTTATGCAGTGGGTTTTTGGGAAGAAGTTGAATTTAAGCATCTCACTTTATTCATTCGTTTACCCACAACCCCCCCCGTCCCAAGTAGAAGAAATATAGTCAACTTGAAGATTCTACCTCATTAGCTAGTACAGAGAATTCTGAATTGAATAAAAGAAAATATGGCTCTGACTTTGAGTCTGGACATTTAGATAGAAAAACAATTCATCATTAAAATTAAAGACAACCATTCACTAAAACTTTGAATGTAAGTTTCTATGTTTCTAAAATTTTAAGTTAATTCAACCTGTCATCATTTTTATTCTTCCTCTCCAAATTTCTCCCAAATTTCCTTTCAACATAATACATGAGATTACTGAGTCTCTGTGTGAGCATAATATGTGAATATGTATGTTTATTAAAAAGTAATAAATACAAACAAAATACTAACTCATTAAGAATTCTTGGTCTCAAAAATATTTCCACAGAATTCATTTATTCTATCCACATTCATTAAAATTATTTATTCCATATTGCCATCAGAAATAAGGAACTGGACTCAGGGACACACAGTGTAGAGACTTCCCACTGATGTAGACTCATGAGTATCTGAGCAGAGATCAGAACAATTCCTATTGTATAACACATTTGATAATAAATGAATTATGTAAAATGTAGCATTTAGGACAGTTTGTTCTGTAATATTAGCTAACTGATACAACAACCAAGAAAAACAAAATTAAGGCTAATTATAATAAATTGCTGTTTTTTAATTTTTGGCATATGTTCTGATATTTGACAAGAATGCATGATCATTCTGTTATCTTTATTCCTGCATCCCAAAGAATTGTTTCAGAGCTCCCTTTATGTCTTCATTTCTCAGACTGTAGATGAAGGGGTTCAGCATGGGTGTGACAACTGTGTACATCACGAGGCTATTGCACTTGAGTGTGAGCTGTGGGTAGCAGCAGAGCTGAGGTACACTCCTAGGCTTGTGCAATAAAATAAGGAGACAACTGAGAGGTGAGATGCACAGGTAGAGAATGCTTTATATTTCCCCTGAGTTGATGAGATTCCACATATGGAGGAAACAATCTTAAAATAAGAGTAAAGAATACCAGCCAGGGGACCCACCACAGCAGCCCAACTCCAAAATACAGAACAAGCAAGTTGGATTATCTCATGAAGTTCACGGATAAAGTGGGGGATTTCTAAGATTGTACAGAAGGATGGTTGCATCACCATAAGCTTTGCAGCCAGGAATACAGGGCACTCATGACCCAGGATACAAAAAAAAAAACCAGCAGCACACAGAGCCAGGGGTTCATGATGATCGTGTAGTGCAGGGGGTGGCAGATGGCCACAAAGTAGTCATAGGCCATTACAGTCAGGAGAAAGTTGTCCAACAAACCAAAGAGTATAAAAAATACAATTGGGTGATGCAGCTTTCATAGGTTATGACTTTGTTCTTTATTAGGATGTTCACCAGCATCTTTGGGACAGTGGTAGAGGTAAAACAGATGTCCACCAAGGACAGGTTGCAGAGGAAGAAATACATGGGCGTGTGGAGGTGGGAATCTGAGCTGACAGCCAGGATGATGAGCAGGTTTCCAAACACAGTGATCAAGTACATGGAGAAAAGAAGCCAAATATGAGAGGTTGAAGTTCTGGTTCCTCTGAAAGTCCTAGAAGAAGAAATTCTGAAACTTGTAAGATTCCCTGGTGCCATGAATAGGTGATGACTAGGAATGAAAAAAGTGACATGACAAATTTTCACAAGTGGGCATCACAAACATAATGAAATGCTACAATTTGTACTTTGTTGTCAAATACACACACACACATACATACACACACATATATATACCACATATACATATAAATGCATACATACATATATGGTCTTGTAGAGATCTGATTCTTTTTAAGTATCATCTCTGACATCTCTGATTAGGAATTTCTGTCTTACACTTAGCATTTTACCAAATCAATCATGTTTTTTAAAATTTAATGAGAAATTCTTTCACTCATTTGAATGATATATGCTAATTTGATCATTTGCTAGTCAAAAAGTGTAGAATGCTTAGAAACAAAATTTTTCTATAATTAACAAGTGAGAAAGACTATAAGCAAATAAAAAATCATATATCACAGTTTGTTCTGGTTTGAAAGTAGGTTTAAATGAAAGTGAATGAGTGTTTTTTTATCGTGAATTGAGAAAGACTTGCAAACAAGGTGCTGTACAACAGAGATCTCAAGGAAGACCCAGGGAAGGGAGAAAGATTTCTGGAGAAGTGATTAGTCTGGGCAAGATAGAGCCAGTTCAAAGATCCTGAGGTTGATACTTGTTTCCAGTAATATAGTCTTAAAAGAAAGCACTATGGTGGGGAACATGAGCAAGAGGGAGATGATAGGGATGGTGTGGTGTCAGAGAATGTGGAGGAATGAGATGGTCCATCGGGTACAGATGAAACTTCAAGACACAAGGAGTGCAGATGTCATTCCTCCCACTTTATTGATTTTATTTCCAAGGGATCCTGTGAGTAGGCATGATCTCTACTTTATTTCCATCTGTTTATTAACATTCTGGGGCCTGAATTTTAAGGGACACATTTTGGAGTATATGAGCTAAGTACCCCTGTCCAAGAACTGCTCATGCTCCACAAACCACACACATTCACACCCACAGACACACAGTCACAACCACACACACACACACAATGCACACAAATGCAAATATGACCTCCTGGGGCCATGTGACTACCAGGCTCTACTCACCCCTATCCAAAATAATTTGGAAACTAAGAGAGGCCAAGCTGTCAACATCAGATTATCTTTCTCCTAAAACATATAGAAAAACACCTAAATTCCAAGGACATGTAAAACTAGGCCTCCATTTTAATGTGACTATTTTCTATTCTGTGTTTTTTTTTAAATCAGTTAAATGGGGAGATAAAATGGAGAGTTAGAGAGAGAGAGAGAGAGGATCTAGTAAGCTGGGGAGGCCCCTGAGATTGTGATGAGGAGAAAGCTTCCTTTGCTCTGGCAATGTTCTAACTGCAGTTATACAGCTCTGATGCCCAGAATAACTTAAAATACACATAAAATTTATTTTAAACAGAAAGAAAACAATATTTTTATGTGTCAAGACACCTTACAAATTGAATATCCCACTAGATATGTACGAAGAGAGAATAAACCCACAACTTACAAATACATATATAATGTGCATTAAAAGTATTTTTTAAAGCTGAAATAGGAAGAGATATTTGTAAATGACATTAAGGCATAACTCTGGAAATCAGAAAATCAGATTTTGATTCTGGGATGTGCTGTCTCTAGTTTTTTTAACAAGGAGACAAACCCAAACCTTCTAAGTGCTAATGTCCTCACCCAAATAGTGCAGACTATGGTATCCATTCAAAGTGGTGACAAATTTGAGCATTATATGTAACTGCATAGCACAGTCTCTTCCTGTTGGTAAATGACTGGTTAACGGGTGATGAGGTGAGACTGATTATATTCTTCTACCTTTCCAGTGTCTCCATTGCTTCCCCACCTCTTAGTCTCTAGTTCCACAGCTGTATTCCAGTCCTTGTCATCTTCCATCTCTCACAGGCTGGAAGCCCGCTAGCCTGATGATAACACTGACACCTGGAGATGTCTGTATATTACAAGCTGACATCAAACTCCCTGAATGAAACTCTATTCTTCGTGACTCCCCAATGGAGATAAAAGCACATTCCATGGCTTCAAATATGAAGCTCAAGTCTCTGATCTTTCCCTCAGCTTCACCCTCACAGGGCTCTGCCTTCACTCACACTGACTCCAAACATTGAACTTGACTCCCAGTTTCACCTGACAGCCACAGCGCCAAGACTCAGAGCCTTCACACATATGATTCTCTCTGCTAGGAGCCTCCCACTGGACTTTTCATCTCCTCTCCATCTTTTAAACTCCACCTCTTTCAGATTGCTTGGATCCTCTCCTTCATATCCCTTTCTCAACATCATCACAGGAAAAGGACGCTTTCTCATGCACTTAATTCAGGTTAGTGGTTTTCATTGTGTAATTTTAAAAATTCCACGTCTTTTCTCCCTGCTACACAGTGAGTGCCGTGTGGCACTTATCACGTTATACACATCACCACTCTCCCCCTGACTTAGCTGAGTTGGGAACAATAGCTGAGTAAAGAAGTATTCCTTGGAGGGATGAGAGAACATGCTTTCACAGAATTGCTGATGATAAGAGAAAAGAGGAGACGGAGGCAACACTGACTTAGGCGTGGAGGACGTGCCAGAGGAATGTTTTCCATATTCTGTATTAGGACCCACAGGGTGTCAGACTATGGTTTGTAAGAATTATAATAGAATCAAGAAGCACAAAAGAAAATATGAGAGTGTATTACCTATAGTAAAAGTACACACATAATCGTTTCACGGTTCTCTTTGTCATGTGTGTGTTTGTGTAGAAGCATGCTGGATCACAGCAATGTAAAAGGCATGTCTTACTTTGGGACACAGTCACAAAAATATTGAATCCACTGTAGTAAATGAAGAATAGTTTTAAAATGCCAGTTCCTGCCAATAAGAGAAAAAGCAATAAGAAAAAGAGCCCAGCAGAGAGCCAGGCACAGAGAGAAGAGGCAGCCAGCATGGGCAATTCACTGTCAAACTGGGTAATTCACTGTCAAAAAACTTTAGTGGAAAAAACACTCCAAAACCATAATAAAAAACCCCATTATCATTATATAAACCATGTAAAGAAAGTGCACTATTTCCAGTGAACTAACAGGCTTATAAACCCAAAATATATGCAATTGCACTAGGATTAGTGTAATTGCAATGTCAAACCCTAGTATTCCTCTTTAGACTTATTAAAGAATCCTTTAAGGTGACTACACAGTGTGAGAAATGTTTCCCTAAGGAACGGCTGCTGCAATGTTGTATCTACTGCCTGGTTGCTGGATATTTTTAAAGATCACAAAACATGCTCAAAATAAAGCCCCCTTAAAAACTAAATATATATATCACCCTCACTTTCTGCTCATGCCTCCACCTAATGCTCAGTTTTCCTACTCCCCTGAACTGCAAAACTTCTTGTATACATTCTGATTTTACAGGAAACACTTTATGCCTCCTATTTCTTCTTAATTCTCATCCAACCGAACTTCCAATCCCACCACAGAACTGTTTCCAATGACCCTGGTGTGGCTCATTCCAACGATCACTTCTGTAACTGCAGAGTCAGTTCAAAATGGTTCTAGCCTGTTTAATGAGATACTGAGTTTCTTTTCTTTTCTTCCTTTCTTTTTAAACACTAATGCATTTATGAACTTATACTGCTACTGGAAACACCCACAGTCCAGCCTCAGGCCACAAGGTCTGTGGCAACCCAGAGAGGTCACGTGACAACAGCTGGGGTCTGGCTCTTAGCCCACCACCTCCCACGTGCTTTTGATTCTGGTACCAAACCCAACTCCCACCTTCATCCTCCAGCCTCTCTCTGACCACTTCTCTCTCCCTTTCCTTATGAATACTTAGTATCAGACTTCTTTTCCTCTATAAAATCAGCACCTACTGGGCCTTGAGATCTCACCAAGTCTTTCGTAGAAGCCCCAGATGAAGGTCAGATGAGATGACAGGAAATAAGCCACAAGGCCACACAGCTGGCAGGTGGCTGAGCCAGGGCTGATATCCAGGCCTGATCCCAGCATGCAACTCTCTACCAGGCAGGCCTCCTGACTGCTGTCTCCACTATCTCCCCTCTCCTCAAGTCCTCATCTGCAGCTCAGATAGCACACCTCCAAGCACAGGTGTTTTAAAATACGGTATGGGAGTGGAAGTGTGTGTTTTGGAGAGGTGGAAGCTGATGAGGTCTTCATTTGTTTCATGTTATCATACTTACTTCCTAAACTACTCTCAGGATAAGAATCACCTAGAATGATTATTAGAAACAAGGTTCCTGGCCTCAGTGAGGACCTACAGTTCCCTAGGAGAGGATTCTCTGTGATGCTATCAGAACAGTTTAGGGACCACTGGGCTATGTCAATTATCTGACAATTCAGGAAAAGATCTTTCTAATACTAATGTAAGTGCAATGTTCCCAGAGTCTTCTGATAAGCACTATACACATTACCTCATTTACCTCTCATTTAAAGTACCCTCTGTGGATGTGGTTCCATAGTGTAGTGGTTAGATGTCTGCTTTACACGCAGAAAGTCCTGGGTTCACACTCCAGTGGAGCCATAGTCTATGCTCTATGGCCATTCAACCTGAACAAGACTGATGTCTGATCTCGAAAGCTAAGCAGGGTCGGGCCTGGTTAGTACTTGGATCGGAGGCCACTTAGAAAGATCAGGGTGGCCACTTAGAAAGATCAGGTGCTGTAGGTATAAATAATAATATAATAAATAATAAATAAATTATCCTCTGAGAGAAGTACTACTATTATCTCCATTTTAAAGAGGAGGAAATTGAAGTACAGAACATATCACTCCAAACAGTTGTTAAAAATACACAGTACCCCCGGAATTAGAATCTCCAGGGAAGGGCCCTGGCCTTGATATTTTAAAGTGGTTACGGTGTGGATTAGGTATGTTTGGGAAACAATGGACTAGATGGTCAGCCACTTGGGGTCAGAAGCCAACAACAGGTTCTGGTGGCACAGTGGTTAATCTTTTCTCACCAGATAGTGCCATTCATTGGAGCCCCAAATGGGGATGCTTTTGTTCTCTTCCCCCACAGTGACCAGAGCACCACCCCCTCGGGAGCCTAAGTCCTAGCCTGAGCCCCAGCCCCAGCCTCAGCCCCAGCCCAATGCCAGCCTCAGCCTATCAAAGAGGAAGTTCCACCACCTCCTCCATCTCTACCTCCACCTCTGCCTGCACCAAAGGTTGCCATGGTTCGGGAAATGACTGTCACCATCATTGGGTAAGACAGCTCTAGTGCCTGGGCCCTTCCTGAAGCCATAGGGCCCAGCCTTTCCTCCCATCACTGAATGAGGTGTCTCCACATTCCTCACCACTGAGTTGCTTTTCTGAGACAATAGACCAAAACAGCAAGTCATGCCGCCTGGCCAAGCATGCCCAGAGGGAAACTTGACCTCCAGCTGTGTGTGGAATCAAAGTCTCACACACCTAACCCCCTCTGTGGAACCAAAAGATAAGGATATAACCAGAAATTGAATGCTCAAACTCTTTTAGAACCATTGAGTCTGTTGTCCAGGAAGATCCTGTGTTGACGCTTCTTATCCTAAAAGGCCAGCTGCAAGTTCCTCCAACTAAAACTTGCCCCACCAGTGCTTCTTCATACCTGTTCTCACTATTTCCTTAAAACATGCCCCTGACCTTGGATCAGGGTGTCAGGCTTCTGAGCATTAGCTAGCCTCTCACTCTGCTGTGGGGCTACCATTCATAATAAAATAGCTAATTTTCTCTACTGCAGTTCTTGGTGTTTAGTGTTTAGCTCTGCTGGTGCCAGGTGGATGAACTCTTTCTGTTTTTGTAACACTTTTCTTGTTAAATATTAATTAAATTATTTTTATATTAATCAGTGTACCTGGTAAACAACATGGCATCTCTCAGCTCTGGGTGAGGCTACTTAGGGTTTCAAGTTTCTAGGTTCTGTGCCCTCTGGCCCTCTCCTGAAGTAGCTGCATGGCTGTCTGACTCACCTGGGTGGGGTCTTTGAGAAGGAGGATTCCATGTGGAAGTCTGAATTCCTCCCTGGATATATGATGATGGAGAACTAAAGCTCTGTCTTCAGACAAGACAGCAGGAAGGAGTGAAGCATTGGTCTCTGAGCGAGCTTAGGAGTCAAAGCAACAAAAATATGCCCTGTTGATCCCAA
Source organism: Eonycteris spelaea (assembly GCA_003508835.1). Taxonomy (NCBI): domain Eukaryota; kingdom Metazoa; phylum Chordata; class Mammalia; order Chiroptera; family Pteropodidae; genus Eonycteris; species Eonycteris spelaea. Next base: position 84,800 of record PUFA01000428.1, read on the forward strand.
AGATGTGCACGCTGAAGGACTGCAGCAGAGGAGATACTTTTCAACTCCCTTTATCTGCCCATAAGACACTGTTTCCACTCTTGATCCCACCTCTGAGCCCCGATTTCCCTGTGCAAACCCTGGTCCGGATGGAATGGAAATTTTTCCTGTTGATTCTCTGTTCCTAAGTGACCAGGCCGGAAATCAAGTGAATCCTGTTTTTTGTTACTCCTTTTCCGTGACTCTCCTGCCTGCCAGAGGTCTCACCTCTCAAAGTTCTCACAAAAAGCCTAGACTGAGGACTCTGACTTGACTAGGTCCCTTGGGTCTTCGATGCATTGACTTTAGTGGGACACAATCCGTGATAGCATCCGAAAATTGCCATTTCCCTCTTCAACAAGGAGAGAACTGCGTGTCTTTGATGTAAAACATAGTAAATGAGGAAAGGGTGTTATGCAGATTCTTCTCCATTGGCTTCTCCATTGATAAAAATTTCTGGTGATAAGGTCACTGGTTTCTAGTACAGCCAGGGAGACACCCTTACAAGTGGATATTTTCCTTACAAATGTAAATGTCCCTAACAAAATGTACTTGTACTTGTTTCTGAGAGATACTCCCACGTCTGCTGTTTCTTAAAATGAACCTGCCTAAAATAACGGTTATGCCAAATTGACATATTTGGGGTTGATCAATTCTGCTCCCCTACAGCTCATAGGCTACAAACCTATTAAACATGTTACTGCATTGCATACCGTAGGCAATTGGAATACAAGGGTAAGTCTTTGTTAATGCCGTACATTAAGTCGTTACCATGGCTCTACTATCACTAAGTGATAGGAATTTTTCAGCAACATAATATTCTTTGCGACCACTGTTTTATATGTGGTTCCTCGTTGATCAAAATGTCTTCATACTTCATATTACTGTGTTTACTCATTCCAGAGGCTGTGATGAATTCTGTGTGTGTTTTTATAAATGGCCTTCGGGTGTCAACAAATACACTTCTAAAAGAGACTTTGTGTTAGGCAGAATTAGGGCCTCCATAGAATGTTCACATCTGAATCCCTAAAAACTTAGAATATGTAATTTTTTGTAAGGGAGATTAAGGTGATGCAGGATAGGGCAAATACTCCCAAATGGAATTCAAGTCCTGTGCCCAGAGATGTTTCTTGTCTGAGTGCAGTGCCGGGAGCCATTTCAAGGCAGTATGAAACTGCCAGTAAAGCTGGGAGTTCTGCAGAGTTGGCAAGCTGTGCAGTCTGCTGACTCGGGAGGAGGTGCACCTGGCTTGGGGGAGAGAAACTGAAGGTTCTTTGACCATGGGAAAGAGCATGTTAAGATAGCTACAAGGTTTCACTGATTGTTTGTATACTTAGAGGTCTTTGCTTCTTACGCATTCTGTAGGGTATAAATATGCTGTGCTAAAGAAACTCAGGGGCTCGGTATTGACTGGGGGCCCTCCAGACTCTATCTCTTCTCTCTTTTTCTTTAATCCTCACTCCGCTTCTCAGGTGCTGTTCAACTTGAGCCGGCTGACTCCGGCAGTGCAGCAAAGAATTCAAGTGCACGCCAGAGTTAGAGTCAAAAGGAAAGAAAGTTCATTTATAAAAGGAATAATGCTCTTCAGACAGAGACATGATCTCCTCTCAGAGACAGACAATCAGAGAGCTGAGAGAGACAGACACATATAGGGAAAAGACCGGGAGAAAAAATGACAGGACAAAAGACAGACAGACAAAGTCAAGACAAGGGCCCTGGGTTTTCAGGGAATTCAGTTTATATATCACTCAGTTTCTTATGAATTACAGCTTAAAGACCTTGTTTACCACTTTCTTTGATGGTGTGGGTATGCAGTGTGTAAGATAAGGGTACGTAGAGTGAAAGTCATGGGTATGTAGTTGGAAAGCCTGCTAGCAATCCCTGTGTTTGATCTATAGGTTTCCTACGGGTATTTTGCTTGGAGAATATATATTTTGTGTAAGGTATGACTTAAAAACTCTGTTTTCCCTTCACAGTGTGGGTTTGTTAGTTATCCCAGCAGGAATTTCCTTTGTTTTGTAGGTCTCTTGGGGTCTAGCAGCAGCACATTGCAGGCTCCGAATGGAGCTTGATTTGACATTTAATTCTCTTACCTCCTCCCTACATTAAAGGGAACCTTCGGAATACTTTTGCTGACTTGTTAACTTTAAGATTTACATCTTAGCTGTGATTATGCAGGGGAGACTAATGTCATCACCATGGTCTTAGAATGTGGAACAGGAAGGAGAAACAGTTGGAATTAGAGGGAGAATGGAAGATGCTACACTGCTGACTTTGAAGATGGAGAAAGGGTTGTGAGCCAAGGAATGCTTGTGGCTGTGAAAACCTGGAATAGGAGAAGAAATGGATTCTCTCCTGTAGTCTCCAGAAGGAACTGGCTCTGAAGATATCTTGATTTTAGTCCATTGAGACTCGCATCAGGCTTCAGACCTCCAAAACTATAGGCGAATAAATTTCTTTCTTTTAAACGCCTAGTGTAATGATTCGTTACAGCAGCAATAGCAATGTTATACAGACATTTATCCAGTAAATGTGTTTGGAGGAAACTGACCTTAAGTGTCTCAATTCATTAATTTTGCTTCCTTGGGTAAGGACATTTTGTATTCACCTTCCCCTTCCCCCAAGAGATTTTTTTCTTTGCAATACCTAGGAAGCAGGCTTTGCTCCTTACCTGAAAAGTTGGCTGTGAACCATGTAAACAAGTTACCAGGCAATTTTCCGAAAGGGACTTTCATTGGTTCCATAAGTCTCTTAACTTGTCAAAGCTTTCTGGTCATGTCTGAGTCTATGCATGTCTTCCTATTGTGACTTTCTAGTCAAAGGACCGGTAATAAAACCAGTTTCCAATTGTAACCTTTTGTTAAGAAAACAGGTTCTTGTTGAACTTATGCAACCAATCAATTTGTCATGAAAATAAAATATTCACTCATTAAAAGTTTCTGAATTCTGGGGGGATCAAGTAGAGAGAAAAAAATAAATGTTTCAATTCTGCTTACAGAGATATAATTTACTTAATTGTAAGTCATAGGTAAACAAGTTTCCTTTGATCTGGAAAGCAAAAGACTAAAAAATCAGCAATCTCAAACAAAAAAGTCATAAAAATTGTCATCATTTCATCGGTTAATTCAGGCCTGTGTAATTAAACTTGTTCTGACTTGAAGTCAGCTTTTCCTTTAGTTCTCTAGACCTGACCTGATATTTGAGGTGATAGGGCCAGTGATAATTCAAAATGTTCAAGGCTGTTTGTCAAGGATCATATGACTTGCTCAGTGAAGTGGGTGTCTCAATCACTGCAAATTGTGGAAGGTGCATGCCAAACGGTCAACACATTTTCTAATAGTTTCTTTGCCATTGTGAAGACATCAGTCTGGTGGCAAGGCACAACTTCAACTCAACCAGAAAATATACACACAACAAAAACATATTGATAACCCTAAGTAAGTGGCAATTGGATGAAGTATGAATTAAATGTGGAAGAAGGGGAAACATGCCAGAGTGAGAGATATCCTCAGATCCTCCCCTTGAAACAATAAGCTGAACATCTAAAACTCAACAATAAACACCTAAACTGCACACCAACACGTCCGAGCGTGGGATCTGCACAAAAGAGCTACCACAGGTCAGAACCCTGGGTGTGGGCGGTGGACTGGTGTAATAAAGAACCTCTAGATCTCATTGCAGGAGGAGCGGGTGGGGAGAAGGAGCATCCAGTACTTGTGGCCAGTTCCCTGAACGTTCCTGCCTGGGATAGCTGTGAGTTCCCTGTGGCTGGCTGGCTCCAGGGCGCAGTCATCAAAGCAGAAAGCAGAAAAGAGGTAAGAAATGGCAGAGTAACAAATGCTCGTTTTTGCCGACCACTGTTGCAAAACCAAGACTGAGCCACAGCCTCCATCCCCCAACATAGATGTACCCTCCCCACATACCCTCCAAGACCAATCACTGCACAGACCCACAGGAATCAGCGAGAACCCTGCTGAGATGATCACTGACACTGACAGGAACTGAAACGGAGGGTAGAGAGCATGATTAAATATCTACAAGAAAATTTTAAAAAGCATTTTTAAGACTTCATATAAAGCAGGAATCCAAGAGGCTTAGATGACACCTACTGGAAACCAAAAGAAAAGCGCCTTCTTTGCAACAGGCTAAAGAGAGAACTTTATACAATAAATCTCCTTTCTGGAAAAACAGCAGAATACACTTCCATTAATGCCCAGGTGGAGAAATAGTCCATTAAACACCATGAACAACCAAAGTGACAAGGCACCTCACGAGGAAGGAGAAACATCTCCAGCAAATAAGCTTACAGACATAGAAATATATGACTTAAATGACAGAGAATTCAGGATGGTACTTCTGAAAAAACTCAGTGAGATCCAAAATGACTCAAATCCACAATTTCAGGAACTGAAAAAAACTAAATTAGCAGAGCAAGGAGATTGAAACCCTCAAAAAGAACTAAAAAGAACTTCTGGAGACGATGAAAAATGAAATAGCAAGCTTGGGAAATAAAGACGACCATATGGAGGAAAGGATCAGTGATATCAAAGACAGAAATCTAGAAATAAATTAGAAAGAAGAGAGAAACCGAGGAATGAAAAAGAATGATACAGAAATACAAAAACTAGCTGTTTATGAGAGGAAACATAAGAATAATGGGCATTATCGAAGGCAAGGAAAAGGAGCTGGGTCTAGAAAGCATTTTCAAACACATAGTTGATGAAAATTTCCCAAATCTAAGGAATGAGCTGGAGCTTGGAATTCAAGAAGTCAACAGAACACCCAATTATCTCAACCCAAAAAACCTAAACCAAGAGACATTGCATTAAAATGATCAAAAATCAATGACAAAGACAGAATTCTCGGGGCAGCCAGAGAAAAAACGACAGTAACCTATAAAGGAAAACTCATTAGATTTTCGTCAGACTTCTCAGCCCGATCCTTACAAACCAGAAAGGAATGGAATCAAATATTCAACTGATAAGTAAAAGGAAACACCAGTCTAGAATAATGGATGCAGCTAAGCTCTCCTTTAGATGTGAAAAAGGAATAAAGACCTTACCAGACATTCAAAAATTAAGGGAATTCTTCACTACGAGGCCTGCATTGCAGGAAATGCTGAAAGGGGTCAGCTGACCTAAAACAAATTGACAATAAAAATATATAATCAGGAGTAAGGTGACTATCAAGCAAACAGAAGAAGAGGAGTGCAACCCTTAGTAAGAACAGGCTTTATAAGCTTGAATAATAAGAAGAGAATTGCAATCCAAGATAGTAATGAATGTTCAACATACACAGGAACAAATTAAAAATTTGGGGGGATTTAAAGATCCAAATTCATAAAGGGGAATGGAGAAAAAGCACGCACAGATGGAAATGAACGAGTGTGTGTGTGTGTGTGTGTGTGTGTGTGTGTGTGTGTGTGTATAACTAACTATCCTTTATAATCATAATGGTAACTTCATGCCAAAGATTCAAAACCATTGTGTATGACATAAAACAAGAAGGAGCAGAGGAAAAACGCACAAAAACCAACCAAAATAAAGAAAACAGAAGCACAAGAACAAGACATCAATGGAACACCGAGCTACCAGAAAGCAAAGATAAAATGGCTATAAGAGAAACCCATATTCCAATAATCACTCTAAACGTAAATGGACTGACTCACCAATAAAAAGGTACAGAGTCGCAGAATTGATCAAAAAACAAAGCCCAACCATATGCTGCCTCCAGGAGATACTTCTCAGCTCCAAATGCAAATATAGACTCAAAGTGAAAGGGTAGAAAATGCAATTTTGAGCAAATGGCATTTAGAGAAAAGTGGGGGTAGAGGCCCTAATATCAGATTAAATAGACTTCAAAATAATTAAGGTAAAGAAAAATACCGAGGGACACTTCATAATGATAAAGGGAATCATGCACCAAGAAGACAACACATTTATTCATATCTCAATCAGGGGGGGCCAAAATGTGTAAAGCAATTACTAACAGAACTAAAGGGAGAAACAGACCAAAAACCATCATAGTAGGGAACCTAAATATCCCACTGTTGGATATGGGCAGATCATCAAAACAGAAAAGCAATAAGGAAATAACATCCTTAAATGACACATTCGACCAACTAGGCACAATTGACATTTATAGGGCCTTCCTTCCCAAAACAGCTGCTTATACATTCTTCTCTAGTGCACAGGGTACATTCTCAAGATTTGAACACATACTGGGACACAGAGAAGGCCTCAAGAAAGATCAGAGGGTTGAAATCATACCAACCATATTCTCTGATCATAATGCTTTGAAACTAGAGATCAACAGCAAATAGAAAGCAGGAAGAGGCACAAATATATGGAGATTAAACAACATGCTACTGAAGAATAACTGGGTCAGAGAAGAAATAAAAAGAGATCAAGAGATACATAGAAACGAATGATAATGATAGTACAACATATCAAAACTTGGACATAGAAAAAAGTGGTTCATAAGAGGAAATTCATATCATTGCAGGCCTATCTCAAGAAAACAAGAAGAAGCCCAAATTAACGATGTAACTCTTCATCCTAAGAAACTAGAAAAGCAAGAACAAGTGAAACCTAAAGTCAGCAGAATGAAAGAAACAATGAAAATTAGAGCAGATAAATGAATTGAAAACAACTTCAACGAATACAATAGAAAAAACAAAAGCAACAGCGAGCTGGTTCTTTGAGAAGGTTAATAAAATTGACAAATCCCTGGCTAGCCTCAATAAAGAAAAAAGAGAAGGGACACAAATAAAAAAATTAGGGATGAAAGAGGGTAAATTACAACTGACATTGCAGAAATACGAAGGACCATGCAAGAATGCTATGAAAAAGTATATAACAGCAAATGTAATAGCCTAGAAGAAATGGAACAGTACTTAGAGAAATATAACCTTCCTAGACTGAATCAAGAAGAACTGAAAAATCTAAATAGACCGAGTAGCAGTGTGGAAATTGAAATAATCATGAAAAACCTACTAAAAAGTAAAAGTCCAGGATCAGATGGCTTCGCCAGTGAATTCTACCAAATATTCAAAGAAGATTTAATACTTATTCTCCTCAAACTCTTCCAAAAAATCAAAGAAGAGGCAATACTTCCCAACTCATTTTATGAGGCCAGTATTACCCTGATACCAAAACCTGGTAAAGATGACACACAAAAAGAAAACTACAGACCAATATCTCTCATGAACGCAGAAGCAAAAACCTAAGTAAGATACTGGAGAACCGAATATAGCAACATATTAAAGAGATTATACACGACAATCACGGGGCTTCATCACAGAGGTACAGGGATGGTTCAACATAAGAAAATCAATTCATGTGATATACCATATAAACAAATAAAAAAATAAGAGTCATATGATCATATCAATAGATGCAGAAAAAGCCTTTGACAAGATAGAGCATCTATTTATGATCAAAACACTTAACAGAATCAGTATAGAAGGAAAGTACCTTAACATAATAATGGCCATAGATGACAAACCCTCAGCCAACATTATACTTAATGGTGAAAAACTAAAAACCTTCTCTCTAAGTTCGAGAACAAGGCAAGGCTGTCCACTATCGCCACTGTTATTCGGTATATACATTGGAGGTCCTGGCAAGTGCAATAAGGCAAGAGAAAGATATCAAAGGCATCCAAATAGGAAACGAAGAGTCAGACTGTCACTATTTGCTGATGACATGATTCTCCATATAGAAAACCCTAAAGACTCCACAAGAACACTACTAGAAACAACAAGCAAATACAGTAAACTTTTTGGATACAAATTCAATGTTCAAAAATCCATAGCATTCCTATACTCTTATAAGGAAGTGTCAAAAAGTAGTGAAAAGAATAATTCATTTTGCAGTTGCAACAGATAGAATAAAATATCTAGGAACGAATTTAACAAAACTCGTGAAGGACTTAAATAATGAAAACTACAAGACCCTATTAAAAGAAATCGAAGAAGATGCAAAAAATGGAAAGATATTCTGTGCCCTCGGATTGGAAAAATCAACATAGTTAAAACGACCATGTTACCTAAAGCATTATACAGATTTAATGCAATCCCCATCAAAATCCCACCGGCATTTTTTAAAGAAATAGAACAAAAAATCATCAGATTTGTATGGAGGAACAAAGATCCCAAATTGCCTAAGCCATCCTGAGATAAAAGAACAAGGCTGGAGGAATCACTCTGCCCGACTTCAAGTCAGGTGGATCTAGAGGGTATCCTGCTGACTGGAATAAGTCAGACAAAGAAAGACAAATGCCTTTAAGGTTTCACTTATGCGGAATCTAAAGAACAAAAGAAATGAAATGAACAAAAGAACTTATTCACTTATGCGGAATCTAAAGAACAAAAGAAATGAAAATACAAAACGGAAACATACTTATAGATACAGAGAACATTTTGCCATTTGACATTTGCCAAAGGGAGGGAGGTTGGAGTGGGGGAGAGGTGTCTGAAAAAGTGGAAAGGATTACGATGTTCAAATTTCCAGTTATAAAACCAATCACTTGGGTAGAAAGTACGACCTACGGTATATAGTCAATAATATTGTAATAACTATGTATGGTGTCAGATGGGTACTAGACTTATTGGGTGATCGCTTCCTAAGTTATAAATGTCTAATCACTAAATTGTACACCTAAAAATAATATAATATTGTAAGTCGGTTGCGATTGAAAAATAAATATTATTTAAAAAAGGAAAGATAAATAGATGTGGTATGAGCCATTAGAATTAGCATTATAAAATAAAATCTTCAAACTGTATTATGATAAAAATTTATAAAAGGACACGGTTATAAATTAAATTGCAGGACCATTTCTGTTAGAAAATTAGAAGAATAGATTATGTAAAAATTTATTTAATATGTGAAAAGGGAAACACTGATCAGCTTTACTTTGCAATTATTTCATCACCTGTGAGGCTGTATATATATGTATGTATTAGCAATTTACTTTCCTAATGAGTAATTGTCTGTCAGAGCCCTTTGTTTTTGTATGGTGGAGCTGGAGTGTTTACATTCCTGTCTCTGATCACATTCCTTCCAAAATGAATTGGAGGTTTGTTGGTTTATTTATTTATTTTTAACCAAATGACTCTTTGCCATTTCATTTTTTATGTTTCTATAGATATATTTGTGGAGATGTATAAATAAATATACACATATATTTACAATATATGTGTACATATATAAATATACATACCTATATAAATTCTGTGTGGTCCAGCCCATTAGGAATTCTATTTATTAGGAATTCTATTATCAAAATGACAAACTAACAAATGCTGGTGAGGACGTGGAATAAAGGGAACACTTGTACACTGTTGGTGGAAATGCTAATGGAAATAGAGCTACAACATGATCCGGCAATCTCACTGTGGGCGTTTGCTGACTTTATTTATACATCAGTGTGTTTATGATGCCCACAAGGGAAGTGAACATTGATTTCAGTAGCGCGAAGGTCAGTGTTGCCAATTAAAGAATAACAATGGAAGTCCAATTAGAGGGAGGAATGAGAGGCACAAAGTGCTTCCAGTAAAAGTTGTCCAAGGCCTTATTAATTAACAAGTGTAGAGAAATTGTGTACTAGCTGTGAGGGATAGAAAGTGAAGTGAGTGCCTTTCTTTTTGTTTTTAAGATGTGGTATATCTGACTGTTTCCATGTCAATGAGAAATTTCCAGATCCAGGAATGCTTGCAATTATATCTTTGCCACAGTATTTCATGAGACAAACATCTCACAGTGTCTTCCCTCACCTACATTTCACATTAAAAAGTTTATTTCCTAATGACAAGAGGAATGCTAATGAGCTTTACTTTGCAAATATTTTGTTATTTGTGAGGCTGTATATATACGGGCATTTGTTAGTCATTTACTTTCTTGGTCACAGATTGTCTGTGAGAGCTCTTCGTTTCTCTATGCTGGGATTGGAGTGTTTGCATTCCTGTGTTTGATCACGCGCTTTCAAGAAACAATTGGAAGTTTTATTTTTTTCCACAACATGACTGTTTGAACTTTAGTTTTTTTTTTTTTTTTTTTATGTAAGTATAGATATACTTGTGGAAATGTATGAGACTATAACTTTAGTGTGCTTGTGTCTATCAGGAATTCTATCTATTAGGAATTCTATTATCAAAACAACCAAAGATAATATTTACTGGTGAGGATGTGCAGAAAAGGGAGCACTCGTACACTGTTGGTGGAAGTGTAAATTGGAATAGAGCTATCATAAACACTTTAGCTATTTAGCTATTAATTTTACTCTGTTCCTTCCAATTTTTCTGCAAAAGAGGATTGTTCTGACCACGTGTTCTATAAGAAGGATGTGCACTCTTATATAGAAAGATGTGTGGCTAGAAAGTGTTAAATGTTGTGGTCTCTGAAGCTCACACTTGTGGAATCCACCATCATCCACCATCAACCCAGTGCCACCAATGTGTGTGTCCAGAAGCCTTTGCATCAGGCCTGTGTGATCACTTCCGTGAAGGCCACTGGGTATAGTGGTCAGGAGCATGGACCCTGGGCCCTGGCTGCCTGGGTTCAAATCCCAGCTCTGTTGCTTACTACCTGTGTGACCCTGGCCAAAACCTGGGCCTCTCTGTGCTTCCACCTGGTAAGAATAGTATGTGTTATATGGGGTTTATATGAGGATGGGAAGAGTTAATGCCTCAGAACTGTGCCTAGCACAGGGTAATGGCTTCTTGTGTGTTGTTTTCTTCAGCATGTTCCATACCTGAAATCATCTTGTGTGTATCTCTTTATTTTTGGTTTACGGCCTGTGTCTTCCCACTCTAAGATGTCATAGTGACCCTCATCAGTGCCTGGACAAGCACTTGGCACATCGCATTTGCTCAGTAAATATTAGGTAGATATATTCATTCATTTATGTATCCTTTATCTTCATCAAATGTCACCACACCCCTTAAGTGTCTGCCACATTTCCCTCCTCTCCTTTCCCCACTTTCTTAACTATTCTTAATGCCCTGGACTTGGATGCAAGCCCCACCACTTGTTAGCTCCATGACCTTGGGCAATCACTCCCCTGGTGTAGTCAGGCTCCCTAAGACCAACCTCGGGCTCAATGAGGACCACAGAACTCAACAAAGCTGTTACATTCATGCTACAGTTTATTACAGTGAAAGTGTGCAGATTACAATCAGCAAAGGGAAGAGGTACATAGGATAGTCCAGGAGAGACCAGGAGTGATCTTTCAGTTGTTTTCTCCAGTGGAGTTGTATCGACAGCACTTCATTCTCCCAGCGATGATGTGTGACAACATGCCAACTAGGGAGGCCCACCTGAGCTTTGATGTCCAGAGGTTTTATTGGAGTTCAGTCACATAGGCATGACAGCCTGCCTGCATGGCTGACCTTAGTCTCCAGCCCCTCCAGAGGTTAAGCTCATCCTGTGTGGCCCAAGGTCCCACCATAAAACACATTGTAAGCATGGAGGATCTGTCCATAGTCACTCGAGGTCCCCAGATAAACAAAAAAACTCTTATCAGGCAGTACATCGAAAAGGCTTAGAAACTGTCTCTCAGGAGCCAGACAAGAGCACAATTTTCTTTGTAATGTGCAGGATTTGGACAACCCAGGCCTGTTAAATTATCCTTATAGTATACCTGGAATCTTTCAACCTCACTTTCCATATCTTAATATAAAGAAAATAATGGTCCCCACTAAGAAGTGACCCTCACTCAATCAGAGGGCTCCACACCAGCCCCCATCCCATCAGCCTTGCTCTTCAGCATGCCCAGGTGATAACAATAACAGCCGACTCTCAAACAACACTGGCCTCTTACCAGGCACTGTTCTATATGCTTTATGCAGATTAAATGTAATACTCATGGCAATTTTGCAATGTTGATGCAATTATGCTCCCATCCTTGCCAATGGGAACGGCCAAGGCACAGAGAAGTTCAGACAACCTCCCTAAGTCACACAGCTGGTATACAAATTCACACAGCTAGAAAGTAGGAGAACCTGATCTGGATCCCAATAATCTGGCTCCAAGGTCCAGAAACTATTGTGTACCCAGTCATTCACATAGCTGAAATTCACACTGGTTGCATTATTGCTTTTGGAGGCTTGGCCGGTCCAACAGGGAAGGACTTGGGCCTGACTCGGTACCTCCTCTCCCTCAAGGTAAAGCACAGTGTCAGGCACACAATAGGTGTTCAATAAGTGCTATTTAATGAACAAATGAATGTTCACAAAAAGCTTATGTGCCCTCTTTAGAATGAAATCTCAAGATCAGAAATCTAAGTTTCCTCATTAAGAATCAAAGTCAGCTTTTAACCATTCAAGTGCTTGACAGACAGCTCTGGACAAGTCTCAAGGCAAATACATTTGCTGTGTTTGCTTTTTTTCTGATTTATGACTCCGAAAGAGAAAGAGATAAGGACTTAACTAATATTATAGGAACATGTACATTCTTTCAACCAATGGAAAAAGAAAGAAAAGAAAAACATAGAGCAGCCATATATTCCAGCAACCTCACTTCTGGGTAGATAGTTGAAGGGAATAAAATATATATATATATATATATATATATATATATATATATATATATATATATATATATATATATATATATATATATACATACACACACATATATATAGTGAAATAGTATCCAGTGATAAGAAGGAAATTATTTCATTATGACAACATGGATGGATTTTTAGGCCATTATAATAACTGAAGTAAATCAGAGAAAGACAAAACTTCATGATCTCATATGTGGTATTATAACGCCAAACTTATAGATAGAAATGAACACTAAGCCTTGGTCGAGGTATGAGGGAAATGTGGAGATATTAATCAAAAGGTACGAACTTTGGTTTTAAGTTGTTTAAGTTCTGGGGATCAAATCACAGCAACATGGCTATATTTAACAATGCTGAATTAGATACTTGAAAATTGCTATCTCGAATGTTTTCACCACAAAGAAGTCATTATATGAAGTGCTGGATGTGTTGTGGTAATAATTTTTACTATAGATGTGTAATAAATTACCATGTGTACTTTAAAATTACACAAATTTATGTGAATTAAATCTCAGTGCAGCGGGAAAATTTTATTTAACGCCTCAAAGCAATAAATGGGGTTGTACAGTCCACCTAAGAGAATGTGAAAGTGAATCAATCATGGAAAATAAATTAAATTCTACCAGGGGCAAACAGACACTCAAGCATTTCATACTTCTTTTGATAACAAACATTTGTAAATTATGTGCTATAGGTTTGCAATAAGAAGAATATGAAGAGTCGTAGAATAATTTGATGCACCAAGAAACAGCAGCTTTGCAGTGTTTCACAGAGTGGAACATAGAACATAGTTAAATAGATAAAAGAGTCTACAAATTCTTACTGTGGTCATTTGGAGCTACAGTGAGGGGTTAGAGGTTATGTTCAAAGAAAAATGCAGCATAGATTGGTGGCCCCTCTCTGCTTCTTGTGTGGAGCCCTGGGAGGAGGACACCTTCAGGATCACAGCTCTGTCACACTTGTGGAATCATCCCAGTGCCACCAAAGTGTGTGTCTGAGATGACACCTGCACTCATTCCAGAGGCTGTTATAAATTCACTGTTCAGTTATTTTGATACACTCCTGAAAATATCTATTTTGATTCTTTTATATCAGGACTCATGAGTGACACCATATAATATATTACTGATTAAAAAGTTATAGTAAGCAGAATAAGAGCCTCCAACAGATAACCACATTGTAATTTCCAAAACTTGTAATATGTTATTTTCGTTACAAGAAAGGATGAAAGAGAGCAGATGAAATAGGTTGGCTAATAAGCTGCCTTTTTGATATCATTGGCCCTGATTTTGCAGGTGGGACTAATGTCATCACCCTCATCCTAGGAATGTGGAAGTGGAAGGAAGAAAAGTTGGAATCTGAAGGAGATTGGAAGATGCTACGGTGCTGGCTTTGAAGGTGGAGAAAGGACCATGAGCCAAGGAATGCCTGTGGCCACGGGGAGCTGGAAACAGAGAGAAAACAAATTGTCTCTTGGAGCCTTGGAAGAAATATGCCTGACAGACAACTTGATTTTAGTCCATTGTCTCTTCAGACTTCTGAATTCCAGAACTTTAGGTGAATTTGTTTGTGTCTTTTAAACCCGTCAGTGTGATGTCTTGTTTCAGCAGCAATAGCAATGCTATACAGACATTTATCCATTAACTGATTTTGGAGAAAAGTGACTCTAAGGGTCTTGAGTCAATCATTTTGCTTCCCTTGGATGAGGACATTTTGTGTTGAAACCCACACTTAATAGAAGAAACTCAAAGTCAAATTGGAGATTTTGCCCCATTAGCTGATACAGAGAATTTCCCATTGCATAAATGTAAATGTGGTTCTGACTTTGAGGCCTTTGGACGTTAAGATAGGACAATAATTCATTATTAAAATCATGGACATGGACAAAGACTAGTGATTACCAATAGGGTAAGGTGGGGGAGGAGAGACAGAAGAGGTACAATAGGTCAAATATGTGGTGACAGAAAGAAATCTAACTATGGGCGGAATACACACAATGCAATGTGTGTGGTGTGTGTGTGTGTGGGTGTGTGTGTGTGTGTATTGAATTGTATACCTGAAACTTACTGGATTTTGTTTACCAATATCACAGAAATAAAAACCTAAAGATAGAAAAGGTTGGCTGTTATTCACATGGGATTAATATCATCACAATGATCATAGATTGTGCAACAGGAAGGAAGAAAAGTTGGAATTAGAGGGAGACTGGAAGACGCAACATTGTTGGCTTTAAAGTCGGAGAAAGGGCCGTGAGCCAAGGAATGCTTGTGGCCACAAAAAAACCGGAATAGGAGAGGAAAGAAATTCTCTCCTGGAACATCCAGGAAGAACGGGTCCTGCAGACTTCTTGATTTCAGCCCATTGTCTCCTCAGACTTCTGACCTCCAGAACGTTAGATGAATAATTATTTTTCTTTTAGACCCATTAGTGTGATGTTTTGTTGCAGCAGCAAATGGCAATGATATACAGATATTTATTTAATAACTGTTTTTGGAGGAAAGTGACTTTAAGCATCTCAATTCATTCATCACAGTTCCTTTGAGTGAGGACATTTGAAACCCACACTAGGTAGACAACAAATTCTAAGGTTAAATTGGAGATTTTTGCCCCATTACCTGGTACAGAGAATTTCCCATTGCATAAAGGTAAATGTGGTTCTTAATTTGAGGCCTTTGGACATTAAGATAGGGCAATATTTCATTATTAAAATTAAGTATAAGCCATCTATAATCTTTTTTTTTTTGGTTTAGTCTTTATATTTTTAAAAATTTTATGTTAATTCAACCTAACATTATTTTCATTTCTACACTCTCCAACATTCTCTCATATTTTATTGCAGCATAAACGATGGGGTTACTGAGTCTCTTTATGTACATATATATGAGTGAGTGTATTTATTTATTAAATAATCATATATAATACACATATGCATAAGCAGACTACCAGCCAATGAGAGAATTCTTGGCCTCAACCAGATTTCATGTGTTCTGCACCACATTTATCAGAAATATTATTATCCAGTTTTACCATCATAAATAAGGAAGCAGTCTCAGGGAGATTCCATTTTTCACAGACATGTAATAATGCAATTAAAGCTTTCATACAGTTCCTTGAATGGTGTGTAAATAACCCATTCAATATATACTCTGAATTTGTTAGGTCTCTTAATCCAGAAACTTGTACATGTTAAATATGTGCTATATATTGCATGTAATTACACTCCAATCAGATAACAATCAGGAAAAAATCTACTGATTCCTGGCTCAAGGTAACATGGAGAGCACAGGTAGCTTGAGTCATACTTTAATGAAGGAGGGAGAAATATCATTTGGTAGAAAGCTAAGTGTTTTACATGGATATGAAAACAGTGACATTAATTGATGGAAAATTACTTTTGTAAACTCATTTTTGGTGTAAACTAGAAGATTATACTATATATATAAATAAACTGTCATAAATTGGTTCAAGACAGGCCTGCATTACAGCCTCACACAACATCGTAGATGAGCTGGAGATACACAATGTAGAGACACCCAGCTGATGCGGACCCATGAGTATCTGAGCAGAGATCAGAACAACCCCATCATATAATTCTATTTAATATAAACTGTAAAATTTAGGTCAGCTTGTTATGTTGCATTAGCTATTGATACAATAAAAGGAATTGAATGAGGACACATATTTACAGACTGTTTTTAATTATGTACATATGTTATGATATTTGGACATAGTATTTATAGTCATTATGTTATTCAAGTTTATTTCGGATAACTGGATTAACAATTGACTCTATTAAGGGTCATTTTTACGTAACCGATAGAGGTTGGAATGACGAGCATTTTAGCAGAAACTCTGAGGAAATCCTAAGATGAGGCAGGAATTCAAGTTCTCTTGCGAGTCACGCTCTGATCATTAAGATGGAGGAATTTCCTGAATATGAGGAGCTATGAAAAGGATGATAGTGGCATTGTTCCTTCACTATCCAGTTAGCGGTTATTACGAAGAAAGAAAAGTGGAGACATTTTGTTTAGACTGTAGAGGAGTCATATTTGTAGGGCAGAACTGAAATTTTGGAGCACAAATAGGAAGGTATTTTAGTAATACAATGTAAATACACCAACCATTCTTCACCTCAATGAAAATGAACCCTCACGCGTGGAATCCGTCTTCTATACTTCAGGAGTTGGTTACAGCATGAAAAAGAAGCCTTTGCATACTAACCGACTGAGTAATGCTTCCTCGTGTGTGAGGTCAATTTTTTCTAAAGAGCATATCAGGTGAATTTATTTGTCAAATTTGTGACTCTATTTAGAGATATATATTTGCTAATCAATTTTTTCCTACATACCATGGGAGACTTTGTGGACACCAAGTCAATAAGAGAATAAAAGTAGAAGTCCAGTGAAAACCAGCAGAATGTTAAAGTCCACATTATCATTAAGAGCAATTAAGGGAGTGAAATAGAATAGAAGTGACCCAAAGGGAAAACAATTTCATTTTTTTTCTGCTTAAAATATCACATAAATGAAACTTAGTCAACAAGTGTAGTTTGCCATGTGTGAGTTATACAACTAATGAAGACTCTTTAGTAACACAAAAAAGAATTCCAAAGATGATATGGCCATTTGAGAAAAATTATTTTTAATTTTTTATTTTTGGGGACTCTGGTTTCCCTATACTTACTATAATATGTACTAATTATAGATGGAGGATGGACAAGGATGTGAAAGTATTCATTGCAGGGTAGGTAACTTGACAAATAGCAAGACCCTAGCTGGGCTTTAAGGAACTGATTCTATTCTGGCTGGGGGCAAAACTACAAAAATTAAGTTTCGCAGTTATAAAATTATCACTCTGAATTGAGGAATCAGAGGTATTTTGTTGTAGATGTAATTCCATCTACAGATGCTAACTTTAAATTTAGAGAAGAAAAACACTCACTGCATTAATATTATGGGTTGGGGTTTCTTATACGTTTCCTAAATCCACCTACTATTTTTTTTTCTTTTGATACAATTTACAGCTGAGGTAAGAAGTGTACCACCGCCTTGGCTCAGACACAGTTTTTACTTCAGAAAATAGATCAGTCCTGTACTTGGCTGTCACATCTAAATCTGTTGCTTGCAGAGGCCTCAGAGCTCTGGGTTTGCTAAGTAGCATGGTCACCACTTAAGCTCTTCCCACATATAGAGCATGTATCATGCAGTTCTAACCATGGCACAATACTATTGCCGTGAACGACTTGGCTGCAGGGTAACTGCCGACTTCCTCTTCAACTGTGTAATCTTCTTTGCATACTGAACCTCTAAACACATATCGGCTTGCTCCTGAGTTACTGTCACTGTTGAAGAGATACGATCTTCTCCTTGTCAGCTTGTGGAGGCCCTGTGTTTTCCAGTTGTCTTAAAACTGGGTTACGATGGCATCAAGCTCTGTGTGACCCCAGGCAGAGTCCCTAAAGTTGGAGTGTAGGCTCCCTCTCCAGAAAAAAAGGTGCGGGGACTCAGGAACTGCAGAATTTGCAAATACTCTGGCAAAGAACTGTTGTATTATTCTTCCAATAGCTAGAGATTTACTGGGATGAGTACTTCCTTGCGATCTTTATCTCCCAGTCACTGACAACCTTGAAGGCCAGCTTGGTCCCCAGAGTCAGTGTGAGTTTAATGACCTCTCTCATCGGCTCTATTATCTTGGTCCAGTGGATTGCTACCTAGAAATTGCCTAAAATCTTGTATAATCATTCTGAGGTTCAAATTGCACCAGAGCTCTGCAAAATGTGTTATTTTCTATCAGGCTGCTGCCACAACTAAAAAAGCTGTAATCATCTGTCACTTCTTCAAACGAGCCTGATTCTCACCTGGGATGACACATATTCTGGGAATGTGGGGATGAACTCGCTCTTCCAAAAGTGTCATAACAACCAGGGCTTGGTGGCAGTGGTATACCAGAGCCCATCTCTGCAGCCTCTGCCACTGCTTCCTCAGTGTGGCGGTCTCTCTGTTCAGGAGCCATCGTTATCACAGGAATCAGTTTCAGGACAGAGAGATGCAGAGCAAAGAGGCGATAGAGCAGACAATGACCCCAAGGCCCTCTTCCAACAGCAAAGAAGCACAGGGCAGAACAAATGATTTTTAAGACCCACCTGGTTTCACACAATAACTGGGATTTCCAAATATTTTTGAAAATTTGGGAAAAACTTGGTGAGACCAGGAAAATGAACAAAGCGGGAAAATAACTAATATGAGAGCAGAAATCATGATAAACAATTACTTGCACTGTATGGAGAAAGGTGAATAAAATAAATGGAAATTCCAGCAAATAAATAAAGAAAACATGTTCCATTTCCACAATTTTCTGGTTCCAAGGCTCTTAGCCCTCCAAACATGGGAAGTTCTTCAGCCCCAGAACAGTTGTTCCTTTTCCAGCTGCCATCCTACAGAATCTTTTCAAAGCCCCCTTTATGTCTTTGTTCCTGAGACTGTAGATAAAGGGGTTCAGCATGGGCGTGATCACTGTGTACATCACTGAGGCTATTGCACTTGAGTGTGTTTTGTGGATATCAGCAGAGCTGAGGTACACTCCTAGACCTGTACAATAAAATAAGAAGACAACAGAGAGGTGAGACACACAAGTAGAAAATCCTTTGTACTTCCCCTGAGCTGATGACATTCCACGAATGCAAGAAACTATCTTAAAGTAAGAATAAAGGATCCCACTAAAGGGAAGACCAGCAAACAGTCCAATTGCAAAATACATCATCACATTATTAAAAAGGTATCAGAACAAGCAAGTTGAACCATGTGATTGAGTTCACAGAAAATGTGGGGGATTTCCAAGACTGTATGGAAAGATAGTTGCAACACCATTATGCTTTGTAACAAGGAATACAGGGCACTCATGATCCAGGACACCAGAAGCAGCAGTCCACAGAGACGGGGGTTCATGATGACCGTGTAGTGCAGGGGGTGACAGATGGCCACAAAGCGGTCATAGGCCATCACAGTCAGGAGGAAGTCATCCAACGCTGTAAAGAGAATAAGAAAACACATCTGTGTGATGCAACCTTTATAGGTTATGACTTGACTCTGTGTTTGGATGTTCACCAGCATCTTTGGGATGGTGGTTGAGGTGAAGCAGATGTCTACAAAGGACAGGTTGGAGAGGAAGAAGTACATGGGTGTGTGCAGGTGGGAGTCTGAGCCGATGGCCAGGATGATGAGCAGGTTTCCAAACATGGTGATCAGGTACATGAAGAGGAAGAGCCCAAATATGAGAGGCTGCTGTTCTGGTTCATCTGAAAATCCCAGGAGAAGAAATTCTGAAATTCGTGTACCATTTCCTGGTTCCATGTGGTGGGGGTGATGACTAAAAATGAAAAAAAAAAAAGGGATTAATTTTTACACATGAGTATTACTAACATGTGAAATGTCACAATTTATATCTTAATGGAAAATGTATATGTGACATATATATATATATAGTTTTGTAGAGATTTGATCCCCTTTAAGTAAGGTCATGTGACATCCCTAATTAGGAACCCCTTCCCTCTTCTTAGCAATTTGCCAAATAAATCATTTTTATACCTGTTTAATGAGAAATTATTTTACACACTGAAGAATAAATGCTGAATCCTGGCCATTTTCTAGATAAAGAGTACAGTGTGCTGAAAAACAGAAGTTTTCTATAATCCAAAGAAAGGAGAAAGATATAAGAAGTGAAAAGTATACACAATGTTAGATGGTGCGTGTGCTTTGAAGAAAAAGAAAGTATGTATACTAGTTTGTAGATGTGTATGTTATTATTAATGGAATTGATAAAGACTAGAAAACAAGGTGCTATTTGAGCAGAGACCTTAAGGGAGACACAGAAAAGATAGGAAGATTTTGGGGAAGTGTGTAGCCTGCGTGGGAAAGGGCCAGTGCAAAGGTCCTGAGTTTGGCACTTCACTCAAGTAAACATGCTCAAAAGGAAGCTGTGTGGTAATGGGAATGAGAAAGAAGGAGATAATAAGGATGCTGTCAGAGAATGTGGAGGAATGACATGGCCTGTCTGCTACGGATGAAACTTTAAGACCCAGGGATCACTCAATTACATATTGTTCCTTAAACTTTATTATCTTTGCAAGGGATCCTGTGAGGAGTGATGTCTTCTTTATTTCCATCTCTTGATTGACATTCTGGATCTCTATTTTAAAGGACACATTTCAGAGTATATGAGCTAGGTACCCCTGCCCTGAGAAGTGGAGAAATACTCAGCTACACAAAAAAACACACACTCACACCCACCTCCTGGGTCATGTTAATACTAGCTTGTACTCACCCCAGACACAAATAATGAGGAAAGAAAAAATACAAGGCAAGATAATATCAGGTTATCACTCTACAGTTCCAGAGTTCCATAAGTCCATTGATAAGTCCCCAAATTGACATGTAAAACTGGAGTTCCATTTTCATTTAACTATTTTCTGCCCTTATATTAAAATTAGTTAAATAAGAAGAGATTAAATAATGAAAAGATAAGAGAGGAGAGAGAGACAGAGAGACACAGACAGAAACAGAGACAGAGACAGGTCTAATAATCTTGGATGGCCCCTGAGACAGTGTGATGAGGAGAAAGCATCCTTGGTTTTGGTAACATGCCATCCGCAGTTGTGTTGCCTTATACCCAGAATTATCAATAAGGTAGCAAATAACTATTTATTCAAAACAGAAAACAGAAATGTCTTTATGCGTCAAGATATCTCACAGATCAAACACCTTACTAGAAAATTTGCAAAGAATAAACCTACAATTTACAAGGAAATACACAATGTATAGAAAAAAAGCAGAGGTTTTTAAATCCGAAATGAGACTTTAGTAAATAACGTTAAGTGCAAAGCCTTGGAAATACAAAAACACAGTTATGATTCTGAGATCTAACGCCTTTTTAGTTTTTTGAATGAGAGACAGCTGGACATTCTAAATGCTAAATCCTAAACCAAATAGTATAAACAGTGGTATCGACTTAGAATGATGTCAGGTTTAAACAATATATAACAAGCTTAGAAAAGTTAATCATTTATTGCCAGTTGGCAAATAAATGATTACCACTGCGATGAGATGAGACAGATTATTTTTGTCAGCATCTAATGTCTCCATTACCTCTCCACCTCTAGGACTCAAATTACACAGCCCTCTTTTTATTGTCATCTCTCCATCTTCTAAAGGCTGGAAACCCTCTAGACAGAAATCACATTGACCCATGAAGATCTCTTTATATTGAAAACTGTTCATAAGACTCCCGAATTAAACTCCATTCCAGTGATTCCTCAATGAAAAGAGAAGTCAAATTTTGTAGCTTCAAAAACAAGGCTCATTTCTTGTGATCTTTTCACCCCTTTCACCCACATAGATCCCTGACTGTGCTCACCCTAATCTCCCAAACATTGAACTTGACTCCCAGCTTCACCTGGCACCACAGCTACAAAGCTCAGAGCCTTTACATTCATGCTTCCTTCTGCTTGGGGTCTCCGCATGAGAACGTTTTGGAACTTTTCAAAACCCTCTCCATTCTCCAAATACCAAGTCCTGCATCTTCTTCATGAGCACTTTCTTTTTCTGAACATTACCACAGTAAAAGGATACTTTCTCATCAAGTTAATTACATATTAGGATACCCATGGTATAATTTTTATTTATTTCTCTGTCTTTCCTCCATGCTACACAGTGAGCACAGTGAGGTATGTAGCATGTGAAACAAATCACCACCCTCCCACCAGATTTAGCTGAGTTGAAACAGTAGCTGAATAAATAATCACTCCATGGAGAGATGAGAGAACATTCTCAGAGAAATTGATGATGAAGAGAGAAGGAATAGAAGGAGGCAACGCTGATGTAGCTGTGGATGGCATGCCAGAGGAATGTTTTCCATATTCTATATCAGAACGCAATAGCGCAGCAGTTTATGGTTTTGCAAAAATTAACTAGAATAGAATTAAGAAGTCATAAGAGAAAATATGAGAGTGCACCACATATAGAGTACATACTTAATAATATCATGGTTCTCTTTGTCAATCCCGTGTGTGTGTGTGTGTGTGTGTGTGTGTGTTGTGTGTGCGTGTGTGTGTGCATTGCTGTGTTTGTGTGCAGGCATGCTGGATCACGACATAAAAAGAATGTATTATTTGGAGAGAAAATAAAAACTCTTGAATCCACTGCAAGAAATAAAAGAATAGCTTTAAAAGACCACTTCTTCCCAATGAGTGAAAAGCACAAGAATGAAGAGCCCAGAGTCAGGTGCAGAGACAAGAGGCAGCCGCCGTGGGTGCTGCAGCTCCCTCAGACTCAAGGGATCTTTACTGGCCCACGGGCCTCATCATGGTGTCCACCTCATCCCTGATCTAATTGTTATTCCTGCACTTATTCCACGTTTATTTAATCAACCTTGTTTTCATATGGCACAGTATTCGATGAGAATGGCCATTCTCTCACTTTTCTTTGTGGAATTCTTTCCTTTGTTATTTTGGGGCTTTGAGTTTTGACCTCTTCTTAACAAGTCTGATGGGTACACTAGTCCTGGTTCTCTTCCTTGTCCAGGATGAAAAGGTCTCCCCAGACATATTCTCTAAAATCCTCCTTATGCTACAACTATTGGTACCCTTTTCTTCATACATTTGTCCCACGGAAATGATGTCATATTGTCACTGTACTGGCCTCCTCCTTTGTAATGTGAGATCCAATGAGTAAGGTGTCACTTAGTTTGCCTATGTGCTTTCATAATATGTGCATTAGTATAGTAAAATGTTGAGAAATGGGGAAAGATGACCAAGTAAAAATAGTAGCTTTTAATAACTGTATTAAGTCAACTCAGTTAATATGTAAGACTAATTCTAGAAGAAAAGATCTAAACACAATAATTTAATCACATTGATATGGGTCTCTAATTCCAGTTAATTAGGAAAGACCTGGATAGAAAAATATAAAAATATACTTTTGAAAAGCTGTGGAAGAAGAAGTATTTACTGTTATAATTTCTACCCATATAAATGTAAGTAGATTCAGATACCCTTAGGAAAGAATAGATGTGGTCATAAATGAATGAAAAAGAATGCTGCTCAAATGATAGGTGAGGAGATATAAGTTTTTATGTGTAAAAATAGCAAGGGGGGACACAATACGACAGACCGTTAGAATTGAACAAAAAAATTATAATTTTCATACTTTCCCTCAAATACATCTCTCTATTTATATGGAATTCAGTGCCAAACAGCAAAGTTGATTGAAAAAAAACTCCAATTAACATATTAAATAAATTAATTAGTCTACCTAGCAAAACAAACATCGCCATCTCTGGGCTCTGGGCGAGGCTGGTTAGGCTCTCAAAGACCTCAAGTAAAAGTTCTCAGGTTCCCTTCTCTCTGACCCTTCTCGGAAGTACTGCTGGCTCTCAGATCATCCGAATGGGGTCTCTGGAAGGGAGGACTCCGTGTGGAAGTATGAATGCCTCCCTGGATGGTTGATGATGCAGACTGAAGCTCTGTCCTCAGACAAGGCAGCAGAACAAAGAAAAAGCATTGATATCACTCGGACTTAGGAATCCCAAATAACAAGTATGTCTTGTAAAGCCCAGGCTTGTACGCTCAGAGAGGAGATCATTTCTGCTTCATTTATCTGCTCATTAGGCACTGTTTCCAATGTTACTTCCTCCTCTGAGGCCTGATTTTCCTGTGGGACACTGGTCTAGATGGACGGGAAATTTTTCCTGTTGATTTTCTGTTCCCAAAGGAGCAGGTTAGAAGTTAAGAGAATCCGGGTTTCATTACTCCTTCTCCATGATTCTCCTAACTTCAAGAGGTTCCCTCACCTCCAGAAGCTTATCCCAACCCTGAGTTAAAAATTCTCTTTAAAAGTCTAGACTGAGGACACTGTCTGCATTAGGTCTCTGGGTCTTCAAAGCATTGGCATGTGGTAGAGACACAACCCCTGATAGGTCCAGAAAATTGCCATTTCACTCTTCGTCACTAGGGAAACTCTGTGACTTTCATGTAAACTTTGGACACTACATATCTTGGCTTCATGACACTTTATCAAATTAATGAAGAATTATACTTATATCAAGGTAAGGCTGTCCTTAATTCCACGTTATAAAAGATTGATAATTTTAAAAAACATATTTACATAATTTTATGCCATAGTATCTGAGCTTTTACCTTCAGGCTTTGTCAAATTTCAATTTATAAAGGTCCATCCTATGGGGTTGTTCTATTATGAACTGTATCCCACATTGCATAAAATGGGATTTGATAAAGTTTAGTCATCTGCCCGAAGTTATAATCAAGTAAGGAATATGATGCTGATTGGAATCTGTCAGGATGCTTCCTGTGTTTAATCTCTGGGCCATTGGGTCCAAGCCAGAGATGATGTTGCCCCTGGGCCTATTGCGCAATGTCTGAAGGGAGGCTGCTAAAAACCTACAACATCCATCACAAATAATTATGTCATATTTTTGAAGGTGAGATGAGCTAGTCTAGACTAGCACTTCTCAGACGTCCAGTGCGCATATCACTCATGGCAAGGATTGTAGTTCAAATGCAAATGCTAATGCAGCAAATCTCGTTGGGCCCAGGGACTCTGCATTTCTCACAAGCTCCAGGAAAGATTCTGATGCTGCAGATACTGGTCTGAGGACACTGTGAGTAGCAAAGCTGAGGTCCTATGATCGTGTAAGGGGCAATAGTTGTACGTCATCTAATCTCCAAATTACCGTTTGCATTAAATTTGGATGAAATGTGTGCCATCATGCATCATCAAACAAAGGGGATAAATTCTGGGAAAATGCTTGGTAGGTGAGGTAGCATAGAGTGCACTTACACAAATTAGATGGTTAGCCTACCACACACCTAGGCTTTGTGGTATAGTCTATTGCTCTGTAGAGGAAGAAAATTTTTCTTCTACCCTTTGGGTCTCTTCGCTGAACATCCTTGTAACCAAAGACAGTTTAATGGAAGAAAACCAATAAAGTTTAATAACATGTATTTCTTCTGTATACATGGGAGAGATCCAGAAAACTGAGTAACCCCCCAGAGTGGCTGAGCTACCTGTTAACTACATCTTTGGCTGAAGATAGAAGAAAGTGCTGGGTTGGGTGTAGCCAGTTTATGGGAGGTTATCAGGAAATGCCCAGTAAATGAGGTAAGGTTGTTATGCAGACATAAAGCATTGTCTTCTCACTGATGATTTCTAGAGGAAAAGATACCCCCATTTACCTGGTACAGCCAAGGAGACACTGTTACAATTGGAGATTTTCCTTACTATGTAAATGTTCCTTACAAAGTATAAACTTGTAACTTGGTTTTCAGAGGTTCTTCCATCTCTGTTGTTTCTTAAAATTAACCAGCGTAAAAATAATCTTTATGGCAAACTGAACATATTCTGTGGTGACAAATTCTGTTGCCTTATACTTCCTAGATTGCAACTTATATAACGTTACACTACAGGAAATTGTAACACGATGACCATTTGTTTAGTAATGCTTCATGTTCTGATGTTACTATGACTATGAAGACTTAAGCAATAAAATTTTTCAGCAATATTATAATCTGTGATATAATATATATGTTATATATATATATATATTTATGACTATTCATTTAGAAATGCTTCATGTTCTGATGTTACCAATGACTTTGAAGACTTAGGCGATAAGAATTTTTCAGCAACATTATAATCTGTGATATAGTTATTTTTTGGTATTATTACTGTTTTAATTAATTAATTAATTTTTCTGGTGATGTTGTTATGAAACCTGATAAGTTTCAACTGTATACTTTAACAGTAAGGCATATATATGTTACACTGTGTTCACAACCCATAGTTAGATTTCTTTCTGTCACCACATATATGACCCACTTTACCCCATGTACCTCTCCCCTCCTCTATGTTCTTGGAAACCACTAGTTTATTGTCCATGACCATGAAGTCTCTGTTTCTCTGTCCTGTTTATTTGTTGCTTTTAGGTTTATATCCCACATTAAGTGATACTATGTGATTTTGAACTTCTGTCTGGCTTATTTCACTTACCATGATATCTCGAGGTCCATCCATGTTGTAGCAAATGGCAGTTTTCATCTCTTATGTCTGATAACATTTCATTGCATATGTGTACAACAGCTTCTTTAGCCAATCATCTATTATAGGACACTTCGTTTGCATCCATGTCGTGGCCACTGTGAATAATGCTGCTAAGAACATTGATGTGCAAATATCATTTTGGATATGGGTTTTCAAGTCTTTGTAGTAAAATACCCAGTAGAGGATTGCTGGATCATATGGCAGGTCAATTCTTAGTTTTTGAGGAACCTCCATACTGTTTTCCATAGTAGCTGTACCAATTTTGGAGTCCCACCAGCAGTGTATGAGGGTTTCTTCTTTTCTCCAAGTCCTCTCAGCATTTGTTATTACTTGTTCTCTTGATGATAGCCATTCTAACAGTGTGTGAGGAGGTGGTATCTCATTGTGATTTTGATTGCATTTCCCTAATAAACTAACAATGTTGAGAATCTTTTCACCTATTTGTTGGCCATTTGTATGTCCTCTAGAGGAACTGTCTGTTCAGGTTCTCTGCCTATTTTTTGATTGGATTGTTTGTTTTCTTGTTGTTTATTGAGTTGCATGAGTTCTTTGCATATTTTGGATATTAGGCCTTATCGGAGGCGTTCGATTGCAAATATATTTTCCCATTTGGATGGTTGTTTCTTTACCTTGTTGGACAGTTTCCTTTTTTTCTGAGCAGAAAAGCTATTTAGTTTGATGTAGTCCCATTCACTTATTCTTGCTTTTACTCCATTGTTTTTGAGGTCAAATTTCATAAAATCTTCTTTAAGTCCAAGGTCCTTGAGTTTACTTCCTATGTTTTCTTCTATGCATTTCAGGTTATTAATCCATTTAGAGTTAATTTTGGTGCGTGGGATAGACAACAGAGTGGTTTAATTTTTTGGAGGTGGCTCTCCAAGGTGGCACCACATCGTGTACATTTTTGGCTTTTTTTGTCAAAAATTATTTGCCCATATAATATGGGTTTCCCTTCTGGACTCTGGATTCTGTTCTGCTGGGCCGATGTGTCTGTTTTTCGGCCAATAGCATGCCGTTTCGATTACTGCCGCTTTGTAGTAATTTGAAGTCAGGCAGAGTGATGCCTTCCAGTCTCATTCTTTTTTTTTTCAGGATGGCTTTGGCAATTCGAGGTCTTTTGGGCTTCCATACAAATCTGATATATATTTTTTCTATTTCTTTAAAAAATGCCAGTGGAATTTTGAAGGGGATTACATTCGATTTCTATAATGCTTTAGGTCCTATGGTCATTTAAACTATGTTGATGCCTTCCAATCCAAGAAACATGGAATTATCTTCCATTGCTTTGTATCTTTTTCGATTTCTTTTAATAGGGTCTTGTAGTTTTTATTATATAAGTCC
The DNA here is from genome assembly GCA_003508835.1 of Eonycteris spelaea. Lineage (NCBI taxonomy): Eukaryota > Metazoa > Chordata > Mammalia > Chiroptera > Pteropodidae > Eonycteris > Eonycteris spelaea. The sequence continues at coordinate 112,837 of PUFA01000428.1, forward strand.
TTCACATGTTTTGTTAAATTTATTCCTATGTATTTATTCTTTTTCGTTGCAATTGCAAAAGAAATTATTTTTCCACTTCTTTTTTCCGACATTTAATTATTAAGATATAAAACGCTATGGATTTTGAATATTGATTTTTGTACACAGAGATTTTACTGTATTTGTTTATTGTTTCTAGTAGTATTCTACGAAGTTTTTAGAGTTTTCTATATGTAGAGAGAATCAATATTATCCACAGCTAGTGACAGTTTGTCTTCTTTGTTTCCTATTTGGATGCCTTTATATCTTTCTCTTACCTGATTACCCTTGCTTGGACCTCCGGTATTATATTGAATAACAGTAGTGATAGTGGTCAGCCTTGCCTTCTTCTGATCTTAGAGGAGGTTTTTAGTTTTTCACCATTCGAATATTTTTGCCTGAGGGTTTGTCATATATATGGCCTTTATTACGTTGAGGTTCTTTCCTTCTATATCATTTTCGTTAAGTGTTTTAATCATAAATGGATGCTCTATCTTGTTGAAGCCTTTTTCTGCATCTATTGATATGATCATATGATTCTTATTTTTAATTTGTTTATGTGGTGTATCACATTAATCTTTTGCATATGTTGAACCATCCCTGTGCCCCTGAGATGAAGCCCATGTGATTGTGTATATAATCTTTTATATGTTGCTGTATTGGTTAACTAGTGTCTTATTTAGGATTTTTGCATCTGTATTCATGAGAGATATTGGTCTGTAGTTTTCTTTTTCTGTTTTATCTTTACCAGGTTTTGGTATCAGGGTAATATTGGCTCATAAAATGAGTTGAGAAGTATTGCCTCTTTTTTGATTTTTTCAGAAGAGTTTCAGGAGAATAGTATTAAATCATCTTGAATGTATGGTGAAGTCATCTGGTGAAGTCATCTGTCCTAGACTTTTACTTTTTGGTAGGTTTTTAGTGTTGCTTCAATTTATTGCTACTGATCAGTCTATTTAAATTTTCCAGTTCTTCTTGAAAGATTGCATTTTTCTAAGTACTCTTCCATTTCTTCTAGGTTATTAAATTTGGTGTTATATATTATTTTCATAGTTTCTTGCATGATCCTTTGTATTTCTGCGATGTCAGTGTAATTTCCCCTCTTTCATCCCTGATTTTGTTATTTGTGCCCTTTCTCTTTTTTTCTTTAGTGAGTCTAGCCAGTGGTTTGTAAAATTATTGACCTTCTCAAAGAACCAGCTTGTCATTGCATTTATGTTTCTATTGTTTTTCTTTTGTTTTCAATTTTATTTATTTCTGTTGTAATTTTGATGATTTCTTTCCTTCTACGACTTTAGCCTTCATTTGTTCTTTCCTTTTTCTAGTATTTTAAGATGAATTGTTAGGTTGTTTTATATACACTCTTTCTTGTTTTTGGAGATAGGCCTATATTGATTTAACCTTCCTTTATGACTGTTTTTGCTGTGTCTCAAAAGTTTTTGATGTTTACTATCATTATCATTTGTCTCTATCTATCTCTGATCTCTTTTTATTTCTTCTCTTAACCCAGTTATTCTTTCAGAAGCATGTTCTTAAGCTCCATGTTTTTGTGCTTCTTCCTGATTGTTTCTGTAGTTTGATCTCTAGTTTCAAAGCATTATGTTTAGAGAATATGATTGGTATGATTTCAACCTTTTTATATTTGTTGAGGCTATATCTGGTCCCAGTATGTGGTCAATTCTTGAGAATGTTCCATGTGCAGTAGAGAAGAATGTAAAAGCAGCTGTTTTGGGATAGAAGGCTCTGTAAATGTAAATTATGTCCAGTTGGTCTAATGTGTTATTTAAGGAAGCTTTTTCATTATTGCTTCTCTGTTCGGATTATCTGTCCATATCTGAGAGTCAGGTATTTAGCTTCCTTACTATGATAGTGTTTGGTCTGTTTTTCCTTTAGTTTTGTTAGTAATTCCTTTATACTTTGGGGCTCCCTTGATTGGAGCATAGACATTAATAAGTGTTTTGTCTTCTTGGTGCATGATTCCCTTTATCATTATAAGTTCCCTCAGTATCTTTCTTTACCTTTTTATTTTGAATCTATTCTTCCAATATTAGTACTGCTACTCCACTTTTCTCTGAATGCCATTTGCTTGAATATCATTTTCCACCCTTTCACTTTGAGGCTATATTTGTCTTTGGAGCTGAGATGTGTCTCCTAGAGACAGCATGTGGTTGGTTTTGTTTTTTGATCCATTCTGCAACTCTGTGCCATTTTACTGGTGAGTTCAGTCCATTTACATTTAGGGTGATTATTGGAATATGAGGTCTTCTTATAGCCATTTTAGCTTTTGCTTTCTGTAGCTTGATGTTTCCATTGCTTCCTTGTCCTTGTGTTTCTGTTTTCTTTATTTTGTTGGCTTTTGTGGGTTTTTGCCTCTGATTCTTCTTGTTTTGTGTTATATACTTCAGTTCTTTGGTGTGTGGTACCATTATGAATATGAAAAAGATTGTTTATAATATATGTGTGTATATAATATGTGTGTGTATATATACACACATATATGTATATATATATACAATACACACACACACACACACACACACACATTACATTACATACCTGAAATCATCTTGTGTGTATCTCTTTATCTTTGGTTTACAGGCTGTGTCTTCCCACTCTGGGGTGTCATAGTGACCTCATCATGGCCTGGACTAGCACTGGGCACATCATGTTTGCTCAGTAAATATTTGGTATATATATTCATTCATTCATGTATCCTCTATCAAATGTCACTACACCCCTTAAGCGTCAGCTACATCTCCCTCCACTCCTTCCCCTGCTTTCTTATTCATTCTTAATGATTTGGACTTGGATCCAAGTTCCATCGCTTGTTAGCTCCATGACGCTTGGGTAATCAGTTCCCTGGTGTAGTCAGGCTCCCTAAGAACAACCTCAGGTTTAATGAGAACTCATGGAACTCAGCAAATCTGTTACATTCATGCTATAGTTCATTACGGTGAAAGTGTACAGATTGTAATCAGCAAACGGAAGAGGGACAGGGTCCAGGAGAGATCAGGAGTGAGATTCCAGTTGTTTCTCCAGTTGAATTGTATCAAAAGTACTTCATTCTCTCAGCGATGATGTGTGACAACATGCATGGAGTACTGACAGTTAGGGAGGCTCACTTGAGCCTTGTTCGAGGGGTTTTATTGGGGTCAGGTTCACACAGTCATGACTGCCTGCTGCCTTAGTCTCCAGGCCTCTCCAGAGGTTAGGCTCATCCTGTGTGGTCAAGATCCTACAGAAAACATGTTGTTGTAAGCATAGATTATCTATTCATAGTGGCCCAAGATCCCCAGATAAACAAAGAAACTCTTATTAGGCAGGACATTTGAAAAGGCTTAGAAGCTGTCTCTCAGGAGCCAGACAAGAGCCAAATCTTTCTTTGGAATGTGCAGGATTTGGACAACCTACACCTGCTAAAATTAATCCTTATTGTATACTGGAATCCTTCAACCTCAGTTTCCATATCTGTAATATAAGGGAAAAATGATCCCCCTTTTTTGTAAGTCCCAGTGGGGATGCGTTGGCCCGTCACTTCTTTTTCTTTGTGCAATTATTACTATTTTTTTTTTTTACTATTCTTGAGCTTTGAGTTTTTAACTCTTTATTTTATATCCAATGGGTACACCAGTCCTGGTTCTGCCCTTGCCTCTGCAGAAATACTCCATAAACTCTGGTTTATGCCACGATATTGATCCCCTTGCTTCACACATTTATCCTGAGGACATGACATCATACCACACTCATTTCATTGTACTGGGCCTTCTCCATTATAAAGTGAGAGCCAAACGAAGGGAGGCCTCACTTATTTTGCTCACTTGTGTGGCCCCATAAATATGTGCATGTATATCGAAAAAGAATAGTAAGGAATGGAAAAGACATAGAAGACAAAGAATGTTAGGAAAAAATAAACCAGGTGGATTGTAGTGGATTCAAGTAACTGTGTAAGTGAAATTGAATAGAAATCTAAGATAAACTTCTAAAAGAAAAGATATAAATACAAAAATATAATCACAGCGATATGGGTTATAATTACAGATAAATGGGCCAAGAGCTGGAAGTGAACAATACAAAATCACACTTTTGAAAAGTAGTGGAGGAAGTAGTATCTGCAGAACTTTTCTACCTATATAATAGGTTTCAAAAAATTTTAGGAAAGAATATAGGTGAACATTAACTGAATACAAAGGAACGCCTTTCACAAGATGGGAGATGATGATAGAACATTTCACCTTTAAAAGTAATGAGGGGAAAAAACAATATGACAGACTGATAGAACTGAGCACATGCACTTTAAAAATTGTCATACTTTACCTGAAACACATCTTTACATATATGAAGACATTCAATGTCAAACAGCAAAGTTGGTGAAAACAACTCTAATTTGACACATTAAAATAAATTAATTAGTCAACTCAGTAACAAACATAGCTATCTCTGGGCTCTGGGTGAGGCTGGTTAGGTTCTCAGGGGCCCTCAGGTAGAAAGTTTCAGATTCCTTCCCCTCTGATCATTTGCTGCAATACCAACTGGGCTCTCTGACTCACCTGGAAGAGGTCTCTCTGAGGAAGGACTCTGTGTGGAACTCTGAATTCTTTACTGGGTGGTAGATGCTAGAAACTGAAGGACTGTCCCCAGATAGGACGGCAGAAAGGAGTGAAGCATTGGTACCCAACCAGATTTAGGAATCCAAAATAACAAATATATTCTGAAGCCCAGGGTTGCATATGTAGCGGAGGAGAAATCTTTATCTTCTTTTATCTGTTTATTAGACACTGTTTTACATTGTTACTCCAACCTTTGAGCCCTGACTTCTCTGTGAAACACTAGTCTGGACTGAATGAAAAATTTTCCTGCTGAGTCTCTGTTCCCAAAGGACCAGGTCAGAAAGTCAAGTGAATCCTGTATTCGTTACTCCTTCTCCAGGACCCTCCTGCCTGCCCAAGGTTTCACTTCCCAGTACCTTATTTCAACCTGAGCTAAAGTTCTCTCAAAAGTCTGGACTGAAGGGGGTGTCAGAAACATGGTGGAGTGAGAGAAAATTCCCAGATCTCTCCCCTTGAAACAAATATTAAGCTGAACATCTAAAACTCAACAACAACAAACAACAACAACGACAACAACAACAACAATGAAACACCCAAAATGCACACAGCACATCTGCGCATGGAATCTGTGCATAAGAGCTACCATAGATCAAATCCTAGGTATTGGGCAGTGGACTGGGAGAAACAAAGAAGCTGCCTCTCACAGCTGGAGCTTCCTGAAGAGGGAGAGGGGAGAACGTGCAGTGATTTCCCTGAACAACTGTGCCTGGAAAAGCTGTGAGCTCCATGTGGAGTCAGTGTCCAGGCATCAGGGAAGACAGCAGAAAACAGGACGAAAGAGAAAAACAGTTGATTATTACCAGCCATGGTTGCAAAACTGAGACTGAGCCGCAGCTCCCATCCCCCAACCCAGATCAGTCCTCCTCCCATACCCTCTGAGACCGAACACCGCGGAGCCCCAGGGGAATCCGAGCAAACTCTACTGAAACTGTCACTAACACTGACAACGACTGAGATTGAGGGTAGCAAGTGTGATTAAACATCTATAAGGAAAAAAAAGGCATTATTAAGTATTTATATAAAGCAGGGATCCAAGAGGCTTAGATGTCACCTACTTGAAACCAAAAGAAAAGCACCTTTTTTTGCAGCAGGCTAAAGGGAAACGTTTATATAATAAATCTTTCTGGAAAAAACAGCAGAATACACTTCCATTAAGGCCTAGATGGAGAAATGGTCCATTAAACACCATGAACAAACAAGGGGACAAGGCATCTCAGAAAGAAAGAGCAAATCTCCAGAAAATAAGCTTACAGACATAGAAATATGTGACTTAAATGACAGAGAATTCAGGATGGTACTTCGGAAAAAACTTAATGAGATCCAAAATGAATCATATCAACAATTTCAGGAATTGAGAAAACAACTACATGATCCGAGCAAGGACATTGAAACCCTCAAATAGAACTGAATAAAAATTTAGGAGATGAAGAACACCCTGCAAGAGTTGAGAAGTGAAAAGCAAGCTGGGAAATAGAGTCGACCAAATGGAGGAAAGGATCAGTGATATTGAAGACAGAAATCTAGAAATAAATCAGAAGGAAGAAGAGAGAAACTGAAGAATAAAAAATAATGGAAGAGAAATTTAAGAACTATCTGATACCATTAAGAGAGGAAACATAAGAATAATGGGCATTATCAAAGGCAAGGAAAAGGAGCAGAGACTAGAAAGCATTTTCAGACAAATAGTGGATGAGAATCTCCTAAATGTAAGGAATGACCTGGAGCTTTGAATTCAAGAAGTCAAAAATTATCTAATTACCTCAACCCAAAAAGGCCTTCAGCAAGACACATTGTATTAAAATTATCAAAAATCAATGACAAAGACAGAATTCTCAGGGCAGCCAGGAAGAAGTAAATGGTAACCTTTAAAGGAAAACCCATTAGATTATCCTTAGACTTCTCAGGGCAGACCTTACAAGCCAGAAAGAAATGGAATCAAATATTTAAACTATTAAGTGAAAGGAAGTACCAGCATAATATGTATCCAGCTTAGCTCTCCTTTAGATATGAAGGAGAAAATTAAGACCTTTCCAGAGACTTTGGGAAACATGTTGGATGAGAGATGTCCCCAGATCTCTCTCCTTGAAACAACAATTCGCTGAACATCTGAAATTCAACAAAAATATGCTAACTGCACACGAGCACGTCTGAGCATGGATTTGCACATAAGAGTTACCATGGGTCAGAACCCCTGTGTCAGGTGGTGGACTGGGAGAAACAAAGAAGCGGCCTCTCGCAGCTTCTGGAGCTCCCTGTAAGAGTAGAGGGAGCGGTGAAGGTGAGGTGACATCCTGAATAGCCCTGCCTGGGAAAAGTGTGAGTTTCCGGTGACCAGCCTGCAGAAGGGCCCAAACATAAGGGCAGAAACCAGAGAGGCAGGACAGCAGAGAAACAAGAGTTGAATATTACCAGATGCGGTTGCAAAATCAAGGCTGAGTCCCAACAGCAACCCCAATCCAGAGAACCCCTCCTCCATATCATCCAAGACTGATCATGGCAGAGCACTAGGGGAAATCTGAGCAAATGCTGTGAGACTGTCACTGACCCTGACAGGGAATTAAACTGAGGGTAGCGAGAGTGATTAAATATCTACAAGGAAATGTTTTTAAAAGGCATTTTTAAGGCTTTATATAAAGCAGATCCAAGAGGCTTAGAAGCCACCTACTGGAAACCAAAAAAAAAAAGTGCCTTCTTTGCAAAAAGCCAAAGAGAGACCTTTATAAAATCAAACTTCTTTCTGGAAAAACAACAGATTACTTCCATTAATGCCCAGGCGAAGAAATGTCCATTAAACACCATGAATTACCAAGGTGACAAGACATCTCAGAAAGAAAGAGAAAAAATCTCCAGAAAATAAGCTTACAGCCATAGAAACATGTGACTTAAATGACAGAGAATTCAGGATGCCTCTTCTGAAAAAACTCAGTGAGTTCTGATGTGAGACATATCAAAAAAATGTCAGGAATTAAAAAAAACACCTAGATGAAGCAGAGCAAGGATATCGAAACCCTCAAGAAGAAACGAAATAGATCTTCTGGAGATAAAAAATTAAACATACACTGCAAGAGTTGAAAAATGAAATAGCAAGCTGGGAAACAGAGTTGACCAAAGTGAGGAAAGGATCAGTGATATCAAAGACAGAAATCTAGAAATAAATCAAAAGGAAGAAGAGAGAAACCAAGGAATGAAAAATAATGAAAAGAAATTAAAAAACTAGCTGATGCCATCAAGAGAGGAAATATAAGAATAGTGGGCATTATCAACAGCGAGGAAAATGAGCAGGAACTAGGAAACATTTTCAGACAAATAGTAGATGAGAACTTCCCAAATCTAGGAAATGAGCTAGAGCTTGTAATTCATGAAGACAACAGAACAAGCTAATTATCTCAACCCAAAAGGCCTTCACCAAGACACATTGTATTAAAGTTATCAAATCAAACGACAAAGAATTCTCATGGCAGCCAGGGAGAAGAAAATGATAACTTATAAAGGAAAACCCATTAGATTATCATCGGACTTCTCAGCACAAACCTTAAAGCCAAAAAAAATGGAATCATATATTTAAACTATTAAGTGAAAAAAACTACCAGCCTAGAATAATGTACCCAACTAAGCTCTCCTTTAGATATGAAGGGGAAATTAAGACCTTTCCAGACATACAAAATTGAGGGAATTTTCCACTTCAAGGCCTGCACTACAGGAAACACTGAAAGGGTTTAACTCACATAAAAGAAGATAACAACAAAAAAACACATAATTAGGATTAAAGTGACTATCAGGCAAATAGAAGCAGTGGAGTGCAATCCTTACTAGGACTGGGCGTTATAGCTTAGATAATAAGAAGTAAATTGTTATAACAAGATAGTAAATGAATGTTCAGAATACATAGGAATAAATTGAGACAAATATGATTGAAAAGGGGAGGATTCAAAGATCCAAATTTGCAAATGGGAATGGAAATCAGGCAGGTGGAGAAGAAAATGATGACTGTGTGTGTGTGTCTGTGTGTGTATACACACACATACAAACAAAGGTATATATATATACCTTTTATATATTCATAATGGTAGCCATACACCAAAGATTCAGAACTGATGTCTATAACACACACACACACACACACACACACAACACAACACACACATAACCTGAGGGCAAAATCTACAAAAGCCAACGAAAAATAAAGAAAACAGAACCACACGGACAAGAAAGCAATGGAAACACCAAGCTACCAGAAAGCAAAAGATAAATGGCTATAAGAAGACCTCATATTTCAATAATTACCTTAAATGTAAATGGACTTAACTCACCAATAAAAATGCACAAAATTGCAGGATGGATCAAAAAGCAAAACCCAACCATATGCTGCCTTCAGGAGACACATCTCAGCTCCAAAGACAAATATAGCCTCAAAGTGAAAGGGTGTAAAATGATAGTTCAAGCAAATGGCATTCAGAGAACAGCTGGAATAGCAGTATACTAATATCAGATGAAATAGACTTTCAAAATAAAAAATGTAAAGAAAGATACTGAGAGACACTTCATAATGATAAAGTGAATCATTCACCAAAGAAGACAGAACACTTATTAACAGAACTAAATGGAGAAACAGATCAAAACACTATCATAATTGGAGACCTAAATACACCACTGTCAGATATGGACAGATCGCCCAAACAGAAAGTCAATAAGGAAATAACATCCTTAAATGACACATTAGTCCCAAATGGACAATAATTGTCATTTGCGGAGCCTTCTACCGCACCAAAACAGTTGCTTATACATTCTTCTCTCTAGTGCACATGAATCATTCTCAAGATTCGACCACATACTGTGAAACAGAGTTATCCTCATTAAATATAAGAGGGTTGAAATCATGCCAACCATATTCTCTAATCATAATGCTTTGAAACTAGAGAGCAAGCAACAAAAGAAATCAGGAAGAACCACAAATACATAAAGATTAAACATGCTACTGAAGAACAACTGAGTCAGAGAAGAAATACAAAGAGATCAAGATACATAGAATTGATATGATAAAGACAGAATAACAGAACAAAATTGTTGGGACATGGCAAAAACAGGCATAAGAAGAAAGTTCATATTAAAGGCCTAACTCCAACCCTTAAAACAAAAACAAGCTCAAATAAACAACTTAATGCTTCATCTTAAAAAAAAAAAAAACTAGAAAAAGAAGAAATGAAACCTGAAGCAGGCAGAAGGAAAGAAATAATCAAACTGGAGCAGAAATAAATAAAATTGAAAACAAAAAAAATAATAAAAATAAATATAACAAGAAGCTGGTTCATTTGAAGGTTATAAAATGACAAAATCCAGGCTAGACTTACTAAAGAAAAAAGAGAAAGGACTCAAAATAAACAAAGAAGGGATGAAAGAGGATAAATTATGACTGACATCGCAAAATACAAAGGATCATACAAAAATACTCTGAAAAAGTATATAACACCAAATCTAATAACCAGAAGAAATGGACCAGTACTTAGAAAAATACAATCTTCTTAGACTGAATCAAAAGAACTGAAAATCTAAATAAAATTGATCAGCAGTATGGAAATTGAAAAAATCATCAAAAATCTATCAAATGTAAAAGTCTAGGAACAGATAGCTTTACCAGTGAATTCTCCCAAATGTTCAAAAGATTTAATACCCATTCTCCTCAAACTCTTCTGAAAAATTGAGAGGAAGCAATACTTCCCAACTCATTTTATGAGGCCAATATTACTCTGATACCAAAACCTGGTAAAGATAACACACAAAAAAAGAAAACCACAGACCATTATTTTTCATGAATACGGATGCAAAAATCCTAAATAAGATACTAGCTAACCGAATACAGCAACATATTAAAAAGATTATACACCACGATCAAGTGGGCTTCATCCCAGAGTCACAGGATGGTTTCAACATACACAAATTGATTAATGCAATACAGCACATAAACAATTAACAAATTAACAAATAAGAATCCTATGATGATATCAATAGATTCAGAAAAAGCCTTTGACAAGATACAGCATCCACTGATGATCAAAACACTTAAGAAAATTGGCATAGAAGGAAAGTACTTTGAAATAATAAAGGCCACATATGACAAAAACTTAGCCAACATTATACTTAATGGTGGAAAATTGAAAAACCTTCCTCTAAATCAGGAACAAGGCAAGACTATCCACTATCGCCACGGTTATTCAATATAACATTGGAGGACCTAGTGAGTGCATCAGATAAGAGAAAGATGTAAAGGCATCCAATCAGGAAACATTCACTATTTGTAGATGACATGTTCTCTATATAAAAACCCTAAAGACTCCATAGCACACTACTAAAAACAGTAAGCAAATTAGTAAAGCTTCTGGATACAAAATCAACATTCAAAAATCATAACATTCCTATGCTCTTATATTGAAGTGTCAGAAAAAGAAGTGGAAAAATAATTCTTTTGCAATTGCAACAAAAAAATAAAATACCAAGGAATAAATTTAATGAAACATGTAAAGGACCTATATGATAAAAACTATAAGACCCTATTAAAAGAAATTGAGAAGATACAAAAAATGGAAAGATATTTCGTGTTTTGGATTGGAAGAATCAACATAGTTAAAATGACCATAATTATAAAGCATTATACAGATTTAATGCAATCCCATCAAAATCCCATCGACATTTTTTTTAAAGAAATAGAACAAAAAATCATCAGATTATGAGGAACAAAAAGACCTGGATTGCCAAAGCCATCCTGAGAAAAAAGAATGAGGCTGGAGGCATCATCTGCCTGACTTCAAATTATACTACAAAGCGACAGTAATCAAAATGGCATGGTATTGGCAGAAAAACAGACACACAACTGGTGGAACAGAATCGAGAGTCCAGAAGAAACCCATATTTATATGGGCAAATAATTTTTGACAAAAAAGCCAAAACATACAGTGGAGAAAGGAAAGCCTCTTCAATAAATGGTGCTGGAAAACTGGAAAGCCACCTCCAAAAGAATGAAACTAGACTGTTGTCTATCACCACACATCAAAATTAACTCAAAATGTTAAGGACCTGATATAAGACCTGAAACAATAAAATGCATAGAAGAAAACATAGAACTAAACTCAAGGACCTTGGACTTAAAGAGGATTTTATGAATTTGACCTCAAAAGCAAGGGAAGTAAAATGCTAAAATAAATGAATGGGACTACATCAAACTAAAAAGCTTCCTTCAGCAAAGAAACCATCAACAAGGTAAAGAGAAATGCTAATGGGAAAATATATTTGCAAGCAACGCCTCTGATAAGGGCCTAATATCCAAAATATATTTAAAAACTCCCACGACTCAATAACAACAACAAAAAAGAATGATTCAATCAAGAAATGGGCAGAGGACCTGAACAGACACTTCTCTCTAGAGGACATGCAAATGGCCAAGAAATATTGAAAAGATTCTCAACAGCACTAGCTATTAGGGAAATGCAAATCAAAACCACAATGAAGTACCATCTCACGCCTGTTAGAATAGGTATAATTAAGAGACAAGTAATAATAAATGTTGGAGAGGATGTGGAGAAAAAGGAACCCTCATACACTGCTGGTGGGACTGCAAATTGGTACAGCCACTGTGCATAACATTTTGGAGGTTCCTCAGAAAACTGAGAATTGATCTATCCTATGACCCAGCAATCCCTCTACTGGGTGTTTAACCCCAAAGACTTTAAACTCATATCTGAAAAGATATTTGCACACCATTGTTCATAGCAGCATTATTCACATGGCCTGGACATGGAAGAAACCAAAGTGTCCTACAATAGGTAATTGGCCAAAGAAATAGTGGTACATATATACAATGGAATAATATCAGTCATAAGAAGAGATGAAGATACTGCCATTTGCTACAACATGGATGGACCTCGAGATAATCATGCTAAGCGAAAACAAGCCAGACTGAAAAAGTTGAAAATCACACATGATATCACTTATATATCAGATATAAACCTAAAAGGAGCAAATGAGCAGGACAAAGAAACAGAGACTCATGGACATGAGTATAGACTAGTGGTTACCCAAGGGTAGGGAGAGTATGAGGAGGGGGGAGATAGATGAGGTAAAGTGGGTCAAATATAGGCTGTAGGGGTAGGGTGAAGTCGTTAAAGGGGGTCAAATATATGGTAGCTGAAGGAAACTGGACTTTGGGTGGTGAACACACAATAGAAATACACATATGTCAAATGATAATGTATCCTGAAAATTATATAATTGATGTAACCATTGTTACCCCAATAAACTTAATTTTAAAAAAACAATAAATGATTCAGTACCATGAAACTAAAAATGTAAAAATTTAGATGTTAAGATTTAAGTGGAATGGCGGACCTCTAATTTTAGAGTTTCAGCTCTGAGGCCAGCCACAGCTCACACTCAAATGCAGGAGCTGCGGTTCTTTACACCGTGGTCACACTCATGCTGTACCCCTGCATCTACAGTCTGAGGAACAAAGACATAAAGGGGGTCCTGAAAAGATTCTTTGGGATGGCAGCTATAAAAGGGACAATCATCCTGAGGCTGAAAATGTGCTCATGATTGTAAGGTTGAAAGCAGTATAGCCAGAAATTAAAATTTTTGATCAGATTGTGGAAAAAGCACTGTTTATTGCCTGGAATTTCCATTTCTTTTATTTAAAGATTTTTGTACGATTTTGATAACTCTTTGACTTAACTTTCTGCTGTCTGATATATGGACAGTTTTCCCATTTTTCTATTTACCTATTCTTCTCACGTTTTTCTCAAACTTGGATGAGTAATATTTGAGAATTTCCATTTCTTTCATAGGGCAAATTGGATTTCTTAAAAAATAATGCTTTCTGAAATGAAAAAATCTTCCTAAGTAATTTTTCTCCAGTTTGCCTGAAAGAATGGTCTTCAGTTTTATTACTCACATGGAAAAAGCTCACTTTGTAACTAAGTAGTAATAGTACTAATTATTTAATTAACAGTATTGATACTGTTAAACTAATAGTATTGATACAGTTAGTTAATAGTATTAATACTGTTAATTAATAGTATTAATTAATTTATCAATTAATTCTCATACTCTTATTTTGAGAAAAATATGAAAACAAAGATTTCCTTCTGGGTTTGTTATTCTTTTCTACATTGCTGCCTTAACAGCTCTTTCTGATGTCAACTCTAACATGCTACTGAGTTTTATTACTGGTCTCCTGGGTTATTCTTTATTCAGGCTCATGTTCCCACTGCCTACTATAGGCACTGAAAAAAACTAATTATCAACAAAATATCTCCGTATGGAGTTTAATTTGAAAAGCAAATTTGAATAAATTAATTTACCTAACATGGTATTAGTGTTAGAGATGACTTTAAATATGAGGAAGCAAAAATTTTTAACCACATATTTATTACTATGAAAAATTTTTTGCATTGCCGACTCTAGTCATTGAAGTATGGAGACTGGTATTCATGAACAAGGGTTTTTAAAAAATATTATAGTTGATATACAATTTTATATTTGTTTCAGGCATACAACATAGCAATTAGACATTTATATAACCCCCCCCCCCCCAATTACTACTTCTGGATATTTATCTGAAGAAGCCAAAAACACTGATTTGAAAAGATATATGAATTCTCTATGTTTAGTGCAGCATATTTACAATACATGGAAACAACCTAAGTGTTCATCAATAGATGAATGATAAAGAAGAGGTGGTACATATATTCAAGCGGAATATTGCTCAGCTATAAAAAAGGATGAAACATTCCCATTTGCAAAAACATGGATGAGCTTAGAAGATATATGCCAAGTGAAATATATTAGACAGAGAAAGATAAGGTTTTTTTCCCCGCCCCATGGGGTGAAGGATTGGTTAGCATGTTTATGGTTTCTTTATTGAATTATCTTTCTGTTTCCGCTTGAAAACTTGCAGCGCTGTATACAAATATAATTTTGCAGTGCTCTAAATGAAATATCTCTGCTTTTCTAAATTTTGTCATACTCACAAAATTGGCAATGAATAATATCGATATCATCTATAATGTGTCTTGATCAAAGAGCTTGAATTCCTTCTATTCATTTGATTCAGGTCACAACTTTGTGTTTGAAAAGAGATATATCTTTCCATCTACTGGTTACCTAGAAGTGAATGTCAATGAAGCCACTTTTTAATACAATTATCTGAAATAAACTACAATACAGAGTAAATTATCATTGCTATCTTCAAATATTTGCACAAATACCTAAAAAATGAGAAGATTATTATAGTGATCTCAGTTTTATTTGCCTTTATTATTGTATCAGCTATTTCTGCGCATACCAAGCCATCCTCAAAACACTTGTTTTAATTATAATGCCTTTATAATCAAATCAGATTGGACAGTGGGAATTGTACTGATATCTCCAGGGTTCCTGTGAGTCTGTATTCTGATGTGAGTTTGGTACATTGTGTTTCTAAAAATCATCCACGATTTATTGTGCATCTGTATTGCACTTATTTCTACAACCAATATATAATGTTCACTCCATTTTTACATATGTAGGTTACCTTATAGTTTATGGAAAAAATAGTTTATCAAATATGGATTGCCTTAATTTAATTTCACAGTTCTTATATTTATATATGACACTTTTGCTTTCTTCCATGTTATAGGACATTCTCCCACATGGCTTTTTGCTCTGACATGAGTTAAACAACACTAAAGTTTTTTCAGTTGAACTAATTTATTACAGTTAATTATATATGATAAACTGCACATATCTTAAATAAATGAGCCATACATGAATTAACAGTAAAAGTGCATGGGTCTTATTGGTATAACTCAAGACAATAAACAATAAGTTTTAACTGTATGTTTTATATTATTGTTAAAAATGTAATCCACCTGGGCATAAGATCCCTTATTTTCTAAAGGTAACGCAAAAAATAAAACCTTACTTGAAACAGATGTTGTGAGAAATAAATGAAATGTTAGATACAGTTTGTGAAATCCAAGAAAACAATCAGGCTGTGACATCAGAAGCATGGAAGCTGAGAAGACCTCCAGGCCTCTTCCTTTCAAGTTATAACAAGTTGGACAGCTATGATTCAACAAAAGATTCCCTGTTTAACGCACAAACACATCTGAGGGATCTGCGCATTGAGACACCTGA
The DNA here is from genome assembly GCA_003508835.1 of Eonycteris spelaea. Taxonomy (NCBI): domain Eukaryota; kingdom Metazoa; phylum Chordata; class Mammalia; order Chiroptera; family Pteropodidae; genus Eonycteris; species Eonycteris spelaea. The sequence continues at coordinate 128,625 of PUFA01000428.1, forward strand.
AGGTGGTGTATGGGAGTCAACAGCAAGATGGGCCGGGAAGTACAGAGATGGGAGCCAGAATGCAGTCTGGCATTCACCCTGGCCCCAGCACACATGATTGCACTGAAGGTCAGGGTGCAAACCCTCACTTGGCATATCAGAGGGCAGAGGCAGCAATCAGGTCTGGGTGGCTGGTGCCATTGAGGCAGGGGCAGAGAAGCAATACAAAGAATAGCAGCATTACACAAGCTGCCATCAACCAGACAAAGAAAGCCACAAATGCGGGAACCCGCCCCCTGCCTGGCATAAAACCACACTCTGTAAATCACCAAAGAGCAGAAGCAACAATATAGTGGGTTCAACCACTATATTCTATTGTGGTTTGAATCATTAGAAAGAAGGAAGCCTCAGACACTCAAAACTCTGTTCCCCTAGTCCACTCCTCCTCCATCCATTGTAGCAGAGCCTGGTAGAGGCATCTGAGACACCTCAGACTGAGAAGTGTGGCTTCAGAAAAGTGGTGCAGGGAACACACAGACCAAAAGACCCATAGCCTGTCACAGCCCACAGTGGAGGTGGTGTCCTGAGACTGAGGTGATTGATGTTATAGAGGAAACTCACTTGTTCTGGGAATATACTGAGCATTTTCCATGGCTGTGGTAATATTGCCCTTCAGAGATTTTGGTAGCCCCAGTAGTAGTTAAGAGAGAATAAACTTATATACATGTAACACATCTTCTTTATGGAATATTACACAGCCATAGGCAAAGATGAAATACAGCCATTTGTGACAACATGAATGGATCTTGAGATCATCATGCTAAGCAAAATATGTCAGTCAGAAAAGAGTGGAGAACCATGTGATTTCACTCATATGTGGGATATAAAACTTAAAACAACAAACAAGACAAGCAGAGACTCACAAACACAGACAGCAGTTTTGGTGGTTAACAGAGGGAAGTGGGGAAGTAGATAAGGGCAAAAGGGTCAAATATATGGGACAGAAGAGATTAACTCTGAGTGGTGAACACACAATGCAATATACATATGATGTATTATTGAACTATACACTTGAAACTTATAAATTTAATTAAAAACCCCAATAAAGTTAATTTTTAAAGAGAGAGAAAACAAACTTGTGCTACAACAAGACCTATTGGAAAACAAAGAAAGACCTCTACTAATCAACCTGCTAAACAGTTAAATACTTAAAAAAAAGCAAAGGAAAACTCAGAAAAGCGGTTCAATGAACTCAGAAATAAAATCGATGAACAAAAGGAGTACTTTACCAAAGAGATTGAACTATTAAAAAAAAATTCTGGAGTCAAAGGACTCAATAAATGACATGAAAAGAACTAGCAAGTTTAGAAAATAGAGCAGACTGGATGGAGAAAAGGATTAGTGATTTAAAGGACAGAAATCTAGAAATGACTCAGGTAGAAGAGAGAGAATCAAGAGTGAAAAAAAATAAAGTATTCTATGAGAATATCTGACTTCTATTAAAAAGAGTGATATCAGAATAATGGGTATACCAGAGGGAAGATGTGAAAGAAGGAAACATAGAGCTTATTCAAAAAATAATGGACAAAACATCCAAACTTTGGAAAGATCTGGAACCTTCAGGTACAAAAGCTGACAGAACACTGATTATCTCAATCCAAAAAGGCCTTCTCCAAGGCACATTATATTAAAGCTGCTAAAAGTTAACTACAAAAGGGAAGTCCCAGTCAAGATGGCAGAACAGATAAATGCTGTGCTAACCTCTTCTCATGACCACATCAAAAGTAGAGCTGAATTACAGAATAATCACCCCTGAGAACTGCCTGGTGAACAGAATCCCCATATCTAGGATGTAATTAAAAACGCCAACACATACTGGAGATGCAGAACAGACACTTCCCTACACATGTGTGTGGCAGTTAAGAAATTGGGAGGGAGATCTACCTGCAGAAGTACCCCCTGAGGAGCAAGGAGTCCCACCTTACACTGAGCCCTCCAGATCAGGGATCCAGTGCTGGGAAGAGAAGTCCCCATAACATCCGTCTGTGAAAACCATTGGAGATTGTGGCTGAGTGAGATGGAGGACTTCTGGACCTGGGCATGCAGGTCTTAAAGAGACTGCATACAGAATTATTGACAAACTCACTCGCTCTGAGCTCTAGCTTAGGGACAGCAGCTCAAAATCACCAGGGACATATGAGGAGGAACTGAATTATCTGGCATAAGGGCAAGGGCTGGGGGGCAGCTCTATCTGAAACCTAAATGCTGGCAGATGCCATTGTTACTTTGCTGAGTCTTCCCCACCCAGCTGGCAGGTGCAGGTGGGTATCAAATCTGAAAGTTCCATTAACTCGGCTAACACTGTTTGCTCTGCCCTGGCGATTCCCTGAGACCCTGCCACATCCAATGCCCAGCCAACCATAACTATTTACAGTGGCAGTTCCATATAAATGACCAGTCTTGGCTTGCATTGGTGAACTTTCTTAAAAACTCTCAAAGGTTCACAACCCCAAACAGGCAGTATCTGGCTTGGTGTGCCCCATACCCTTACTAAGCAGCCGTGAGCCTGAACTAGTAACAGCTGGCCTCGGTTACATCTTAGCCTCTCACAAGTGCCTTCAGCCCAACACAGGTGGCAACCATCTTCAGATCATTTTGTAGCTCTTACCAGGTCACAGCAGCGACTGGCCTTGGCCTGCACCAGAGTCCCCTCCCAAGAGTGCCCCCAAACCAAACACACCCAGTGTCAGCTTCCGACCACACCAGAGCACAACCCAACCCATTTCACAAACAACACATTCAATTGGTGGACCAAACAGGCTCCAGAGAGCCACTAAAGTGAATCCACGCCTCTGGTTCAGTGCCTGCATGACAGCTCATCCACTGTAGTCACGGCCATTCCTCATAGTCAGTTAGCCTGTGGGTCAAACCCTTCCACTGACATCTCAACAACAATCAACACTCGGCTACAACAGTAGGGCACACACAACCCACACAAGGGACACTTCTGCAGCACCTGGCTCAGGTGACCAAGGAGAATGTGCAATGAGTCCCAGGACATGTACTACATAAGGCTTTCTACCAAGACAAGAGATGGGCAGATCTACCCAATATATGGAAGAAACACAGGGAGGCAGTTAAAATGAAAGACATAAAAATATGTCCCAAATGAAGAACAGGAAAAAACTCCAGAAACGAACTAAACAAAATGGACACAAGCAATCTACCAGAGACAGAGTTCAAAACATTGGTTGTAAAAATGGCTCAGTGAATTTAGGAGAAGATTAAATTAACTCAGTGACAACTTCAACAAAGAGATAGGAAACATAAAAAAGAACCAGTCAGAAATGAAGAATACAATAACTGTTATGAGAATACATTATAGGGAGTCAACAGTAGAATAGATGAAGCAGAATATTAAATTGTATATCTGGAAGACAAGGTAGTGTAAAACAAACAATCAGAACAAAAAAATAAAGAATAAAAAATGAGGATAATTTAAGGAACTTCTTGGACATCAAGCATACCAATATTTGCATCATAGGTGTACCAGTAGGAGGAAAAAAAAAGAGAAAGGGATTGAAAAATTCCTAACCTGATGAAGGAAAAGGTATACAATTCCAGGAAGTGCACAGTCCTAAACAAGATGAACCAAAAAGCCCACGTAAAGGTACATCATAATTAAAACATCAAAGCTTGAAAACAAAGAGAATCTTTAAAAGCAGCAAGAGTAAGGTGGTTAGTTACCTACAAGGGAGCTCCCATAAGACTGTCAGCTGATTTCTCACAGAAACTTTGCAGACTAGAGGGGATTAACAGGAAATATTCAAAGTGATGAAAAGGAAGGACCTACAACCAATATTACTCTATCCAGCAAAGGTTATTTAGAATCAAAGGACAGATAAAAAGTTTCCCAGATAAGAAAAAGCTGAAGGAATTCATCATCACTAAAAGAGTATTACAAAAAAAAATGTTAAACAGAATTCTTTAAAAGAAAGAAGAAAACAGTTCAAAAATATAAATAATAAAATGGATAACTACATATCTATCAACATCTCTTTTAAATGTAAATGGATTAAATGCTCCAATCAAAAGACAGCATAGTCATAAACACTCAGCTACAACTGGAGGACACAAACAACCCACACAAGGACACTCCTGCAGCACCTGTGGGACCCATGCATGGTCTCCTGGATAACTTTGTTAATTATGTAAATGTCTAATAACTAATATGCTGTACACTTGAAACTAACATAAAATATTATGGAATGTGAACTTTAATTGAAAAAAAAGATGTAAGGTGGCTGAATGGAAAAGAAAACAAGATCCATACGTATGCTGCCTACAAGTAAAGAGACCCACTCAGATCAAAAGACACCAATGACTGAAAATAAAGGGATGGAAAAAGATATTAAGTGAAAATGAAAATGAAAATGAAGAAAAAAAAGCTGGGTAACAATATTTACATCAGACAAATGGACTTTAAACAACAAGAGACAAAGAGGACCCAGTAATCACTATTTCTAGGTATTTATCCAAACAAATTCAAAAACACTGCTTTGAGGGGATATGTGAACCCATACATTCATTGCAGCATTATTTCCAATAGCCAAGATATAAAGGCAACCTGGATGTCCATCAACAGATGAATGGATAAAGAAGAGGTGATACATATATACAGTGGAACATTACTTATCCATAAAAGAATGAAATCTTCCCATCAGCAAAAACATGGATGGACCTAGAGGGTATCATGCTGACTGCAGTAAGTCAGACAGAGAAAGACAAATGCCATATGATTTCATTTATGTGGAATCTAAAGAACAAAAACATGAAAAAAACCCCCAGAAACATACTTATAGATACAGAGAACATTTTGACAGTTGCCGGATAGGAGGGAGTTTGGGCAGGGGGTGAGTGAAAAGGGGAAAGTTTTGATGTGTTCAAATTTCCAGTTATAAAACAATCACTGGGATGTAAAGTACAGCCTGTGAAATATAGTCAATAATATTGTAATAACTATGCATGGTGTCAGATGGGTACTAGACTTATTGGGGCGAGCAGTTTGTGAGTGATAGAAATGTGTGTAATCACCTAAAAATAATATAATATTGTATGTTAACTGCAATTGAAAAATTAAAAAAAAAATTAAAAGATAAAAAGATACATATGGTATGAGCCATTAGAAGTAGCATCATGAAATCAAATCTTCAAACAGCATTATGAAAAAAAATTTACAAGAGGATATGATTGTAAAATTAAATCACAGTACTATTTCTGTTAGAAAATTAAGAGAATAAATTATGTAAAAATTATTTAATATGTGAAAAGGGAAATGCTGATCAGATTTACTTTGCAATTATTTCACCACCTGTGAGGCTTATGTACATGTATGTATTAGCAATTTATTTTTCTTGATAAGAAATTGTCTGTTAGAGCCTTTTGCTTTTGTATGGGAGTTGGAGTGTTTGCATTCCTTGTCTCTGATCACATTCTTTCAAAAATGGTTTGTTTGTGTATTTATTTTTACCAAATGACTCTTTGCCATTTAGTTTTTTATGTTTTGTATAGTTATATTTGTGGAGATATATATATAAATGCATATTTATAATATAAATATAAATATATAACATATCATATCTATATAAATTTTGTGTGGTCCAGCCCATCAGAATTCTATTTATTAGGAATTCTATTATCAAAATGACAAACAAAATGCTGGTGAGGAAGTGGAAGTAAAGGGAACACTTGTACACTGTTTGGAGAAATGCTAATGGAAATAGAGCTACAACATGATCCGGCAATCTCACTTGGGTGTTTGCTGACTTGATTTTTAAATCAGTGTGTTTATGATGCTGACAGGAGAAGTGAACACTGATTTCAGTAATGCAAAGGTAAGTGTTGCCAATTAAATGTAAGAATGGAAGTCCAATTAGAGGGAGGCAATGAGAGACACAAAGTGCTTCCAGTAAAAGTTGCGAAGATCATATTAATTAACAAGTGCAGAGAAATTGGGTGTTAGCTGTGGGGAATAGAAAGTGAAGTGAGGGCATTTCTTTTTAGTTTTAAGATGTGGACATATCTGACTGTTTCCATGTAATGAAAATTTCCAGACCAAGGAATGCTTGCAATTACATCCTTGCCACAGTATTTCATGAGACAAATATCTCACGGAATCTTCCCTCACCCTGGGTTTCATATTAAAAGTTTGTTTACTGTATGACAAGGGAATGCTAATGAGCTTTACTTTGCAAATATTTTGTTACTTGTGAGGCTGTGTATATATGTGCATTTGTTAGTCATTTACTTTCCTGATCACAGAATGCCTGTGATTTGGAGTGTTTGCGTTCCTGTGTTTGATCAATTCTTTCAAATAACATTGGAAGTTAATTTTTTTTCACAACATGACTGTTTGATCTTATTTTTTATGTATATATAGCTATACTTGTAGAAATGTATCAGACTATAAATTTATGTGTTTGTGTCTATCAGGAATCTATCTATTAGGAATTCTATTATAAAATGACCAAAGATAATATTTGCTAGTGAGAATGTGCAGAAAAGGGAGCACTTGTATACTGTTAGTGGAAATGTAAAAATAAGCTATCATAAACATTTTAGCTATTTAGCTATTAATATCTCTATTCCCCCAAAAACAATTCACATGTTGTATAAGAAGGATGTGCACTCTTTGTATAGGAAAAGAAAGTGTTACATCGGTGTGGTCTTTGAAGTTCGCACTTGTGGAATCCACCATCATCCACCATCATCCAAGTGCCACCAATTTGTGTGTTTGAGATGACACCCGCACTCATTCAGGTCCTCAAATCTGCTCCTCTGCGACTGCTCTTCTGTCTCTACATGTGCATCACCAGCCAGTGTCTTTTGAGACAGAAGCTTTTTTCATCAGTCCTTGCATGATAACTTCTTTGAAGATCACTGGATATAGTGGTCAGGAGCATGGACCCTGGGCCAGGCTACCTGGGTTCAAATCCCAGCTTTGTTGCTTACTATTACCTGTGTGACCCTGGCCAAAACCTGAGCCTCTCTGTGCTTCCACCTGGGTAAGAATAGTACGTGTTATATGGGTTATATGAGAATGGGAAGAGTTCATGCCTCGGAACTGTGCCTGGCACGAGTAATGGCTTCCTGTGTGGTGTTCCTTTAGTGGTTTACAACCTGAATTCATCTTGTGTGTATCTCTTTGTCTTTGGTTTACAGACTCCCACTCTGAGATGTCATAGTGACCCTATCACTGCCCGGCCAGGGCTTAGCACATCACATTTGCTCAGTAAATATTGGTATATATACATAATTTATATCCTCTACCTTTATCAAAAGTTACCACACCCCTTAAGTGTCAGCCACAATCTCCCTCCACTCCTTCCCTCACTTTCTTAACTATTCTTAATGACCCGTACTTGGATCCAAGTCCCACCACTTGTTAGCTCCTGGCCTTGGGCAATCACTCCCCTGGTGTAGTCAGGCTCCCTAAGACCAACCTCAGGTTCAACGAGGACTCACAGGATTCACAGAACTCAGCAAAGCTGTTACATTCATGCTACATGTTATTACAGTGAAAGTGTGCAGATTACAATCAGCAAAGGGAAGAGGTACATGGGACAGGGTCCAGGAGAGACCAGGAGTGAGCTTCTAGTTGTTTTCTCCAGTGGAGTTGTATCGACAGCACTTCATTCTCCCAGCGATGATGTGTGACAACATGCATGGGGTATTGCCAACTAGGGAGGCTTGCCTGAGCTTTGGTGTCCAGTGGTTTTGTTAGGGTTCAGTCACACAGACATGACAGCCTGCCTGCATGGCTGACCTTAGTCTCCAGCCTCTCCAGAGGTTAAGCTCATCCTGTGTGTCCCAAAATCCTACCAGAAAACATGACATAAGCACAGACTATCTTCATAGTGGCGCAAGCTCCCCAGATAAACAAAGAAACTCTTATCAGGCAGGACATTGAAAAGTTTTAGAAGCTGTCTCTCAGGAGTCAAACAAGAGCCAAACCTTTCTTTGTAATGTGCAGGATTTGGACAACCCAGGCCTGTTAAATTAATCCTTATAGTAAACCTGGAATCTTTCAACCTCAGTTTCCATATCTGTAATATAAGGAAAATAATGGTCCCCTCACTCAATAAGAGGGCTCCACACCAGCCTCCATCCCATTAGCCTTTCTCTTCAGCATACTCAGGTGATAATAATAAGAGCTGACTCTCAAAACACACTGACCTCTTGCCAGGCACTGTTCTATATGCTTTATACAGATTAATCGTAATCCTCATGGCAATTTTGCAATGTTGATGCAATTATGCTTTCATCTTTGCCAATGGGAACAGCTGAGGCACAGAGAAGTTCGGACAACCTTCCCTAAGTCACACAGCTAGTATGCAAACTCATACAGTTAGTTAGTAGGAGAACTTGGATCTGGATCCCCACAATCTGGCTCCAGGGTTCAGAAACTGCTGACTATCCAGTCATCAGGCCTCTTAGCTGAAATTCACACTGGTTGTGAATTTCAGAGGCTAGGGCAATCCAACACAGCAGGACTTGGGCCAGAGTCAGTACCTCCTCTCTCCTCAAGGCGAAGCACAGTGTCAGGCACAGAATAGGTGTTCAATAAATGCTATTTAATAAACAAATAAATGTTCACAAAAAGCTTATGTGCCCTCTTTAGAAAGAAATCTCAAGATCAGAAATCTAAGTTTCCCCATTAAGAATCAAAGTCAGTTTTTAACCGTTCAAGTACTTGACATACAGCTCTGGACAAGTCTCAAGGCAAATACATTTTGCTATGTTTGCTTTTTTCCTGAATCATGATTCCCAAAGAGAAAGAGATAAGGACTTACCTAATACTATAGAAACATGTAAATTTTTTCAACCAATGGGGAAAAAAAAAGGAAAAAAAATAGAGCTACCATATATTCCATCAACCTCACTCCTGGCCTATAGTTGAAAAATGTATCTGTATCCACTCCATGTTTATTGCAGCATTATTCAGAAGAGCAAAGACATGAAACCAACTTAAGCCTCCACCAATGAATAAATAAATAAATTAATATATGTATATATAATATACAATGAAATATTATTCAGTGTTAAAAAAGAAGGAAATTATGTCATGACAACATGGGTGGACTTTTAGGGCATTATAATAACTGAAGTAAGTCAGAGAAAGACAAACTTCACGATCTGTCTTATATGTATTATCTATAAAGCAAAACTTACAGAAATGAATACTAAATAGATGGTTGCCTGGGACAAGGTGTGAGGGAAATAAAAGGTGTGTGGAGATACTAATCAAAGGGTATAAACTTTGGTTTTAAGATGTTGAATTCTGGGGATCAAATACTGTATTAGATACTTGAAAATCTCTAAGAAGGTATATCTGAAATGTTTTCACCACAAAGAAGTAATTATATGAAGTGCTGGATGTGTTAACTAATCTTGTGGTAATATTTCACTGTATATGAGTAATAAATTACCATGTGAACTTTAAAAATCACACAAAGTTAGTCAGTTATATCTCAGTGCAGATGGAAAAATTTTATTTAAGGTCTCAAAGCAATAATTAGGGTTGTGCAGTCCACCCAAGAGAATATGGGGGTGAATCAATCATGAAAAATAAATTAAATTCTACCTGGGGCAACAGACACTCAAGTATTTCATACTTCTTTTGACAACAAACTTTTGTAAATTATGTGCTATACATTTGCAATAAGGAGAATATGAAGAGTTGTAGAATAATTTGGTTCACCAAGAAAAAGCATCTTTGCAAGTATTTCCCAGAGTGGAACATAAGACATAGTTAAACAGCTAAAAGGATCTACAAAGAGTCATTTGGAGCTACAGTGAGGGAGTTAGAGGTTATGTCCAAACAAAAACACAGCATAGATTGGTGGCCCCTCTCTGCTTCTTGTGTGGAGCCCTGGGAGAAGGACACCTTCAAGATCACAGCTCTGTCACGCTTGCAGAATGCACTATAATCCACCATCATCCCAGTGCCACCAATGTGTGTGTCTGAGATGACACGTGCACTCACTCCAGAGGCTGTAATAAATTCATTGTTCGATTATTTTATATAAGGATTCATAAATGACATTATATGTTATACTTCTGAAAATATCTATTTTTATTATTTTATGTAAGGACTCTTGAGTGACACCATATAATATATTACTGATTAAAAAGTTATAGTAAGCAGAATAAGAGCCTTAAAAGATAACCACATCGTAATTTCCAGAAACTTGTAATACGTTAGTTTTCGTTACAAGAAAGGATTGAGAGAGCAGATGAAATAGGTTGGCTAATAAGCTGCCTTTTTATATCATTGGCCCTGATTTTGCAGGTGGAACTAATGTCATCACCCTCATCCTAGAATGTGGAAGAGGAAGGAAGAAAAGTTGGAGTCTTTGGGAGATTGGAAGACACTACAGTCCTGACTTTGAAGTTGGAGAAAGGCCATGAGCCAAGGAATGCCTGTGGCCATGGGAAGCTGGAAATGGAGAGAAAACAAATTCTCTCCTGGAGATTCCAGGAGAAACATGCCTGACAGACAACTTGATTTTAGTCCATTGTCCCTTTAGAATTATGACCTCCCAAACTTTAGGTGAATTAATTTGTTTCTTTTAAACCCGTTAGAGTGATATTTTATTTCAGCAGCAATAACAATGTTATACAGACATTTATTCAATAACTGATTTTGGAGAAAATTGACTTTAAGGTCTCAAATCAATCATTTTGCTTCCCTTGGGTGAGGACATTTTGCGTTTGAAACCCACCCTTATTAGAAGAAGAAACCCAAAGTCAAATTGCGGATTTTACCCCATTAGCTGATACAGAGAATTTTTCCATTGCATAAACGTAAATGTGGTTCTGAATTTGAGGCCTTCAGACATTAAGATAGGACAATAATTCATTATTTAAATCATGGACATGGAAAATAGACTAATTATTACCAGAGGATGGGGTGGCAGTGAGATAGAGGGGGTACAAAATGTCAAATACGTGGTGACAGAGAGAAATCGAACTATGGGTGGTGAAAACACAATGCAATGTATATATATGCCTTACTGTTGATTTGTACACCTGTAAGTTACTGGATTTCATTAACCAATGCCACTGTAATTAAATTAAATTAATTAAATTAAATTAAATTAAATTAAATTAAATTAAATTAAAGAAAACCATTCTACATCAAAAATTTTTTTCTGTTTTTTATTTTTAAAATGTTGTGTTAATTCAACCTAACATTATTTTCTTTCTATCCTCTCCAACATTCTTTCACATTTTATTTCAACATAAAAGAGGTGTATTGAGTCTGTTTATGTGTGTATATATATTTATACATATGTACATACATATACATATATGCAAGTAGTGTGTTTATTAAATAATCATCTATAAATACACATATACATTAGCAGACTACTAACTGATGAGAGAATTCTTGGATTCAACAAGTATTTCCACAGATTTTATGTATTCTGATCCACATTTATCAGAAATACTATTATCCAGTATCATCACTGGAAATAAGAAAACAGGCTCAAGGAGATTCCATTTTCATAGATATGTAATAATGGAATTAAAGCTTTCATACAATTAATTGAATGATGTGTAAATACACCATTCAAATATATACTCTTAATTTGTTAAGTCCCTTTAATCTAACAACTTATATACTTTAGAAATGTGCAATATATTGCATGTAATTGCACTCCAATAAACTAACTAACAGGAAAAAAATCTAGTGATGCTGTTTCAAGGTAGGACTAGAGCACAGGTAGCTTGAGTCACACTTTAATGGAGGAGGGAGAAATATTATTTGGTAGAAAGCAACGTGTTTTATATGGATATGAAAACAGTGACATTAATTTATGGAAGATTATATTTGGTAAACACATTTTTGTAAATTAGAATATTATACATAAATATACACATAAATTAACACGTATAAATAAACTGTCATAGATTGGTTCAAGACAGAGGTGGATTGCAACCTTTCAAAACATCATGGGTGAGCTGGAGATACACAATGTAGAAACTCCCAGCTGATGCAGAACCCTGAGTATCTGAGGAGAGCAGAACATCTCCAATCATATAATCCCATTTCATATACATTGTATCATTTAGGTCAGCTTGTTATGCAGCATTAGCTATCAATACGAGGAAAAGAATCAAATGAGAGCAATTATAACTCCAGGCTGTTTTTAATGGTGGGCATATGTTCTGATATTTGGACATAGCATTTATAGTCATTCTGTTTTTCAAGTTTATTTTGGATAACTGGATTAACAATTGACTCTATTGAGGGTCATTTTCACATAACCAGGAGAAGACGGAAGGACGTGCATTTTAGAAGAAACCTTGAGGAAATCCTAAGGCAGAGCAGGAATATAAGTTCTCCTGTGAGTCATGCTCTGATCATGAAGATTGAAGAATTTCCAGCATATGAGGAGCTATGAAAGGGATGATAGTGACATTGGTCATTTACTATCCAGTTAACGGTTATGACAAAATAGGAAAAGTGAGATATTTTGTTTAGACTATAGAGGAGTCATACTTGTAGATAGCACTGAAATTTTGGAGGATGAACAAGAAGGTAGTAATAAAACGTAAATACACCAACCAATCTTCACCTAAATGAAAACAAATCCTCACACATGGAATCCATCTTCTATACTTCAGGAGTTGGTTACAGCATGAAAAAGAAATCTGCATAGTAATCAACTGAGTAATGTGCCTTGTATATAAGGTCCATTCTTTCTAAAGAGCATATCAGATGAATTTATTTATCAAATTTGTGTTTTCCTGACGACTCTACCTGGAGATATATATTTGATAATCAATTTTCCCCCCAAAGACTATGGGAGGCATTGTGGGCACCGAACTCAATAAGAGAATAAAAGCAGAAGTCCAGTGAAAACCAGCAGAATGTTAAAGTCCACATTATCAGTAAGAGCAGTTAAGGGAGTGAAATAGAATAGAAGTGACCCAAAGGGAAAACAATTTCATTTTTTTTCTGCTTAAAATATCACATAAATGAACTTAGTCAACAAGTGTAGTTTGCTATACATGAGTTATTCAACTCACGAATACTCTTTAGTAACACAAAAGAGAATTCTAAGATGATATGATCATTTGAGAAGAAATTATTTTTATTTTTTCAGTGCTCTGGTTCCACTGTATTTACTATAAAATGCACTAATGATAGGATGGAAGTTGGACAAGTAGGTGAAAGCATCCATTACAGGGTAACTTGACAGATGTCAAGACCCTCGTTGGGCTTTAAGGAACTAATTCTATTCTGGCGGGGGTAAACACATATAATTTGGTTTCACAGTTATAAAATTATCACTATGAGTTGAGGAATCAGAGGCATTTTGTTGTAGATTTAATTCCATCTACAGGTGGTAACTTTTAACTTAGGGAAGAAAAACACTCACTGCATTAATATTATGGGTTGGGGTTTCTTATACAAAACTGCTTTTGTTTGTTTGTTTGTTTGTTCATTTTGATACAATTTACAGCTGTGGTAAGAAGAGAACCACAGCCCTGGCTCAGACACAGTCTTTAGCTTCAGAAAGTTCATCAGTCCTATAGTTGGTGGTCACTGCTAAATCTGTTGCTTGTAGAGACCTCAGAGCTCTGGGTTTGCCAAGTAGCGTGTTACTGTTTAAGCTCTTCCTACTTATAGAACATGTATCATGCAGTTCTAACCATGACACAATACAACTGCTGTGAACGACGTGCCAGCAGGGTAACTGCCGACTTCCTCTTCAACTGTGTAATCTCCTTTGCATACTGAACATTCTAAACACATATCAACTTGCTCCTGAGTTACTATCACTGCTGGAAGAGATGTGCTTTTCCCCTTGTCAGCTTGTGGAGGCCCTGTGTTTTCCAGTTGTCTTAAAAACTGGGTTACGATGGCATCAAGCTCTGTGTGACCCCAGGCACAGTCTCTAAAGTTGGAGTGCAGCATCCCTCTCCAGAAAAAAAAAGGTTTGGGGATTCAGGAACTGCAGAATTTGCAAATACTCTGGCAAATAACTTTTGTATTATTCTTTCAATAGCTGGAGATCTACTGGGATGAGTACTTCCTTGCGATCTTTATCTCCTAGTCACTGGAAACCTTGAAAGCCAACTTGGTCCCAGAGTCAGTGTCAGTTTGGTGGCCTTTCTCATTGGCTCTATTATCTTGGTCCAGTGGATTACTACTTAGAAATTGCCTAAAATCTTGTATAATCATTCTGAGGTTCAAAAGGCACCAGAGTTCTGCAAAATGTGTTATTTTCTATCAACTGCCACCACTACTAAAAAAGCTGTAATCATCTGTCACTTCTTCAAACAAGCCTGATTCTCACCTGGGATGACACATATTCTGGAATGTGGGGATGAACTCGCTCTTCCAAAAGTGTCATAACAACCAGGGCTTGGTGGCAGTGGTATACCAGAGTCCATCTCTGCAGCCTCTGCCACTGCTTCCTCAGTGTGGCGGTCTCTCTGTTCAGGAGCCATCATTATCACAGGAATCAGTTCAGGACAGAGAGATGCAGAGCAAAGAGGCGATAGAGCAGACAATGACCCCAAGGCCCTCTTCCAACAGCAAAGAAGCACAGGGCAGAACAAATGATTTTTAAGACCCACCTGGTTTCACACAATAACTGGGATTTCCAAATATTTTTGAATATTTGGAAAAATATTTTTGAAAATTTGGGAAAAATTTGGTGAGACCGGGAAAATGAACAAAGCGGGAAAATATCTAATATGAGAGCAGAAATCATGATAAACAATTAATAAACCATGAATAAAATAAATGGAAATTCCAGCAAATAAATAAAGAAAACATGTTCCATTTCCACAATTTTCTGGTTCCAAGGCTCTTAGCCCTCCAAACATGGGAAGTTCTTCAGCCCCAGAACAGTTGTTCCTTTTCCAGCTGCCATCCTATGGAATCTTTTCAAAGCCTTCTTAATGTCTTTGTTCCTGAGACTGTAGATAAAGCGGTTCAGCATGGGTGTGACCACGGTGTACATCACCAAGGCTATTGCACTTGAGTGTATAGAGGCAGAGCTGAGGTACACCCCTACCTCTGTACAATAAAATAAGAAGACAATGAGGTGAGACACACAAGTAGAAAATGCTTTATACTTCCCCTGAGCTGATGACATTCCATAAATGCAAGAAACTATCTTAAAGTAAGAATAAAGGATGCCAGTAAAAGGAAGACCAGTAAATAGTCCAATTGCAAAATACAGCATCACGTTTTTAAAAAAGGTATCAGAATAAGCAAGTTGAACCATGCGATTGAGCTCACAGAATAAGTGAGGGACTTCCAAGACTGTACAGAAAGATAGTTGCAATACCATTAGCTCTGTTACAAGGAATTCAGAGCACTCATGTTCCAGGAGGAGCAGTCCACAGAGCTAGGAGTTCATGATGACCATGTAGTGCAGGGGGTGACAGATGGCCACAAAGTGGTCAGGAGGTTAAGAGGAAGTCATCTAATGCTCCAAAGAATAGGAAAAAGTACAGTTGTGTGATACAGTCTCCATAGGTAATGACTTTGCTCTGTGTTTCAATGTTCACAAACATCTTTGAGATGGTGGTGGAGGTGAAACAGATATCCACCAAGGACAGGTTGGAGAAGAAGTAATACAGGGGTGTGTGGAGGTTCGAGTGTGAGGTGATGGCTGGAATGATGAGCATGTTTCCAAACAGGGTGATCAAGTACATGGAGAAGAAGAGCCCAAGGGTGAGGGGTTGCAGTTCTGGTTCCTCAGAAAATCCCCAAAGAAGAAATTCTGTAATTAGTGAATAATTTTCTGGTACCATGTGTTGGTGGTTATGACTGGGAAATCAAAATTTACTTAATTATTTAACAAACATGGCTGTTACTAGCATCTTGAAATGCTACAATTTGTGTTTTGCAGTAAAATGTATATAGGACATGTATGGTTTTCTGGAGATCATCTCCTTTAAATAGTTTCCCCCAGAATCTCTAAATAGGAATTCCTGTCCCACTATCATCAATTTGCCAAATAAATCATTTTATATAGCTTAATGAGAAATTTTCACATACAAATTCTAATATTCTTGCACCAATTTCATGTTTATTTGCCCACTCTTGATTTTCTATGGCACTTAATGGATGAGGCTGGCCCTTCTCTCACTTTTCTCATGGAATCTTTTTTTGTTATTCTTGGTCTTGAGTTTTGACCTCTTTTATGACACATATGATGGGTTCACTAATCCTAGTTCTGTTCCATTTTCAACATGCAAAATCCTTCCCAGACATTACAGAAAATCCTGCTTATGCTACAACTGTTGGTCCCTTTCTTCATCCATTTATCCCTGAGGAAATGATGTCATGCCACACTCATTGTGAGATAAGTGCTGATTCCTGACTTTTCTCTCATCAAGGGAAATAGGATGCTGAAAAACAAAAGTCTCAACAATCCAAAGATAGAGAAAGAATACAAGTGAAAAATCATACACATTGTTAGATGCTGCATATGTGCTGGAAAAAAAGAAAGTATGTATAATAGAGAGAAGGTGTGTGTGTGTGTGTGTGTGTGTGTGTGTGTGTGTGTGTGTGTGTTTAATAGAAGTAAGAAATTTCTGGAAACAAGGTGCCATTTGAATAGAAACCTCAAGAAAAGCACAGAATAGACAGGGAAACATTTGGGGAAGTATGTAGCCTATATGGAAAAGAGCCCGTGCAAAGGTCATGCAATTGGCTCTTGTGTCAAGTAATCACACTGAAAAGGAAGCCACGTCATTAGGGGAATGTGCAAGAGGGAGATTATAGTGATGCTGTCAGAGAATGTGGAAGAATGGCTTGTCTGCTACAGATGAAATTTCAAGACACAAGGACTCGCTCAATCACATTCTGTTCCTTAAACTTTATTTTCCTTGCATGGGTTCCTGTGAGGAGAAGTGATGCCTTCTTATTTCCATCAATTGATTGACATTCCATATATATGTTTTAAAGAACACATTTCAGAGTATATGAGCTAGCTACCCCAACCCCAAGAAGTGGAGAAATGCTCATGCTCCACAAAACACACACACTCACACCCACAGACACACACACTATATCCTCCTGGGTTGCGTTAATACCAGCTTCTACTCACCTCCAGACACAATAATGAGGAGAGAAATAATACAAGGCAAGATAATATCAGGTTATTTTGCCCCTACAGGTTATAACAATAGTTCTAAAGCTCACTTGATAACCTCTAAATCAACATGTAAAAATGAGGCTCCATTTTAATATAACTGTTTTCTACCCTTATACTAAAAATCAGTTAAATAAACAGAGAGATAAATATGACAGACAGACAGAAACAGAGACAGAGATGGAGACAGACCTAATAATCTCTGGTGGTCCCTGAGAGATTGTGATGAAGAGAAAGCATCCTTGGTTATGGTGGCATGCCAACCATAGTTGTTTTGCCTTATGCCCAGAATAATCAATAAAATAGCGAATAACAATTTACTCAAAACAAAAAAGAGCAATATCTTCATGGCGTCAAGAACCCTTACGGATCAGACACCTTACTAGAAGATTTGCAAAGAAGGAACCTACAATTTACAAAGGGAAATATAAAATGATAGGAAAAAGCAGGGTTTTTTAAAACTGAAATGAACCTTTAATAAACAACATTAAGTGCAAAATCTTGGGAATCAGAAAACCCAGTTGTGATTCCGAGCTCTACCATCTCTTAGTTTTTTGAATGAGGAGAGACAGCTGGACATTCTAAGTGCTAATATTCTCACCCAAATAGTGCAGACAGTGGTATCAATTCAGGATGGTGACAGGTTTGAACAACATATATAACATACTTAGCAAAGTTAATCACTTATTTCCTGTTAGTAAATAAATGATTATCACTGCGATGATGTGAGGCTGATCATTTTTTTCTACTTCTAATGTCTCCATTGCTTCCCCATGTCTAGGCCCCCAATTCCACAACCATATTTCAATTTTTCTGTCATCTCTCCATCTTCCACAGGCTAGAAATCTAATACACAGATAATCGCATTGACTCATGGAGATCTCTATATTGAAACTGTTCATAAAACTCCCACATTAAACTCCATCCCAGTGACTCCTTAATGGAGATGGATGCTCAACTTTCATAGCTTCAAACACTAGCCTCAAGTCTCTGTGACCTTTCCACACACTTTAGTCACATAGAGCTCTGCCTGTGCTCACACTAAGCTTCCAAATGTTGAACTTGACTCCCAACTTCACCTGCCACCACAGCTACAAGGCTCAGAGCCTTTACACACATGCTTCCCTCTGCTTGCAGTCTTCCCATGAGGCGTTTTGGAACTTTTCATCCCTCTTCATCCTCCAAACTCTATGTCTTCAGTTGGATGACTTGCATCTTCTCCTTCATGAGCCTTTTCATTATCACAGGAAAAGATACTTTCTCATCAAGCTAATCACATGTTAGGATGTCTATGGGGTAATTTTTATTTTGTTCCATGTCTTTCTCCCTGCTACACGGTGAGTACAGTGAGCCATGCAGCATGTTATACACACACCCTCCCACTAGACTTACTGAGAATTGGGAACTGTAGGAATAATAAGCATTCCATGGAGAGATGAGAGAACATTCATATGGAAATTGATGATGAGAGAAGGGATAGAAGGAAGCAATACTGACCTAGGTGTGGAGGATATGGCAGAGAAATGTTTTCCATATGCTATATCAGGACCTACTAGGGTGGCAGTCTATGGTTTGTAAGAATTAAATAGAGTAAAATATAGAAGGCACAATAGAAAATATGAGTGCATCATACACAGTGAGGGTACACAGATAATTGTTCATGGTTCTTTTTATCAATTGTGTACATGTGTGTGTGTGTGTGTGTGTGTGTGTGTGTGTGTGAAAGTATGCTGAATTACAATGTAACAAGTTTATCTTATCTTGGGACAAAGTTAGGAAAATCTGGAATCCATTGAAATAAATGCAAGATTCATTTGGAGAGTCAGTTCCTGTCAATGAGGAAAAGCTACAAGAATGAAGAGCCTAGCAGAGAGGCAAGTGCAGAGAGAAGAGGCAGCTGGCATGGGTGCTGCAGTTCCCTCGGATTAAAGAGACCTCACACTGACTGGACCTACACTGTCCTACTGACCTCATCACAGCGTCCACCTCAGCCCTGATCCAATTGTTATTCCGGCACCTATTTCATTTTTTTTATTTGACCAACCTTGTTTTAATATGGCCCTCTAGTGCATAAGGCTGGCCCTTCTATCAGTTTTCTCATGAAATCTTTCCTTTATTTTTCACTTTGAGTTTTGACCTCTTTCATGACACATCGGATGGGTGTACTAGTCCTAGTTCTGTTCTGTTTTCAACATGTAAAGGCTCATATTCTATAGAATCCTATTTATGCTACAATTATTGGTCCCTTTTCTTCATACTTTTATACTGAGGAAATAATGTCATTCCACACTTATTTCAACATACTGGGCCTTCTCCATTGCAATGTGATATCCAATGTGCTTAACTATGTGGCTTCATAAATATGTGCCTGTAAATAGAACAAATGTTGAGGAATGGTAAAATATGACCAGGTTTAAATAGTGGCCTTTAATAACTGTATTAAGTTAACTTGAATAAATATGTAAGACTAATTCTAAAAGAAAATAAATAAAATGCAATAATTCATCACAGTGATATGAGTCTCTAATTCCAGATAATTGGCATCAACCTGGAATGAAAAACAAAAGTAGACTTTTGGAAAGCAGTGGAAGAAATAGCTAATGTTATAATTTCTACTCATGTAAGCATAAATGGATTCAAATATGCTTAGAAAAAGATACAGGTGATCATTAATAAATACAAAACATGAGTAATGACATATAAGTTTTTACATTTAAAAATAACAGGGGGAACACAATATGATAGACTGTTAGAACTGACTGAAAATTTTTTGAAAATAATTTTAATACTTTCCCCCCAAAACATCTTTACTTATATGAAAAATTCAATGCTAAACAGCAAAGTTGGTGCAGAAAATCCAATTGTGAATGAATCAATTAGTCTACCTAGCAAACATAGATGGCCATTTCTGGGCTCTAGGTGACACTGGTTAGGCTCTCAGGTAGAAGTTCTCAGGTTCTTTCCTCTCTGATCTTTTGCTGCTGGCTGAGCTCTCAGACTTACCTGGATGGGGTCTCTCAGAGGAAGGACTCTGTGTAGAAGTTTGAATTTCTTCCTGGATAATTGATAATGGAGACTTGAGCTCTGACTCCAGAGAAGAGAGCACGAAGGATTAAGGCATTGGTCTTCATGCAGACTTAGAAATCCAAACTAACGAATATGCCCTATAAAGCACAACGATGCACACATAGAAAAGGAGATATTTTCATCTCCCTTATATTTGCTCATTAGGCACTGTTTACACTGTTGCTCCCTGATCTGGGCACTGATTTATCTGTGAGACACTGGTCTGGACTGAATGGAAATTTTTCCTGCTGAATCCCTGTTCCCAAGGGATCAGGTTAGAAGTCAAGTGAAGCCATGACTCTCCTGCCTGATCAAGATCTCACCTACTAGCACCGTATTCCAGCCCTGAATTAAAGTTCTCTCAGAAGTCTGGACTGAAGATACTGATTGCATTACATTCCAGGGTCTTCAAAGCATTAATAAGTGGTGGGACATAACCCCTGATAGCTCAGGGAAACTACTGTTTCACTTCTCATCAGTAGGGAAACTCTGTGACTTGCATGTGAACTTTGGGCACGACACCCTTTGGCTTCATGACACTTATTAATGAGGAATTTCATTCTTACATCAGAACCTAAGAGCTGTCTTTTACTCTCACATTTTAAAAACTTTGATAATTATGAGACATATTTATATAATTTTATGCCATAAAATCTAAGATTTGTACCTTATAAGCTTTGCGTAATTTAAATTTTATAAAAGTGTTACAGGGCAAGGCATTTTTCCCCGAGTGGTGGGGAGGCCTAGCCCTGAACCGAGAGATGAAGAGGTTGGTTCCGTTGGTGAAGAATGTGGAAAGAGTTCAATGCAAAGGCCAAAGTTAGAGTCAAAAGGAAAGTTTATTAGAAAGGAGATAACTACAGACAGAATGTGGTCTCCTCTCAGAGGCAGAGAGTGAGAAGGACAGTGAGAGAGACAGACAGAGAAACCTACTAAAGGCACTGAGAGGGACCCTGAGTGTTCAAGGAATTCAGTTTATGTGGCATTCTTTAGTTCCTATTTCTTTTGATATAGACATACAGTGAGGAAAGGGGAAGAGTGTGTAGTATGAAAAAGCAAGAATCTGTAGAGCAAAAGGCCTTCTGGCAGTTCTCAGCCTTTAATCTTCGGTTAACCATGGTTTTAGCCATAGGGAATGACTCTTGTTTCATGTTTCCCCTTCCCAGGTATGTGGAATGGGTTGTTAGGAATCCCAGCAGAAATCTTCCTTTGTTCTGAAGGTGTCCCCCTGGCCTGGCTGCAGGGCTGATCAGTATATTGCAGTTTCTGGTTGTGGCTTTATTAACATTTTAATTCTCTTGTCTCCTCCCTACCTTGAAATTATATCATATGAGGTGGTACCATTATGAACTCCATCCCACATTGCAGAAATGGGACTTGAAAAAGTTTAGTAATCTGCCCAAAGTTCTAATCAGAGTGAGTAATAGGTGCAGATTGGAATCTGCCAGGACACTTTCAGTTTTTAATCTCTGGGCCAGTGGTTCCCTGCCAAGATGATGTTGCCCCTGGGCTATTAGGCAATGTCTGAAGTGAGGCTGCTAAAAACTGACAACCTCCAACATAAATAATTATGTCAAATTGAGAAAGGGAGAAAAGCTAGTCTGGACCAGCATTTCTCCAACTTCAATGTGCATATAACTCATGCAGGATTGTAGTTTAAGTGCAAATACTAATTCAGCAGGTCCTGTTGGGCCCAGGGGCTCTGCATTTCTCACGAGCTGCAGGAAGATGCTGATGCTGCAGGCCCTGGTCTGAGGACACTGTCAGTAGCAAAGCTGAGGTCTTGTAATCATGAGGGGTAACTAGTTGTACATCATTTTCAGCTCAAATTGCATCTGCATAAAATTTTGAATGAAATGTGTACAATCATGCACTATCAATGTGGATAAATTCTGAGAAACTTGTGGTAGGTTAAGTAGTATAGAGTGCACTCACACAAACCTACATGGTTAGGCTACCACACACCTAGACTATGTGGTATAATCTCTTGCTCTTTAGGGAAAGAAAAATATTTCTTTCTACCTTTTGGGTTCTCTGCTGACACATCCTTGTAACAAAGGACAGATTAATAGAAGAAAACCATAAAGTTTAATAACATGCATTTCTTCTGTATACATGGCAGAATTACAAGAAACTGAGTAACTCCCCCAAATGGCCTGAGCTACCATGTTAACTACTACTGTCTTTAGGTGAAGATAGAATAAGATGCTGGGGTTGGGTACAGTCAGTTATGGGAGGTTATCAAGAAAAACCCAACAAATGAGGTACCTAAGGTTGTTATGCAGATATAAATCACTGTCTTCTTCATTAATGAGTTTCTAGAGAAAAAGTCACCCCTGTTTTCTTGGTACAGCCAGGGAGACACCCTTTCAATTGGAGATTTTCCTAACTACATAAATATTCCTTACAAAGTGCAACTTGTACTTGTATTTCAGAGCTTCTCCCATGTCTGCTGTTTCTTAAAATTAACCAGCCTTCAATAACCTTTATGGCACATTGACATATTTTGGGGTGATAAAATCTGTTCCCTTACATTTCCCAAGTTACTCACCTCTATAATGTGTTATTGTGCTGTATACTGCAGGACATTGTGTCACGATGACTATTTGTGTAATGCCTTATGTTCAGATATTATCATGGCTTTGAAGTGTTAGGTGATAGGAATTTTTCAGCAACATTATTATCTTATGGGATCTACCTTATACATACAGTCCGTGTTGACCAAAATGTCCTTAGCAGAACATGACCAGGTGCACTCTTTCTACAGGCTGTGATAAATTCTGTGTTTGTTTCTTTTCTATAAAGGCCCTTCAGTATCACTGAATAATGTACTACAGAAAAAGACTTAGTAGTAGACAGACTAAAAGGCTCCAAAACATGTCTACATGCTACTCCCTGGAAACACTGAATACACTATTTATTATAGAAAGGGAGGATTGAGGCAGCCTTTGGAATAAGCTTGCTAGTCAGCTGACTTTAAGAAAAGAACACTGGCCCTGAGAAAGCAGGTGGGACTAATGTCATCCCCGTGGTCCTATAAAATGGACAGGAAGAAATAATAGCTAGAATCAGAAGGAGGTTGGAAGATGCTACACTGGTGACTTTGGAGATGAAGAAAGGACCAGGAGCCAAGGAATGCTTGTGGCTACGAGAAACTGGTATAGGAGAGGGAACAGATTCTCTCCTGGAGACTTCAGGAAGAACCAGCTCTGCAGACATCTTGATTTTAGTCCAGTGAGACTCCTTTCAGGGTTCTGACCTTCAAAACAGTAAGAACATAAATTAGTTTCTTTCATACCTCACTGTTTTAATTTATTACAACAGGAATGTGATACACTTATCCAATCACTTTGTAGGAAATTTTTGCTGCCCACTTTCTTCTATTAGCTTCTCTTGGATAAGGGTTTTTTTGTGTGTGTTGAAATCCCACCTCAAGTAGAAGGAAAAATTCAAAAGTAAATTTACTCCATTGGATGGTCTAATGAATCCTTCACCACATAAAAGTAAATGTCGTTCTGAATTTGAGGACTTTGTGCATTAAATTAGGAAAAATAATTCATTACTAAAATTAAGGTCTACCATTCTATTTTAAATCTTTGTGTCTAAATATCTACCTTCTTTTTGTTTCATGTTAACTTTATCATGCATTCTTTTTATTTTTATTCTCTCCACATTTCTTTCAAGTTTCTTGTTGACCTTAAAGATGACATTATTAATGAGTCTGTGTTGTGAATATGTATGTGTGTTTATTTGTAGGAAATTAAGGTAAATGCACATACATGTATTCTTAAATACACTCTATATGTGAAATTGTTCTTAGACTCAACAAGTATTTCTAAACATTTATTTCTTTCTAACAATATTCACCTGAATTGGATTTCTCATTTTACAACATCATCAGAAATAAAACAAAAACAAAAACAAAAACAGGACCAGAATCATTGCATTATTTTTTTACAATTATAAAACAAAGAGATTTTACTGTTGCATACCTTTTTGAATTTTGTTTGTGTGTGTGTCTATGTATGTATGTATATACTCATGCAGTATGTATTCTTGATTCTTGTATGGCTCCTATCATTCAGCAATTAATACATTTTAAAGAAGACACAAATAAATTGAAAGATATTCTGTGCTCACCGATTGGAAGAATTAATACTGTTAAAATGTCTACATTACTCTTAAAGAGAAAACTGCAGGCTCTAAATGTGTCACTGTTGCTAAAAGCTCATAATGTCAAACTGAGATTTAATACCAAATCTAAGAGTAATTTCAACCTATCAGAAATTTAGTATTAATCAACCAGTCTAGAATTTTCTGTTAAAGCACCAGTAAGGTAGTCTGTCACGTGGGGCCCTCCATTTTCCCATAGAAAGAAAAGGGAATTTGCAGGATCGAAACCCTTGCTGTTCCTATCCTTCCAAAAAAGATGCCCTGCTCTAAAAATAATTCTTTCTTTTCATCTGTTAATAACTCTCTTTCTCTTCCCTTCTTTCTAAGAAAACATTTCAATATGTCCAACAACTGGGAGTTCCCTTCTAATTGCTAGATGGGATGCTACCCCATTACAAATTTCTTAATAAACACAATTCAATCTCTAAATTTACTTTGTTGATTTTCGTTTTTCTTACACTATTCAAAGTAATCTATAGATTCAATGCAACCCTTATCAAAATTCCAATATTGTTTTTCATAGAAATAGAAAAAAAATTCTACAATTTATATGGAGCCATGAAACACCCTGAGTATTCCAAGCAATCCTGACAAAGCAGAACAAAGCTGGAGACATCACATTCCATGATGTTAAAATATATTACAAAGCTATAGTAATCAAAGCCTTATGGAGTGGATGAAAAATAAGCCATATACCCTACTTGACAAGCTCAGGAATGGCCTAAATGGTGGACCTTATAAACCCAAAGACCAAAGTAACCACACAAGGGTGTTGAAAATTCCTACCTAAAAGTCAGTCATGGCAGGTTTTCACAATCTAGGCCTATAGCTTCTTTGACAAAGGTCCATCTTCAACTTTGAAATAATTTATTGCCTTTGTGCATCTAAGATAACACATTTTATTTTCAGACGCCTTGAAGGCACAGCTATCGGCCCCAAACCATGAGACCACACTGTTATCCTGTTTCCCATATACCATCTCTATGTGTTGCACCTGTGAACTACTCTGTACCCACCATTGTAAAAAAGTGCATGCATACTTTTTATCGAATCTCAGAGATTTCTCTGCTTTGCTTTCTCCTGTCTCCCTCATCTTCTCCCAATTAATGTCATGAAGCCCTCTTCACATCTCCTCCTTTCATTCAAGTATAAAATAAGCTGCAAAAGGGACAAAAATCTGTTGATATTTTATTTCCCAGAAACTTTCACCGGTTTGGGTAATAGATGACACTCAAACTTTTAAGAGACTCTTTCTTAAGCTGGGCATTCTCATGGAAATAAAAACAGACACATAGATCAATGGAACAGAATAGAGAGTCTAGAAATACACATACACACATATGGTCATTAATTTATGGGAAAAGAGCCCAGAATATCCAATGGGGAAAGGACAATCTCTCCAATAAAAGGTACTGGGAGAACTGGACATATGCATGCAAAAGAATGAAACTGAGTCACTATTGTTAGGGTTCAGAAAAAGTTACCCCAAGATGTGTATGTGAATTAGGATTATTCTTGAGACTTCTTAGGCACAAGAGAAACTTGCCCCTCTTCCTTAAAGAATTTAAATGTGGGGTCTTTCCTGCAATAAGAATGATCATTAGAGATAACCTGTGTTTAGGACAGGGCAAACTTCTACTTGAGCAGCTAATTAAACATCTTCTAACTGAACATCTGCTTTGACTGTCTTACCCATGACCTTCTCCCCTCTGAAGCCCCAGAAGCCTTACCTCATCCTTAGCTCAGAATGTCATATATGTCTCATTTTCTGTTTGTCTCTGAACTTCTCATATGTGTTTCCATATAGATTCCACTGGGAGATATATATTTGATAATTAATTTTGCCAGGTACCATTGAAGGTATTCTAGACACCAAGCTGAATGCGACAGTAAAACCAGGAGACCACATATAAGATATGTGTAATGCCTCACTTTAAACTTTTGATTTATAAGTCAATCATTTTAAATACATTCATCTCAAAAGTGAAACAGTAAACAAAAGAAAAAAACCCACACTGCTATCTGTATGGCAAGACTAGTGGATAAGCACAAAGTTCCCCCATTTGGTCCATTCCCTCCCCCGCTCGCTCTCTCTCTCTCTCTCTTCTCTCTCTCTCTCTCTCTCTCTCTCCTCTCGAGTTACTCTTTGTGAATAACAAATGTGATGTTTTCATAGTTCCCTGATGCTTGTTGCAAATATAATAAGGACCACAAGATCTGGTCTAGCTACAATATTGGTTCTGGTCTGAGTAACAAGCAGTAGGGGCCCAGGCCAGAGGCCCAGGCCTTCCTCACCTATAGCATCACTATCAACAGGCTGAGACTTAAAAGGAACGATGATGAAGTTACATTATCAGGAAGAGCAGTTAAAGTACTGATTAAATAGAATGAGGGACCACCAAAGTGGAAACTGGGGTTTCAGATTTCTTGGAATGAAATTATCTAAACTGGCTTCACAGTAAGTGAAGTGATTTCACATGAGTAATGCAACTTATGGCTATTCTAGACTGGAAAAACAATGAAACATAACTTCAATGATATATGTCATAATAGAAGACATTATTCTTTCGGAATCCAAGTTTCCATTAAAGAAACAGAAATTTACAGACTTTTCTGATTAAGATAGGAACAACTGTGAATTTATGGGGAAAAAAAGGAGAGAAAAACAAAGATATGTAAAAGAGAGAAGAGAAAGCTAATAAAAAGTGGTTACTTAAATTGTTAGAGAAGTTGAACTCAAGCAATGGAAATTCCTGGCATACATAAAAGGACCAATTTCTACAACCACAATATGATCACAGTTATCACAGATTAAAGACACTTTTCAGCCTCGGAATAGTTGTTTCATTTTATAGCTGACCTCCTAAAAAATCATTTCAGAGCAACCTTTATGTCTTTGTTGCTGAGACTACGATGAAGGGGTTCAGCATGAGTGTGACCACAGTGTAAACCACCAAGGTTATTGTAGTTGACTGTGAGCTGTTGGTGTCAGCAGAGCTGAGGTTCACTCCTAGGCTTGTACAATAAAATAAGAAGACAACTGAGAGGTGAGATGCACTGGTAGCAAATGCTTTATACTTCCCCAGAGCCAATGACATTCCATGTATGGTGGAGACTATCTTAGAGTAAGAGTAAATGATACCAGCCTGAAGACTTGTAATATATATAAATAATTATATTTATAATATAATATATATTATATATAATATAATTATATATTAATATAATATATTATTATATTATATAATATATTATTATATTATATATAATATATATTATATTATATATAATATATATTATTATATATAATAAATATTATATTATTATATATAATATATTATTATATTATATATAATATATTATAATAACACTTATTATATATTAATATTATATAATATATAATAATAGGCAACTTGTAATTAAAAACCAATATGATCATATCAATAGATGCAGAGAAAGCATTTGACAAATCCGGCATCCATTTATCATAAAAACTCTCAGCAAAGTGGAATAGAGGGGGCATAGCTCAGCATGATAAGGCCATATATGACAAAACAACAGCTAACATCAATGCTCAGTGGTGGAAGGCTAAAAGCATTTTCCTTAAGACAGGAACAAGACAAGGATGTCCACTTTCACTATTCCTATTCAACATTGTATTGGAAGTCTTAGGCACGGCAACAAGACAAGAAAAGAAATCAAAGGCATCCAAATTGGAAAAGAAGAAAGTAAACTCTTGCTATTTGCAGATGACATGATACAATATATGAGAACCCTAAAGATTCCACCACAAAACTGTTAGAACTGATTAATGAATTCAATTAAAGTAGCAGGTTACAAAATAAATATTCAGGAGTCAGTGGGATTTTTATACACCAATGACAAACTTTCAGAAAGAGAAATTAAGAAAACAATCTCATTTATAATTTTGTTGAAAACTACAAAATACCTGGGAATCAAATCAATCAGGAAGGTAGAAACCTGTTTTCAGAAAATTATGTCTTTGAAAAAAAGAAATTAAAGGAGATACAAATAAATGAAAGCATATACCCTGTTCATGGGTAGGAAGAATCACATCATTAAAATGGTCATGCTAACCCTATAGATTCAATGTGACCCTATCAAAATACCAATGGCATTGTTCAGAGAGTGAACAAATAATCCTAAATGTATTTGGCACTTTAAAAAACCCAAATGCCACAGCAATCTTGATAAAGAAGAAAAAAGTTGGAGGTATCACACTACTGATATCAAACTATATATACTACAAGACTACAGTAATCTAAATAGCATGGTACTTGGGCATAAAAACAGATACATTGATCAATGACAGAAATAAATCCAAACTAACTCACTTAATATATGACAAAGGTGGTAAAAATATTTAAATGGGGTAAGATAGTCTCTTCAATAAATGATGTTTTGGAAAATTGGACGATATACATACAAAAAAAAAGCTGATCATCTTCTTACATCACATACAAGAATAGACTCAAAGTGTATTAAAGACTTAAAATGTAAGACCTGAAAACCATAAAACTTCTAGAAGAAAAACATGGGCAGTACTCTCTAATATACTAACAGGAATTTCTTTTTCAGATTATATCTCCTCAGGCAAGGGACAACAAACACAAATGAACAAATGGGAACTCATCAAAATAAAAAGTTTTGTACAGCAAAGGAACTCACAAGATATAAAGACAGCTGACTGTTTGAGAGAAGATATTTGCTAATGATACATCTGAAAAGGGGTTTAACCAATTTATTAAAGAACCTATACAATTCAACCAACAATCCAATTAAAAATGGGCAGAGACCTGAACAGATACTTCTCCAAAGAGGAAATACAGATGTTATTTCCAGACATATGAAATGATACTCAAGGTAGCTAAACTATTAGAGAAATGCAAATTAAAATCACAATGAGATATCACCTTAAATGAGTCAGAATGGCTATAATCAATGTCAAAAAACAGCAAGTTTGGTGAGGAATGTGGAGAAAAAGGGAACCCTTATACATTTGTTGGTGAGATGGCAAATTGGTATAGCTGATATAGAAAACAAGTACGGAAAAGTTTCTCAAAAAATTAAAAATGGAATATACGTTTAGACCCAGCAATTGCACTTCTGGGTATTTATGCACAAAAAACCCCCTAAAACAATAATTAGTAAAGATCTATGCATTCCAATATTCATGGCAGCAAAATTTACAATAGCCAAGATATGGAAGCAACCTAATGTCCATTCAACCAGATGTTTGGATAAAGAAATTATGGTTCAATATGAGCAAAATAATTTTGACAAAAAAGTGAAAATACAGAGGTGAAAGGAAAGCCTCTTCAATAAATGGTACTGGGAAAATTGGAAAGCCACCTGCAAATAATAATAGACTGTGTATCACCATGCACCAAAATTAACTCAAAATGGATTAAGGACCTGAATATAAGACCTAAAAACAATAAAACACATAGAAGAAAACAGGAAATAAACTCAAGAACCTTGGGCCTTAAAGAGGATTTTATAATTTTGACCTCAGAGGCACGGGAAGATAAAAGCAAAAATAAATGATTGTTACTTCACAAAACTGCTGCTCAGCCAAAAGAAACTGTCCAAGGTAAAGAGACAACCATCTGAAAGGGTATATTTGCAATCGACGCCTCTGATAATGGCCTAATACCCAAAATATACAAAAGAATTCATATGACTCAATAACAACACACAAAACAAATGATCCAATCACAAAATGGGCAGAGGACCTGAACAGATACTTCTCTCTAGAGGATACAAAAATGCCCAACAAATATATGAACAGATGCTTAACATAGTTAGCTAATAAGGAAATGCAAGTCAAAACCACAATGAGATACCATCTCACATCTGTTAGAATAGCTATAATCAACAGGACAATTAATAAGAAATGTTGGAAGAGAAGGTAGAGGGAAAAAGAACACTTATACACTGCTGGTGAGAACTGGCAAATTGGTACAGTCACTATGCAAATAGTATGGAGGGCTTCTCAAAAAACTAAGAATTGATCCACCATATGATCCAGCAATCCCTCTACTGGGTATTACTTTCAAAAACTTGAAAACACATATCTATAAAAGATACTTGCACACCAATGTTCATAGCGGCATTATTCACAGTGGCCAGAACATGGAAGCAACTGAAGTGGCCTACAATAGATGATTTGGCTAAAGAAGCTGTGGTACATATATGCAATGGAATATGCACAGCCATAAGAAGAGATGAAATACTGCCATTTGTGACAATATGGATGGACCTCGAGATAATCATGCTAAATGAAATAAGCCAGACAGAAAAAGTTGAAAATCACATGAATATCACTATTATGTGGGAAATCAACCTGAAAGTAACAAATGAGCAGGACAAAAAAACAAAGACTCATGGAAATGGACTATAGACTAGTGTTTACCAAAGGACTGTAGAGGAGTGATTATTAGTGGAGTGGGGAGGAGAAGGGAGATAGATGAGGTAAATGGGGTCAAATATAAGGGGGTTGGGAAGGGTGAAGTGGGTAATGGGGATCAAATATATGGTAGTTGAAGGAAACTTGACTTTGGGTGGTGAACACACAATAGAATATGCAAATGTCAAGTGAATAATGTTTACACCTGAAAATTATATGATTGTATTAACCAATGTTACTGGCAAAAATTAATAAGAGGAAAAAAATCAGAAAATAAATTAAGATCATGATGCTGGAAGGGCTGAAATCTCTAATTGTAAAGAAGAAAATATATTATGGTTTAGTGGGCAGGGAATTATGGTGGAGTGAGAGACGTCCTCAGATCTCTCCCCCAACCTAGAGGGCCCTTCCCCTCATACCCTCTGAGACAGAACACTGCAGAGCACCAGGGAAATCTGAGCAAATGCTACCGAAACAGTTGCTATCAACTGACAGGGACTGAAACTGAGAGTAACAAGTGTGATTAAATATCTACAAGAAAATAAAAAAGACATTTAGGCTTTATATAAAGCAGGATCCAGAGGATTAGACACCACCTACTGGAATTGAAAGGAAAAGCACCTTTCTCTGCAGCAGGCTAAAGAGAGAAATTTATATAATAAATCTGCTTTCTGGAAAAACAACAGAATACACTTCTATTAAGGCCTAGATGGATAAATAGTCCATTAAACAACATGAACAAACCAAGGCAACAAGATATCTCATAAAGAAAGAGAAAAAATCTCCAGAAAATAAGCTTACAGACATGAAATATGCAACTTAAATAATAGAGAATTCAGGATGGTACTTTCTGAAAAAACTCAGTGAGTTCTGAAATGAGTCCTATCACCAATTTCAGGAACTGAAAAAAACAATTAGAATGAGCAGAGCATGGAGATTGAAACCCTCAAAAAAGAACCAAATAGAACTTCTGGAGATGAAGAACACACTGCGAGAGTTGAAAAATGAAATAGCAAGCTTGGGAAATAGAGTCAATGAAATGGAGGAAAGGATCAGTGATATTGAAGACAATAATCTAGAAATAACTCAGAAGGAAAGAAGAGAAAAACTGAAGAATGAAAAACAATCAAAAGAGAAATATAAGAACTAGATGATGCCATTAGGAGAGGAAACATAGAATAGTGGGCATTATTGAAGGGGATGAAAAGGAATAGGGACTAGAAAGCATTTTCAGGCAAATCATTGATGAGATTTCCCAATTACTAAGAAATGAGTTGGAACTTGAAATTCAAGAAGTCAAGATAACACCCAATGCTCATTACCCAAAAAGTCCTTCACCGAGACACATGTATTAAAATTTATCCAAAACCAAATGAAAAAGACAATTCTCAGGGCAGTCAGAGAAAGAAGGTGGTAGCTCACAAAAGAAAACCTATTAGAATTCATTGTCAGACTTCTCAGCACAAAGCTTACACACCAGAAAGGGAGTGAAATCTAATATTCCAACTTTAAGTGAAAGGAACTACCAGCCAAGAATAATGGATCCAGTGATGATTTCCTTTAGATATGAAGGAGAAATAGAGACCTTTTCCAAAACATACAAAAATTGAGAGAATTCTCCACTATGAAGCCTGCATTACAGGAAATACTGAAAGTGGTAAGTTCACCTAAAAACAAAATGACCAAAAAAAAAATCATTAGGAATAAAGTGACTATCAGGCAAATAGAAGTAGAAGTTGTGTAATCTTACTATGAACAGGGCACTATAAGCTTAAATAATAAGAGATTTGCAATAGCAAGATAGTAATGAAATGTTCAACATATATAGGAACAAATAGAGACAAGAATGACTGAAAAGGGAGGAATATAAAGATACAAATTCACAAAGAGGAATGGAGATAAGGCACGTGCAGAATGGATGACTGAATACATAACGATCCTTTACATATTTGTAATGGTAACTAACGCTGAAGATTCAGAAATATAACATATATAACATAAAGCAAGAAGGACCAGAAGGAAAATCCATATAAAGCAACAAAAAAAAGAAAACAGAGACACAAGGACAAAGAAGCAATGGAAACACTAAGCTTACCAAAAAGCAAAAGATAAAATAGCTATAAGAAGACCTCATATTCCCATAATCACCCTAAATGTAAATGGACTGAACTCACCAATAAAAAGCACAGAGGTGCAGACAGGATCAAAAAACAAAACTGAATCATATGCTGCCTCCAGGAGATACATCTCAGTTCCAAAGTCAGACTCAAAGTGAAAGGGCAGAAAATGATATTTTAAGCAAATGGCAATTCAGAGAAAAGCGAGAGTAGTGGTACAAATATCAGACAAAATAGACTTCAAAATAAAAAAGGTGAATAAAGATACTGAGAGACACTTCATAATGATCAAGGGAATCATACACCAAGAAGACAAACGCTTATTAATATCTATGCTTCCGATCAGGGGTCCCGAAATATGTAAAGCAATTACTTACAAACTAAAGGGAGAAACAGACCAAAACACTATCATAGTAGTAGGGGACCTAAATACACCATTGTTAGATATGGACAGATCATCCAAACAGAAAACTAATAAGAAAATTACATCCTTAAATGACACATGAGACCAACTGGACATAATTGACATTCACACAGGGCCTTCCATCCCAAAACAGCTGCTTATACATTCTACTCTAATGGACATGGAACATTCTCAAGGATTGACCACAAACAGGAACAGAGATGTGGCCTCAACAAATATAAGAGGGTTGAAATCATACTAACCATGTTCTCTGATCATAATGCTTTGAAACTAGAGATCAATAGCAAAAAGAAAGCAGGAAGAGCCACAGTACATGAAGATTAAACAACATGCTACTGAAGAATAACTGGCTCAGGGAAGAAATAAAAAAGACAGATCAAGAGATACATAGAAAAGAATGATAATGATAGTACAATATATCAAAACTTTTGAGACACGGCAAAAAGTGATCATAAGAGAAAAAGTTCGTATCATTACAAGCCTATCTCTGAAAATAAACTACATTATGTTTTATCTTATAAAACTAGAAAATGAATAACAAATGAAGCCTAAAGTCAGCAGAAGGAAAAAAATATATTAAAATTGGAGCAGAAATAAATGAAATTGAAAACAAAAAACAATAGGAACTATAAATGCAACAAAGACTGGTTCTTTGAGAAAGTTAATAAAATTGACAATCTCCTGGGTAGAATCACTAAAGAAAAAAGAGGAAGGACACAAACAAACAAAATCTGGAGGAAAGAGGGGAAATTACGACTGACATTGCAGAGATACAAAGGATCATACAAGAATACTATTAAAAAGTATATACACCTAATTGAATAACCTAGAAGAAATAAATCAGTTCTTAGAAAAATACAACCTTCTTAGATTGAATCAAGAACTGGAAAAATCTAAAATAGACCGATCAGCAGTATGGAAATTGAAATAACCATCAAAAAAACCAAAAAGTAAAAGTCCAAGATTAGATGGTTTCACAGTGTATTCTACCAAACATTCAAAAGAAGATTTAATACCTATTCTCCTCAAAATC
Source organism: Eonycteris spelaea (assembly GCA_003508835.1). Taxonomy (NCBI): domain Eukaryota; kingdom Metazoa; phylum Chordata; class Mammalia; order Chiroptera; family Pteropodidae; genus Eonycteris; species Eonycteris spelaea. The sequence continues at coordinate 163,036 of PUFA01000428.1, forward strand.
TTCTAAAAAATGGAAGAGGAGGTAATACTTACCAACACATTTAATGAGGCCAATATTACCCTGATACCACAACCTAGTAAAAGCAACATACACAAGAAAAACTACAAACTGATATCTCTCATGCACACAGATGCAAAAATCCTAAATAAGATACTAGAGAATTGAATACAGCAACATATTAAAATGATTATACACCACAATCAATGGGCTTCATCCTAGAGGCACAGGGATGGTTCAACATACACAAATCGATTAATGCAATACAGCACATAAACAAATTAAAAAATAAGAATCATATGATCATTTCAATAGATGCAGAAAAAGTCTTCAACAAAATAGGCATCCATTTATGATCAAAACACTTAACAAAATTGATATAGAAAGGAAAGTACCTTAACATAATAAAGGCCATATATGACAAACTCCTCAGCCAACATTATACTTAATGATGAAAAACTAAAAACCTTCCCTTTAAGATCAGGAATTAGGCAAGGCTGTTCACTATCGCCTCTGTTATTCAATGTAACATTGGAGGTCCTAGCAAGTGCAATCTGGCAAGAGAAAGGTATCAAAGGCATCCAAATAGGAAATGAAGAAGTCAAACTTTCACCATTTGTGGATGACATGATTCTCTATATACAAAATCCTAAAGATTCCACAAGAAAAACACTGGAAACAATACACAAATACAGTAAAGTTTCTGGACAAAAAAATCAACATTCAAAAAGTCCATAGTGTTCTTATACTCTAATAATGAAGTGTCTGAAAAAAGGGTGGAAAAAAATAATTCCTTTTACAATTGCAAGAAAAAGAAAAAAATACCGAGGAATAAATCAAATGAAACATGTGAAGAACCTATATAATGAAAACTATAAGACACTATTAAGTAAAAATTGAACAGATACAAAGCAATGGAAAGATATTCTGTGTTCTTGGATTGGAAGAATGAACATAGTTAAAATAACCATATTACCTAAATCATTATGCAGATTTAATGCAATCTCCATGAAAATCCCATCAGCAATTTTTAAAGAATAGAACCAAAAAGTTATCAGATTTGTATGGAAAGACAAATGAAACCAGATCACCAAAGCCTCCTGAGGAAAAAGAATGAGGCTAGAGGAATCACTCTGCCCAACTTCAAATTATACTACAAAGTGACAGCAATCAAAACAGGCATGGTATTGGCAGCAAAACAGACTCACGGACCAGTGAAACAGAATTGAGATTCCAGAAGTAAACCCATATTTGTATGGGCAAATAATTTTTGAACAAAAAGCAAAAAACATACAGTGGAGAAAGGAAAGCTTCTTCAATAAATGGTGCTGGGAAAACTGGAAAGCCGCCTGCAAAAATAATAAACTAGACTGTTGTCTATCACCACACATGAAAATTAAGTCAAAATGAATTAAAAACCTGAATGTAAGACCTGAAACAATAAAATGCATAGAAGAAAATATAGGAACTAAACTCAAGGACCTTGGACTTAAAGAGGATTTTATGAATTTGACCTCAAAAGCAAGGGAAATAAAAGCTAAACTTAAATAAATTGGACTACATCAAACTAAACAGCTTCTGCTCAGCAAAAGAAATTCATCAACAAGTTAGAGACATCCATCTGAAATGGAAATTTTAATCAATTTCTCCAATAAGGGCCTAAGATCCAAAATATACAAAGAACTCATACGACTCAATAACAACAACACAAAAAACAAATGATCCAATCAAAAAATGGGCAGAGTACCTGAACAGGCACTTCTCCCTAGAGGCATACAAATGGCCAACAATATTTGAAAAGATGCTCAACATAGCTGGCTATTAGGGAAATGCAACTGAAAACCATAATGAGATACCATCTTGTACCTGCAAATTGGTATAGCCACTATGGAAAACAGTATGGAGGTTCCTCAAAAAAACTAAGAATTGATCTGCCATATGGTCCAGCAATCCCACTAACTAGGTATTTACCCCAATGGCTTGATTACCCATATCTATGAAGTATTTGCTCACTGATCTTCATATTATTCTTATTCACAGTGGCCAGGACATGGGAGCAACTGATGTGTCCTATGAAAGATGATTGGGTAAAGAAGCTGTGGTACAATATACAATGGAATATTACTCAGTAGTAAGAAGAGATGAAATACTGCCATTTTGACAGCATGGATGGACTCGAGACAATCATGCTAAGCGAAATAAGCCAGACAGAAAAAGTTGAAAATCACATGATATCACTTATATGTGGGATATAAACCTAAAAGGAACGAAGTAGCAGGACAAACAAACAGAAATGATGAACATGGACTATAGAGTAGTAGTTACAAGCAATAGGGGGGAGGGAGGAGCGAGGAGGTAGACGGGGTAAAAGAAGTCAAACATATGGAGACAGAAAGAAGTCTACCTATGGAGGTGAACATAGAGTATAAACATATATATTTCTTACTATTATAGTGTACAGCTCTAACTTATTGGATTTTCTTATCCAATATGATCATAAAAAATAAATTCATTAAAAAATATAATAAAATATATATCACAGATTATAATGTTGCTGAAAATTTCCTATCACATAAGATTTCATAGCTATGGTAACATTGGAATGTGAGGTATTACACAAATAGTCATCATGATGACATTTTCTTGCAGTGTACAGTATAATAACATGTAATATAGGTCTGTGATCTGAGAAGTGTAAGGGAACAGAATTTGTCACTCCATATATGTCAATTTGGCAAAACAGTTTTCTTTATGCTGGTTATTTTAAAAAACAGCAGACATGGAGAAGCTCTGAAATACAAGTTACGCTTTTTTAAGGAATATTTATATAGTAAGGAAAATCTCAAATTGTAAGGGTGTCTTCCTGGCTGTACCAGGAAAAGGGGAGTGACCTTTTCTCTATAAACTCATCCATGAAGAAGACAATGACTTACACTGCATAACAACATTATCTCATTTATTGGGCTTTTTCCTGATAACCTCCTATAACTTACTATACCCAACCCCAGCAACTTCTTCTATCTTCACGGTAGTATTAGTAGTTAACATGGTAGTAGTTAACATGGTAGCTCAAGCCATTCTGGAGAGTTACTCAGTTTTCCTGGATCTCTCCCATATAGAGAGAAGAAATACATTAAACTTCATTGGTTATCTTCTATTAATCTGTCCTTTCTACCCAGAGGGTAGAAAGAAATTTTTTCTCCCTTACAGAGCAATAGATTATACCACATAGCCTAGTTGTGTAGTAGGCTAACCATCTAGATTTGTGTAAGTGCACTCTATGCTACCTATCCTTCCATGCATTTCTCAGAATTTATCCCCTTTGTTTGATGGTGCATGATGGCACACATTTCTTCCAAATTTTATGCAAACATATTTTGGATGAAGATGATATACAACTAATACCCCTTACATGATCACAGTACATCATCTTTGCTGCTCACAGTGTCCTCAGACTGGGACCTGCAGCATCAGCATCTTCCTGGAGCTTGTGTGAAATGCAGTCACTGGACCCAACAGGACCTGCTGTATTATTATTTGCACTTGAACTACAATCCTGCATGAGTCATATGCACATTAAAGTTGGAAAAGTGCTGTTCAGACTAGCTTTTCTCACCTTCTCAATTTGGCATAATTATTTGTATTGGTTATTATAGATTTTTAGCAGCCTTCCTTCAGATACCTAAGGGGCATCTCTGGCTGGGAACCACTGGCCCAGAGATTAAAACCTGGAAGTGTCCTGACAGATTCCAATCAGCACCTATATTTTACTCTGATTATAACTTTGAACAGGTCACTAAACTTCTTGAAGTCCCATTTCTGCAATGTGGGATACAGTTCATAATTGTAAAACCCTATAGGATGGACTTTATAAAATTAAATTTGACAAAGCCTGAAGGTAAAAGCTTGGATTATATGGCATAAAATTACGTAAATTTATTTTTTATAATTATCAAACCATTTATAACATGGGACTAAAAGGACAGTTCTTAACCTCTGATTATAAGTATAATATTTCTTCATTAATTTGATAAAGTGTCATGAAGCCAAGATATGTAGTGTCCAAAGTTTACATGAAAGTCACAGAGTTTCCCTAGTGACGAAGAGTGAAATGGCAATTTTCTGGACCTATCAGGGGTTGTGTCTCTACCACATGCCAATGCTTTGAAGACCCAGAGACCTAATGCAGACAGTGTCCTCAGTCTAGACTTTTAAAGAGAATTTTAACTCAGGGTTGGGATAAGCTTCTGGGAGGTGAGACCTCTTGAAGTTAGGAGAATCATGGAGAAGGAGTAATGAAACCCGGATTCTCTTAACTTCTAACCTGCTCCTTTGGGAACAGAAATCAACAGGAAAAATTTCCCGTCCATCTAGACCAGTGTCCCACAGGAAAATCAGGCTCAGAGGAGGAAGTAACATTGGAAACAGTGCCTAATGAGCAGATAAATGAAGCAGAAATGATCTCTCTCTGAGCGTACAAGCCTGGGCTTTACAAGACATACTTGTTATTTGGGATTCCTAAGTCCGAGTGATATCAATGCTTTTTTGTTCTGCTGCCTTGTCTGAGGACAGAGCTTCAGTCTGCATCATCAACCATCCAGGGAGGCATTCATACTTCCACACGAGTCCTCCCTTCCAGAGACCCCATTCGGATGAGTCTGAGAGCCCAGCAGGTACTTCCGAGAAGGGTCAGAGAGAAGGGAACCTGAGAACTTTTACTTGAGGTCTTTTGAGAGCCTAACCAGCCTCGCCCAGAGCCCAGAGATGGCGATGTTTGTTTGCTAGGTAGACTAATTAATTTATTTAATATGTTAATTGGAGTTTTTTTTCAATCAACTTTGCTGTTTGGCACTGAATTCCATATAAATAGAGAGATGTATTTGAGGGAAAGTATGAAAATTATAATTTTTTTGTTCAATTCTAACGGTCTGTCGTATTGTGTCCCCCTTGCTATTTTTACACATAAAAACTTATATCTCCTCACCTATCATTTGAGCAGCATTCTTTTTCATTCATTTATGACCACATCTATTCTTTCCTAAGGGTATCTGAATCTACTTACATTTATATGGGTAGAAATTATAACAGTAAATACTTCTTCTTCCACAGCTTTTCAAAAGTATATTTTTTATATTTTTCTATCCAGGTCTTTCCTAATTAACTGGAATTAGAGACCCATATCAATGTGATTAAATTATTGTGTTTAGATCTTTTCTTCTAGAATTAGTCTTACATATTAACTGAGTTGACTTAATACAGTTATTAAAAGCTACTATTTTAACTTGGTCATCTTTCCCCATTTCTCAACATTTTACTATATTAATGCACATATTATGAAAGCACATAGGCAAACTAAGTGACATCCTTACTCATTGGATCTCACATTACAAAGGAGGAGGCCCAGTACAGTGACAATATGACATCATTTCCGTGGGGACAAATGTATGAAGAAAGGGTACCAATAGTTGTAGCATAAGGAGGATTTTAGAGAATATGTCTGGGGAGACCTTTTCATCCTGGACAAGGAAGAGAACCAGGACTAGTGTACCCATCAGACTTGTTAAGAAGAGGTCAAAACTCAAAGCCCCAAAATAACAAAGGAAAGAATTCCACAAAGAAAAGTGAGAGAATGGCCATTCTCATCGAATACTGTGCCATATGAAAACAAGGTTGATTAAATAAACGTGGAATAAGTGCAGGAATAACAATTAGATCAGGGATGAGGTGGACACCATGATGAGGCCCGTGGCCAGTAAAGATCCCTTGAGTCTGAGGGAGCTGCAGCACCCACGGCGGCTGCCTCTTGTCTCTGCACCTGACTCTGGGCTCTTCATTCTTGTGCTTTTCACTCATTGGGAAGAAGTGGTCTTTTAAAGCTATTCTTTTATTTCTTGCAGTGGATTCAAGAGGTTTTTTTTCTCTCCAAATAATACATTCTTTTTATGTCGTGATCCAGCATGCCTGCACACAAACACAGCAATGCACACACACACGCACACAAACACACACACACACACACACACACGGGATTGACAAAGAGAACCATGATATTATTAAGTATGTACTCTATATGTGGTGCACTCTCATATTTTCTCTTATGACTTCTTAATTCTATTCTAGTTAATTTTTGCAAACCATAAACTGCTGCGCTATTGCGTTCTGATATAGAATATGGAAACATTCCTCTGGCATGCCATCCACAGCTACATCAGCGTTGCCTCCTTCTATTCCTTCTCTCTTCATCATCAATTTCTCTGAGAATGTTCTCTCATCTCTCCATGGAGTGATTATTTATTCAGCTACTGTTTTCAACTCAGCTAAATCTGGTGGGAGGGTGGTGATTTGTTTCACATGCTACATACCTCACTGTGCTCACTGTGTAGCATGGAGGAAAGACAGAGAAATAAATAAAAATTATACCATGGGTATCCTAATATGTAATTAACTTGATGAGAAAGTATCCTTTTACTGTGGTAATGTTCAGAAAAAGAAAAGTGCTCATGAAGAAGATGCAGGACTTGGTATTTGGAGAATGGAGAGGGTTTTGAAAAGTTCCAAAACGTCTCATGCGGAGACCCCAAGCAGAAGGAAGCATGAATGTAAAGGCTCTGAGCTTTGTAGCTGTGGTGCCAGTGAAGCTGGGAGTCAAGTTCAATGTTTGGGAGATTAGGGTGAGCACAGTCAGGGATCTATGTGGGTGAAAGGGGTGAAAAGATCACAAGAAATGAGCCTTGTTTTTGAAGCTACAAAATTTGACTTCTCTTTTCATTGAGGAATCACTGGAATGGAGTTTAATTCGGGAGTCTTATGAACAGTTTTCAATATAAAGAGATCTTCATGGGTCAATGTGATTTCTGTCTAGAGGGTTTCCAGCCTTTAGAAGATGGGAGAGATGACAATAAAGAGGGCTGTGTAATTGAGTCCTAGAGGTGGAGAGGTAATGGAGACATTAGATGCTGACAAAAATAATCTGTCTCATCTCATCGCAGTGGTAATCATTTATTTGCCAACTGGCAATAAATGATTAACTTTTCTAAGCTTGTTATATATATTGTTTAAACCTGACATCATTCTAAGTCGATACCACTGTTTATACTATTTGGTTTAGGATTTAGCATTTAGAATGTCCAGCTGTCTCTCATTCAAAAAACTAAAAGGCGTTAGATCTCAGAATCATAACTGTTGTTTTTGTATTTCCAAGGCTTTGCACTTAACGTTATTTACTAAAGTCTCATTTCGGATTTAAAAACCTCTGCTTTTTTTCTATACATTGTGTATTTCCTTGTAAATTGTAGGTTTATTCTTTGCAAATTTTCTAGTAAGGTGTTTGATCTGTGAGATATCTTGACGCATAAAGACATTTCTGTTTTCTGTTTTGAATAAATAGTTATTTGCTACCTTATTGATAATTCTGGGTATAAGGCAACACAACTGCGGATGGCATGTTACCAAAACCAAGGATGCTTTCTCCTCATCACACTGTCTCAGGGGCCATCCAAGATTATTAGACCTGTCTCTGTCTCTGTTTCTGTCTGTGTCTCTCTGTCTCTCTCTCCTCTCTTTATCTTTCATTATTTAATCTCTTCTTATTTAACTAATTTTAATATAAGGGCAGAAAATAGTTAAATGAAAATGGAACTCCAGTTTTACATGTCAATTTGGGGACTTATCAATGGACTTATGGAACTCTGGAACTGTAGAGTGATAACCTGATATTATCTTGCCTTGTATTTTTTCTTTCCTCATTATTGTGTCTGGGGTGAGTACAAGCTAGTATTAACATGACCCAGGAGGTGGGTGTGAGTGTGTGTTTTTTTGTGTAGCTGAGTATTTCTCCACTTCTCAGGGCAGGGGTACCTAGCTCATATACTCTGAAATGTGTCCTTTAAAATAGAGATCCAGAATGTCAATCAAGAGATGGAAATAAAGAAGACATCACTCCTCACAGGATCCCTTGCAAAGATAATAAAGTTTAAGGAACAATATGTAATTGGAGTGATCCCTGGGTCTTAAAGTTTCATCCGTAGCAGACAGGCCATGTCATTCCTCCACATTCTCTGACAGCATCCTTATTATTCCTTCTTTCTCATTCCCATTACCACACAGCTTCCTTTTGAGCATGTTTACTTGAGTGAAGTGCCAAACTCAGGACCTTTGCACTGGCCCTTTCCCACGCAGGCTACACACTTCCCCAAAATCTTCCTATCTTTTCTGTGTCTCCCTTAAGGTCTCTGCTCAAATAGCACCTTGTTTTCTAGTCTTTATCAATTCCATTAATAATAACATACACATCTACAAACTAGTATACATACTTTCTTTTTCTTCAAAGCACACGCACCATCTAACATTGTGTATACTTTTCACTTCTTATATCTTTCTCCTTCTTTGGATTATAGAAACTTCTGTTTTTCAGCACACTGTACTCTTTATCTAGAAAATGGCCAGGATTCAGCATTTATTCTTCAGTGTGTAAAATAATTTCTCATTAAACAGGTATAAAAATGATTTATTTGGCAAATTGCTAAGAAGAGGGAAGGGGTTCCTAATTAGGGATGTCACATGACCTTACTTAAAGGGGATCAAATCTCTACAAAACTATATATATATATATGTCACATATACATTTTTCCATTAAGATATAAATTGTGACATTTCACATGTTAGTAATACTCATGTGTAAAAATTAATCCCTTTTTTTTTTCATTTTTAGTCATCACCCCCACCACATGGAACCAGGAAATGGTACACGAATTTCAGAATTTCTTCTCCTGGGATTTTCAGATGAACCAGAACAGCAGCCTCTCATATTTGGGCTTCTTCCTCTTCATGTACCTGATCACCATGTTTGGAAACCTGCTCATCATCCTGGCCATCGGCTCAGACTCCCACCTGCACACACCCATGTACTTCTTCCTCTCCAACCTGTCCTTTGTAGACATCTGCTTCACCTCAACCACCATCCCAAAGATGCTGGTGAACATCCAAACACAGAGTCAAGTCATAACCTATAAAGGTTGCATCACACAGATGTGTTTTCTTATTCTCTTTACAGCGTTGGATGACTTCCTCCTGACTGTGATGGCCTATGACCGCTTTGTGGCCATCTGTCACCCCCTGCACTACACGGTCATCATGAACCCCCGTCTCTGTGGACTGCTGCTTCTGGTGTCCTGGATCATGAGTGCCCTGTATTCCTTGTTACAAAGCATAATGGTGTTGCAACTATCTTTCCATACAGTCTTGGAAATCCCCACACATTTTTCTGTGAACTCAATCACATGGTTCAACTTGCTTGTTCTGATACCTTTTTAATAATGTGATGATGTATTTTGCAATTGGACTGTTTGCTGGTCTTCCCTTTAGTGGGATCCTTTATTCTTACTTTAAGATAGTTTCTTGCATTCGTGGAATGTCATCAGCTCAGGGGAAGTACAAAGGATTTTCTACTTGTGTGTCTCACCTCTCTGTTGTCTTCTTATTTTATTGTACAGGTCTAGGAGTGTACCTCAGCTCTGCTGATATCCACAAAACACACTCAAGTGCAATAGCCTCAGTGATGTACACAGTGATCACGCCCATGCTGAACCCCTTTATCTACAGTCTCAGGAACAAAGACATAAAGGGGGCTTTGAAAAGATTCTGTAGGATGGCAGCTGGAAAAGGAACAACTGTTCTGGGGCTGAAGAACTTCCCATGTTTGGAGGCTAAGAGCCTTGGAACCAGAAAATTGTGGAAATGGAACATGTTTTCTTTATTTATTTGCTGGAATTTCCATTTATTTTATTCACCTTCTCCATACAGTGCAAGTAATTGTTTATCATGATTTCTGCTCTCATATTAGTTATTTTCCCGCTTTGTTCATTTTCCTGGTCTCACCAAGTTTTTTCCCAAATTTTCAAAAATATTTGGAAATCCCAGTTATTGTGTGAAACCAGGTGGGTCTTAAAAATCATTTGTTCTGCCCTGTGCTTCTTTGCTGTTGGAAGAGGGCCTTGGGGTCATTGTCTGCTCTATCGCCTCTTTGCTCTGCATCTCTCTGTCCTGAACTGATTCCTGTGATAACGATGGCTCCTGAACAGAGAGACCGCCACACTGAGGAAGCAGTGGCAGAGGCTGCAGAGATGGGCTCTGGTATACCACTGCCACCAAAGCCCTGGTTGTTATGACACTTTTGGAAGAGCGAGTTCATCCCCACATTCCCAGAATATGTGTCATCCCAGGTGAGAATCAGGCTCGTTTGAAGAAGTGACAGATGATTACAGCTTTTTTAGTTGTGGCAGCAGCCTGATAGAAAATAACACATTTTGCAGAGCTCTGGTGCAATTTGAACCTCAGAATGATTATACAAGATTTTAGGCAATTTCTAGGTAGCAATCCACTGGACCAAGATAATAGAGCCGATGAGAGAGGTCATTAAACTCACACTGACTCTGGGGACCAAGCTGGCCTTCAAGGTTGTCAGTGACTGGGAGATAAAGATCGCAAGGAAGTACTCATCCCAGTAAATCTCTAGCTATTGGAAGAATAATACAACAGTTCTTTGCCAGAGTATTTGCAAATTCTGCAGTTCCTGAGTCCCCGCACCCTTTTTTTCTGGAGAGGGAGCCTACACTCCAACTTTAGGGACTGCCTGGGGTCACACAGAGCTTGATGCCATCGTAACCCAGTTTTAAGACAACTGGAAAACACAGGGCCTCCACAAGCTGACAAGGAGAAGATCGTATCTCTTCCAACAGTGACAGTAACTCAGGAGCAAGCCGATATGTGTTTAGAGTGTTCAGTATGCAAAGAAGATTACACAGTTGAAGAGGAAGTCGGCAGTTACCCTTGCAGCCAAGTCGTTCACGGCAATAGTATTGTGCCATGGTTAGAACTGCATGATACATGCTCTATATGTTGGGAAGAGCTTAAGTGGTGACCATGCTACTTAGCAAACCCAGAGCTCTGAGGCCTCTGCAAGCAACAGATTTAGATGTGACAGCCAAGTACAGGACTGATCTATTTTCTGAAGGTAAAAACTGTGTCTGAGCCAAGGCGGTGGTACACTTCTTACCTCAGCTGTAAATTGTATCAAAAGAAAAAAAAAATAGTAGGTGGATTTAGGAAACGTATAAGAAACCCCAACCCATAATATTAATGCAGTGAGTGTTTTTCTTCTCTAAATTTAAAGTTAGCATCTGTAGATGGAATTACATCTACAACAAAATACCTCTGATTCCTCAATTCAGAGTGATAATTTTATAACTGCGAAACTTAATTTTGTAGTTTTGCCCCCAGCCAGAATAGAATCAGTTCCTTAAAGCCCAGCTAGGGTCTTGCTATTTGTCAAGTTACCTACCCTGCAATGAATACTTTCACATCCTTGTCCATCCTCCATCCTATAATTAGTACATATTATAGTAAGTATAGGGAAACCAGAGTCCCCCAAAAATAAAAAATTAAAAATAATTTTTCTCAAATGGCCATATCATCTTTGGAATTCTTTTTTGTGTTACTAAAGAGTCTTCATTAGTTGTATAACTCACACATGGCAAACTACACTTGTTGACTAAGTTCATTTATGTGATATTTTAGCAGAAAAAAAATGAAATTGTTTTCCCTTTGGGTCACTTCTATTCTATTTCACTCCCTTAATTGCTCTTAATGATAATGTGGACTTTAACATTCTGCTGGTTTTCACTGGACTTCTACTTTTATTCTCTTATTGACTTCAGGTGTCCACAAAGTCTCCCATGGTATGTAGGAAAAAAATTGATTAGCAAATATATATCTCTAAATAGAGTCACAAATTTGACAAATAAATTCACCTGATATGCTCTTTAGAAAAAATTGACCTCACACACGAGGAAGCATTACTCAGTCGGTTAGTATGCAAAGGCTTCTTTTTCATGCTGTAACCAACTCCTGAAGTATAGAAGACGGATTCCACGCGTGAGGGTTCATTTTCATTGAGGTGAAGAATGGTTGGTGTATTTACATTGTATTACTAAAATACCTTCCTATTTGTGCTCCAAAATTTCAGTTCTGCCCACAAATATGACTCCTCTACAGTCTAAACAAAATGTCTCCACTTTTCTTTCTTCGTAATAACCGCTAACTGGATAGTGAAGGAACAATGCCACTATCATCCTTTTCATAGCTCCTCATATTCAGGAAATTCCTCCATCTTAATGATCAGAGCGTGACTCGCAAGAGAACTTGAATTCCTGCCTCATCTTAGGATTTCCTCAGAGTTTCTGCTAAAATGCTCGTCATTCCAACCTCTATCGGTTACGTAAAAATGACCCTTAATAGAGTCAATTGTTAATCCAGTTATCCGAAATAAACTTGAATAACATAATGACTATAAATACTATGTCCAAATATCATAACATATGTACATAATTAAAAACAGTCTGTAAATATGTGTCCTCATTCAATTCCTTTTATTGTATCAATAGCTAATGCAACATAAACAAGCTGACCTAAATTTTACAGTTTATATTAAATAGAATTATATGATGGGGTTGTTCTGATCTCTGCTCAGATACTCATGGGTCCGCATCAGCTGGGTGTCTCTACATTGTGTATCTCCAGCTCATCTACGATGTTGTGTGAGGCTGTAATGCAGGCCTGTCTTGAACCAATTTATGACAGTTTATTTATATATATAGTATAATCTTCTAGTTTACACCAAAAATGAGTTTACAAAAGTAATTTTCCATCAATTAATGTCACTGTTTTCATATCCATGTAAAACACTTAGCTTTCTACCAAATGATATTTCTCCCTCCTTCATTAAAGTATGACTCAAGCTACCTGTGCTCTCCATGTTACCTTGAGCCAGGAATCAGTAGATTTTTTCCTGATTGTTATCTGATTGGAGTGTAATTACATGCAATATATAGCACATATTTAACATGTACAAGTTTCTGGATTAAGAGACCTAACAAATTCAGAGTATATATTGAATGGGTTATTTACACACCATTCAAGGAACTGTATGAAAGCTTTAATTGCATTATTACATGTCTGTGAAAAATGGAATCTCCCTGAGACTGCTTCCTTATTTATGATGGTAAAACTGGATAATAATATTTCTGATAAATGTGGTGCAGAACACATGAAATCTGGTTGAGGCCAAGAATTCTCTCATTGGCTGGTAGTCTGCTTATGCATATGTGTATTTATATATGATTATTTAATAAATAAATACACTCACTCATATATATGTACATAAAGAGACTCAGTAACCCCATCGTTTATGCTGCAATAAAAATATGAGAGAATGTTGGAGAGTGTAGAAATGAAAATAATGTTAGGTTGAATTAACATAAAATTTTTAAAAATATAAAGACTTAAACCAAAAAAAAAAGATTATAGATGGCTTATACTTAATTTTAATAATGAAATATTGCCCTATCTTAATGTCCAAAGGCCTCAAATTAAGAACCACATTTACCTTTATGCAATGGGAAATTCTCTGTACCAGGTAATGGGGCAAAATCTCCAATTTAACCTTAGAATTTGTTGTCTACCTAGTGTGGGTTTCAAATGTCCTCACTCAAAGGAACTGTATGAATGAATTGAGATGCTTAAAGTCACTTTCCTCCAAAAACAGTTATTAAATAAATATCTGTATATCATTGCCATTTGCTGCTGCAACAAAACATCACACTAATGGGTCTAAAAGAAAAATAATTATTCATCTAACGTTCTGGAGGTCAGAAGTCTGAGGAGACAATGGGCTGAAATCAAGAAGTCTGCAGGACCCGTTCTTCCTGGATGTTCCAGGAGAGAATTTCTTTCCTCTCCTATTCCGGTTTTTTTGTGGCCACAAGCATTCCTTGGCTCACGGCCCTTTCTCCGACTTTAAAGCCAACAATGTTGCGTCTTCCAGTCTCCCTCTAATTCCAACTTTTCTTCCTTCCTGTTGCACAATCTATGATCATTGTGATGATATTAATCCCATGTGAATAACAGCCAACCTTTTTCTATCTTTAGGTTTTTATTTCTGGTGATATTGGTAAACAAAATCCAGTAAGTTTCAGGTATACAATTCAATACACACACACACACACACACACACACACACACACACACACACACACTTGCATTGTGTGGTATTCCGCCCATAGTTAGATTTCTTTCTGTCACCACATATTTGACCTATTGTACCTCTTCTGTCTCTCCTCCCCCACCTTACCCTATGGTAATCACTAGTCTTTGTCCATGTCCATGATTTTAATAATGAATTATTGTCCTATCTTAACGTCCAAAGGCCTCAAAGTCAGAACCACATTTACATTTATGCAATGGGAAATTCTCTGTATCAGCTAATGGGGCAAAATCTCCAATTTGACTTTGAGTTTCTTCTATTAAGTGTGGGTTTCAACACAAAATGTCCTCATCCAAGGGAAGCAAAATGATTGACTCAAGACCCTTAGAGTCACTTTCTCCAAAATCAGTTAATGGATAAATGTCTGTATAGCATTGCTATTGCTGCTGAAACAAGACATCACACTGACGGGTTTAAAAGACACAAACAAATTCACCTAAAGTTCTGGAATTCAGAAGTCTGAAGAGACAATGGACTAAAATCAAGTTGTCTGTCAGGCATATTTCTTCCAAGGCTCCAAGAGACAATTTGTTTTTCTCTCTGTTTCCAGCTCCCCGTGGCCACAGGCATTCCTTGGCTCATGGTCCTTTCTCCACCTTCAAAGCCAGCACCGTAGCATCTTCCAATCTCCTTCAGATTCCAACTTTTCTTCCTTCCACTTCCACATCCTAGGATGAGGGTGATGACATTAGTCCCACCTGCAAAATCAGGGCCAATGATATCAAAAAGGCAGCTTATTAGCCAACCTATTTCATCTGCTCTCTTCATCCTTTCTTGTAACGAAAAATAACATATTACAAGTTTTGGAAATTACAATGTGGTTATCTGTTGGAGGCTCTTATTCTGCTTACTATAACTTTTTAATCAGTAATATATTATATGGTGTCACTCATGAGTCCTGATATAAAAGAATCAAAATAGATATTTTCAGGAGTGTATCAAAAATAACTGAACAGTGAATTTATAACAGCCTCTGGAATGAGTGCAGGTGTCATCTCAGACACACACTTTGGTGGCACTGGGATGATTCCACAAGTGTGACAGAGCTGTGATCCTGAAGGTGTCCTCCTCCCAGGGCTCCACACAAGAAGCAGAGAGGGGCCACCAATCTATGCTGCATTTTTCTTTGAACATAACCTCTAACCCCTCACTGTAGCTCCAAATGACCACAGTAAGAATTTGTAGACTCTTTTATCTATTTAACTATGTTCTATGTTCCACTCTGTGAAACACTGCAAAGCTGCTGTTTCTTGGTGCATCAAATTATTCTACGACTCTTCATATTCTTCTTATTGCAAACCTATAGCACATAATTTACAAATGTTTGTTATCAAAAGAAGTATGAAATGCTTGAGTGTCTGTTTGCCCCTGGTAGAATTTAATTTATTTTCCATGATTGATTCACTTTCACATTCTCTTAGGTGGACTGTACAACCCCATTTATTGCTTTGAGGCGTTAAATAAAAATTTTCCCGCTGCACTGAGATTTAATTCACATAAATTTGTGTAATTTTAAAGTACACATGGTAATTTATTACACATCTATAGTAAAAATTATTACCACAACACATCCAGCACTTCATATAATGACTTCTTTGTGGTGAAAACATTCGAGATAGCAATTTTCAAGTATCTAATTCAGCATTGTTAAATATAGCCATGTTGCTGTGATTTGATCCCCAGAACTTAAACAACTTAAAACCAAAGTTCGTACCTTTTGATTAATATCTCCACATTTCCCTCATACCTCGACCAAGGCTTAGTGTTCATTTCTATCTATAAGTTTGGCGTTATAATACCACATATGAGATCATGAAGTTTTGTCTTTCTCTGATTTACTTCAGTTATTATAATGGCCTAAAAATCCATCCATGTTGTCATAATGAAATAATTTCCTTCTTATCACTGGATACTATTTCACTATATATATGTGTGTGTATGTGTATATATATATATATATAATATATATATATATATATATATAATATATATATATGATTTTATTCCCTTCAACTATCTACCCAGAAGTGAGGTTGCTGGAATATATGGCTGCTCTATGTTTTCTTTTCTTTCTTTTTCCATTGGTTGAAAGAATGTACATGTTCCTATAATATTAGTTAAGTCCTTATCTCTTTCTCTTTCGGAGTCATAAATCAGAAAAAAAGCAAACACAGCAAAATGTATTTGCCTTGAGACTTGTCCAGAGCTGTCTGTCAAGCACTTGAATGGTTAAAAGCTGACTTTGATTCTTAATGAGGAAACTTAGATTTCTGATCTTGAGATTTCATTCTAAAGAGGGCACATAAGCTTTTTGTGAACATTCATTTGTTCATTAAATAGCACTTATTGAACACCTATTGTGTGCCTGACACTGTGCTTTACCTTGAGGGAGAGGAGGTACCGAGTCAGGCCCAAGTCCTTCCCTGTTGGACCGGCCAAGCCTCCAAAAGCAATAATGCAAACCAGTGTGAATTTCAGCTATGTGAATGACTGGGTACACAATAGTTTCTGGACCTTGGAGCCAGATTATTGGGATCCAGATCAGGTTCTCCTACTTTCTAGCTGTGTGAATTTGTATACCAGCTGTGTGACTTAGGGAGGTTGTCTGAACTTCTCTGTGCCTTGGCCGTTCCCATTGGCAAGGATGGGAGCATAATTGCATCAACATTGCAAAATTGCCATGAGTATTACATTTAATCTGCATAAAGCATATAGAACAGTGCCTGGTAAGAGGCCAGTGTTGTTTGAGAGTCGGCTGTTATTGTTATCACCTGGGCATGCTGAAGAGCAAGGCTGATGGGATGGGGGCTGGTGTGGAGCCCTCTGATTGAGTGAGGGTCACTTCTTAGTGGGGACCATTATTTTCTTTATATTACAGATATGGAAAGTGAGGTTGAAAGATTCCAGGTATACTATAAGGATTAATTTAACAGGCCTGGGTTGTCCAAATCCTGCACATTACAAAGAAAATTGTGCTCTTGTCTGGCTCCTGAGAGACAGTTTCTAAGCCTTTTCGATGTACTGCCTGATAAGAGTTTTTTTGTTTATCTGGGGACCTCGAGTGACTATGGACAGATCCTCCATGCTTACAATGTGTTTTATGGTGGGACCTTGGGCCACACAGGATGAGCTTAACCTCTGGAGGGGCTGGAGACTAAGGTCAGCCATGCAGGCAGGCTGTCATGCCTATGTGACTGAACTCCAATAAAACCTCTGGACATCAAAGCTCAGGTGGGCCTCCCTAGTTGGCATGTTGTCACACATCATCGCTGGGAGAATGAAGTGCTGTCGATACAACTCCACTGGAGAAAACAACTGAAAGATCACTCCTGGTCTCTCCTGGACTATCCTATGTACCTCTTCCCTTTGCTGATTGTAATCTGCACACTTTCACTGTAATAAACTGTAGCATGAATGTAACAGCTTTGTTGAGTTCTGTGGGTCCTCATTGAGCCCGAGGTTGGTCTTAGGGAGCCTGACTACACCAGGGGAGTGATTGCCCAAGGTCATGAGAGCTAACAAGTGGTGGGGCTTGCATCCAAGTCCAGGGCATTAAGAATAGTTAAGAAAGTGGGGAAAGGAGAGGAGGGAAATGTGGCAGACACTTAAGGGGTGTGGTGACATTTGATGAAGATAAAGGATACATAAATGAATGAATATATCTACCTAATATTTACTGAGCAAATGCGATGTGCCAAGTGCTTGTCCAGGCACTGATGAAGGGTCACTATGACATCTTAGAGTGGGAAGACACAGGCCGTAAACCAAAATAAAGAGATACACACAAGATGATTTCAGGTATGAACATGCTGAAGAAAACAACACACAAGAAGCCATTACCCTGTGCTAGGCACAGTTCTGAGGCATTAACTCTTCCCATCCTCATATAAACCCCATATAACACATACTATTCTTACCAGGTGGAAGCACAGAGAGGCCCAGGTTTTGGCCAGGGTCACACAGGTAGTAAGCAACAGAGCTGGGATTTGAACCCAGGCAGCCAGGGCCCAGGGTCCATGCTCCTGACCACTATACCCAGTGGCCTTCACGGAAGTGATCACACAGGCCTGATGCAAAGGCTTCTGGACACACACATTGGTGGCACTGGTTGATGGTGGATGATGGTGGATTCCACAAGTGTGAGCTTCAGAGACCACAAATTTAACACTTTCTAGCCACACATCTTTCTATATAAGAGTGCACATCCTTCTTATAGAACACGTGGTCAGAAAAATCCTCTTTTGCAGAAAAATTGGAAGGAACAGAGTAAATTAATAGCTAAATAGCTAAAGTGTTTATGATAGCTCTATTCCAATTTACACTTCCACCAACAGTGTACGAGTGCTCCCTTTTCTGCACATCCTCACCAGTAAATATTATTCTTGGTTGTTTTGATAATAGAATTCCTAATAGATAGAATTCCTGATAGACACAAGCACACTAAAGTTATAGTCTCATACATTTCCACAAGTATATCTATACTTACATAAAAAAAAAAAAAAAAACTAAAGTTCAAACAGTCATGTTGTGGAAAAAAATAAAACTTCCAATTGTTTTGAAAGCGCGTGATCAAACACAGGAATGCAAACACTCCAATCCCAGCATAGAGAAACGAGAGCTCTCACAGACAATCTGTGACCAAGAAGTAAATGACTAACAAATGCCCGTATATATACAGCCTCACAAATAACAAATATTTGCAAAGTAAAGCTCATTAGCATTCCTCTTGTCATATAGGAAATAAACTTTTTAATGTGAAATGTAGGGTGAGGGAAGACACTGTGAGATGTTTGTCTCATGAAATACTGTGGCAAGATAAATTGCAAGCATTCTGGATCTGGAAATTTCTCATTGACATGGAAACAGTCAGATATACCACATCTTAAAAACAAAAAGAAAGGCACTCACTTCACTTTCTATCCCTCACAGCTAGTACAAATTTCTCTACACTTGTTAATTAATAAGGCCTTGGACAACTTTTACTGGAAGCACTTTGTGCCTCTCTTCCTCCTCTAATTGGACTTCCATTGTTATTCTTTAATTGGCAACACTGACCTTCGCGCTACTGAAATCAATGTTCACTTCCCTTGTGGGCATCATAACACACTGATGTATAAATAAAGTCAGCAAACGCCCACAGTGAGATTGCCGGATCATGTTGTAGCTCTATTTCCATTAGCATTTCCACCAACGTGTACAAGTGTTCCTTTATTCCACGTCCTCACAGCATTTGTTAGTTTGTCATTTTGATAATAGAATTCCTAATAAATAGAATTCCTAATGGGTGGACCACACAGAATTTATATAGGTATGTATATTTATATATGTACAATATATTGTAAATATATGTGTATATTTATTTATACATCTCCACAAATATATCTATAGAAACATAAAAAAATGAAATGGCAAAGAGTCATTTGGTTAAAAATAAATAAATAAACCAACAAACCTCCAATTCATTTTGGAAGGAATGTGATCAGAGACAGGAATGTAAACACTCCAGCTCCACCATACAAAAACAAAGGGCTCTGACAGACAATTACTCATTAGGAAAGTAAATTGCTAATACATACATATATATACAGCCTCACAGGTGATGAAATAATTGCAAAGTAAAGCTGATCAGTGTTTCCCTTTTCACATATTAAATAAATTTTTACATAATCTATTCTTCTAATTTTCTAACAGAAATGGTCCTGCAATTTAATTTATAACCGTGTCCTTTTATAAAATTTTTATCATAATACAGTTTGAAGATTTTATTTTATAATGCTAATTCTAATGGCTCATACCACATCTATTTATCTTTCCTTTTTTAAATAATATTTATTTTTCAATCGCAACCGACTTACAATATTATATTTTTAGGTGTACAATTTAGTGATTAGACATTTATAACTTAGGAAGCGATCACCCCAATAAGTCTAGTACCCATCTGACACCATACATAGTTATTACAATATTATTGACTATATACCGTAGGTCGTACTTTCTACCCAAGTGATTGGTTTTATAACTGGAAATTTGAACATCGTAATCCTTTCCCACTTTTTCAGACACCTCTCCCCCCACTCCAACCTCCCTCCCTTTGGCAAATGTCAAATGGCAAAATGTTCTCTGTATCTATAAGTATGTTTCCGTTTTGTATTTTCATTTCTTTTGTTCTTTAGATTCCGCATAAGTGAATAAGTTCTTTTGTTCATTTCATTTCTTTTGTTCTTTAGATTCCGCATAAGTGAAACCTTAAAGGCATTTGTCTTTCTTTGTCTGACTTATTCCAGTCAGCAGGATACCCTCTAGATCCACCTGACTTGAAGTCGGGCAGAGTGATTCCTCCAGCCTTGTTCTTTTATCTCAGGATGGCTTAGGCAATTTGGGATCTTTTGTTCCTCCATACAAATCTGATGATTTTTTGTTCTATTTCTTTAAAAAATGCCGGTGGGATTTTGATGGGGATTGCATTAAATCTGTATAATGCTTTAGGTAACATGGTCGTTTAACTATGTTGATTTTTCCAATCCGAGGGCACAGAATATCTTTCCATTTCTTTGCATCTTCTTCGATTTCTTTTTAATAGGGTCTTGTAGTTTCATTATTTAAGTCCTTCACGAGTTTTGTTAAATTCGTTCCTAGATATTTTATTCTATCTGTTGCAACTGCAAAATGAATTATTCTTTTCACTACTTTTTGACACTTCCTTATAAGAGTATAGGAATGCTATGGATTTTTGAACATTGAATTTGTATCCAAAAAGTTTACTGTATTTGCTTGTTGTTTCTAGTAGTGTTCTTGTGGAGTCTTTAGGGTTTTCTATATGGAGAATCATGTCATCAGCAAATAGTGACAGTCTGACTCTTCGTTTCCTATTTGGATGCCTTTGATATCTTTCTCTTGCCTTATTGCACTTGCCAGGACCTCCAATGTTATACCGAATAACAGTGGCGATAGTGGACAGCCTTGCCTTGTTCTCTAACTTAGAGAGAAGGTTTTTAGTTTTTCACCATTAAGTATAATGTTGGCTGAGGGTTTGTCATCTATGGCCATTATTATGTTAAGGTACTTTCCTTCTATACTGATTCTGTTAAGTGTTTTTGATCATAAATAGATGCTCTATCTTGTCAAAGGCTTTTTCTGCATCTATTGATATGATCATATGACTCTTATTTTTTTATTTGTTTATATGGTATATCACATGAATTGATTTTCTTATGTTGAACCATCCCTGTACCTCTGTGATGAAGCCCCGTGATTGTCGTGTATAATCTCTTTAATATGTTGCTATATTCGGTTCTCCAGTATCTTACTTAGGATTTTTGCTTCTGCGTTCATGAGAGATATTGGTCTGTAGTTTTCTTTTTGTGTGTCATCTTTACCAGGTTTTGGTATCAGGGTAATACTGGCCTCATAAAATGAGTTGGGAAGTATTGCCTCTTCTTTGATTTTTTGGAAGAGTTTGAGGAGAATAAGTATTAAATCTTCTTTGAATATTTGTAGAATTCACTGGCGAAGCCATCTGATCCTGGACTTTTACTTTTTAGTAGGTTTTTCATGATTATTTCAATTTCACACTGCTACTCGGTCTATTTAGATTTTTCAGTTCTTCTTGATTCAGTCTAGGAAGGTTATATTTCTCTAAGTACTGTTCCATTTCTTCTAGGCTATTACATTTGCTGTTATATACTTTTTCATAGCATTCTTGCATGGTCCTTCGTATTTCTGCAATGTCAGTTGTAATTTACCCTCTTTCATCCCTAATTTTTTTATTTGTGTCCCTTCTCTTTTTTCTTTATTGAGGCTAGCCAGGGATTTGTCAATTTTATTAACCTTCTCAAAGAACCAGCTCGCTGTTGCTTTTGTTTTTTCTATTGTATTCGTTGAAGTTGTTTTCAATTTCATTTATCTGCTCTAATTTTCATTGTTTCTTTCATTCTGCTGACTTTAGGTTTCACTTGTTCTTGCTTTTCTAGTTTCTTAGGATGAAGAGTTACATCGTTAATTTGGGCTTCTTCTTGTTTCTTGGAGATAGGCCTGCAATGATATGAACTTTCCTCTTATGACCACTTTTTCTATGTCCCAAGTTTTGATATGTTGTACTATCATTATCATTCGTTTCTATGTATCTCTTGATCTCTTTTTATTTCTTCTCTGACCCAGTTATTCTTCAGTAGCATGTTGTTTAATCTCCATATATTTGTGCCTCTTCCTGCTTTCTATTTGCTGTTGATCTCTAGTTTCAAAGCATTATGATCAGAGAATATGGTTGGTATGATTCAACCCTCTGATCTTTCTTGAGGCCTTCTCTGTGTCCCAGTATGTGTTCAAATCTTGAGAATGTACCCTGTGCACTAGAGAAGAATGTATAAGCAGCTGTTTTGGGAAGGAAGGCCCTATAAATGTCAATTGTGCCTAGTTGGTCGAATGTGTCATTTAAGGATGTTATTTCCTTATTGCTTTTCTGTTTTGATGATCTGCCCATATCCAACAGTGGGATATTTAGGTTCCCTACTATGATGGTGTTTTGGTCTGTTTCTCCCTTTAGTTCTGTTAGTAATTGCTTTACACATTTTGGCCCCCCCTGATTGAGATATGAATAAATGTGTTGTCTTCTTGGTGCATGATTCCCTTTATCATTATGAAGTGTCCCTCGGTATTTTTCTTTACCTTAATTATTTTGAAGTCTATTTAATCTGATATTAGGGCCTCTACCCCCACTTTTCTCTAAATGCCATTTGCTCAAAATTGCATTTTCTACCCTTTCACTTTGAGTCTATATTTGCATTTGGAGCTGAGAAGTATCTCCTGGAGGCAGCATATGGTTGGGCTTTGTTTTTTGATCAATTCTGCGACTCTGTACCTTTTTATTGGTGAGTCAGTCCATTTACGTTTAGAGTGATTATTGGAATATGGGTTTCTCTTATAGCCATTTTATCTTTGCTTTCTGGTAGCTCGGTGTTCCATTGATGTCTTGTTCTTGTGCTTCTGTTTTCTTTATTTTGGTTGGTTTTTGTGCGTTTTTCCTCTGCTCCTTCTTGTTTTATGTCATACACAATGGTTTTGAATCTTTGGCATGAAGTTACCATTATGATTATAAAGGATAGTTAGTTATATACACACCACAACACACACACACACACACACACACACACAATCGTTCATTTCCATCTGTGCGTGCTTTTTCTCCATTCCCCTTTATGAATTTGGATCTTTAAATCCCCCCAAATTTTTAATTTGTTCCTGTGTATGTTGAACATTCATTACTATCTTGGATTGCAATTCTCTTCTTATTATTCAAGCTTATAAAGCCTGTTCTTACTAAGGGTTGCACTCCTCTTCTTCTGTTTGCTTGATAGTCACCTTACTCCTGATTATATATTTTTATTGTCAATTTGTTTTAGGTCAGCTGACCCCTTTCAGCATTTCCTGCAATGCAGGCCTCGTAGTGAAGAATTCCCTTAATTTTTGAATGTCTGGTAAGGTCTTTATTCCTTTTTCACATCTAAAGGAGAGCTTAGCTGCATCCATTATTCTAGACTGGTGTTTCCTTTTACTTATCAGTTGAATATTTGATTCCATTCCTTTCTGGTTTGTAAGGATCGGGCTGAGAAGTCTGACGAAAATCTAATGAGTTTTCCTTTATAGGTTACTGTCGTTTTTTCTCTGGCTGCCCGAGAATTCTGTTTTGTCATTGATTTTTGATCATTTTAATGCAATGTCTCTTGGTTTAGGTTTTTTGGGTTGAGATAATTGGGTGTTCTGTTGACTTCTTGAATTCCAAGCTCCAGCTCATTCCTTAGATTTGGGAAATTTTCATCAACTATGTGTTTGAAAATGCTTTCTAGACCCAGCTCCTTTTCCTTGCCTTCGATAATGCCCATTATTCTTATGTTTCCTCTCATAAACAGCTAGTTTTTGTATTTCTGTATCATTCTTTTTCATTCCTCGGTTTCTCTCTTCTTTCTAATTTATTTCTAGATTTCTGTCTTTGATATCACTGATCCTTTCCTCCATATGGTCGTCTTTATTTCCCAAGCTTGCTATTTCATTTTTCATCGTCTCCAGAAGTTCTTTTTAGTTCTTTTTGAGGGTTTCAATCTCCTTGCTCTGCTAATTTAGTTTTTTTCAGTTCCTGAAATTGTGGATTTGAGTCATTTTGGATCTCACTGAGTTTTTTCAGAAGTACCATCCTGAATTCTCTGTCATTTAAGTCATATATTTCTATGTCTGTAAGCTTATTTGCTGGAGATGTTTCTCCTTCCTCGTGAGGTGCCTTGTCACTTTGGTTGTTCATGGTGTTTAATGGACTATTTCTCCACCTGGGCATTAATGGAAGTGTATTCTGCTGTTTTTCCAGAAAGGAGATTTATTGTATAAAGTTCTCTCTTTAGCCTGTTGCAAAGAAGGCGCTTTTCTTTTGGTTTCCAGTAGGTGTCATCTAAGCCTCTTGGATTCCTGCTTTATATGAAGTCTTAAAAATGCTTTTTAAAATTTTCTTGTAGATATTTAATCATGCTCTCTACCCTCCGTTTCAGTTCCTGTCAGTGTCAGTGATCATCTCAGCAGGGTTCTCGCTGATTCCTGTGGGTCTGTGCAGTGATTGGTCTTGGAGGGTATGTGGGGAGGGTACATCTATGTTGGGGGATGGAGGCTGTGGCTCAGTCTTGGTTTTGCAACAGTGGTCGGCAAAAACGAGCATTTGTTACTCTGCCATTTCTTACCTCTTTTCTGCTTTCTGCTTTGATGACTGCGCCCTGGAGCCAGCCAGCCACAGGGAACTCACAGCTATCCCAGGCAGGAACGTTCAGGGAACTGGCCACAAGTACTGGATGCTCCTTCTCCCCACCCGCTCCTCCTGCAATGAGATCTAGAGGTTCTTTATTACACCCAGTCCACCGCCCAACACCCAGGGTTCTGACCTGTGGTAGCTCTTTTGTGCAGATCCCACGCTCGGACGTGTGTTGGTGTGCAGTTTAGGTGTTTATTGTTGAGTTTTAGATGTTCAGCTTATTGTTTCAAGGGGAGGGATCTGAGGATATCTCTCACTCTGGCATGTTTCCCCTTCTTCCACATTTAATTCATACTTCATCCAATTGCCACTTACTTAGGGTTATCAATATGTTTTTGTTGTGTGTATATTTTCTGGTTGAGTTGAAGTTGTGCCTTGCCACCAGACTGATGTCTTCACAATGGCAAAGAAACTATTAGAAAATGTTGTTGACCGTTTGGCATGCACCTTCCACAATTTGCAGTGATTGAGACACCCACTTCACTGAGCAAGTCATATGATCCTTGACAAACAGCCTTGAACATTTTGAATTATCACTGGCCCTATCACCTCAAATATCAGGTCAGGTCTAGAGAACTAAAGGAAAAGCTGACTTCAAGTCAGAACAAGTTTAATTACACAGGCCTGAATTAACCGATGAAATGATGACAATTTTTATGACTTTTTTGTTTGAGATTGCTGATTTTTTAGTCTTTTGCTTTCCAGATCAAAGGAAACTTGTTTACCTATGACTTACAATTAAGTAAATTATATCTCTGTAAGCAGAATTGAAACATTTATTTTTTTCTCTCTACTTGATCCCCCCAGAATTCAGAAACTTTTAATGAGTGAATATTTTATTTTCATGACAAATTGATTGGTTGCGTAAGTTCAACAAGAACCTGTTTTCTTAACAAAAGGTTACAATTGGAAACTGGTTTTTATTACCGGTCCTTTGACTAGAAAGTCACAATAGGAAGACATGCATAGACTCAGACATGACCAGAAAGCTTTGACAAGTTAAGAGACTTATGGAACCAATGAAAGTCCCTTTCGGAAAATTGCCTGGTAACTTGTTTACATGGTTCACAGCCAACTTTTCAGGTAAGGAGCAAAGCCTGCTTCCTAGGTATTGCAAAGAAAAAAAATCTCTTGGGGGAAGGGGAAGGTGAATACAAAATGTCCTTACCCAAGGAAGCAAAATTAATGAATTGAGACACTTAAGGTCAGTTTCCTCCAAACACATTTACTGGATAAATGTCTGTATAACATTGCTATTGCTGCTGTAACGAATCATTACACTAGGCGTTTAAAAGAAAGAAATTTATTCGCCTATAGTTTTGGAGGTCTGAAGCCTGATGCGAGTCTCAATGGACTAAAATCAAGATATCTTCAGAGCCAGTTCCTTCTGGAGACTACAGAGAGAGAATCCATTTCTTCTCCTATTCCAGGTTTTCACAGCCACAAGCATTCCTTGGCTCACAACCCTTTCTCCATCTTCAAAGTCAGCAGTGTAGCATCTTCCATTCTCCCTCTAATTCCAACTGTTTCTCCTTCCTGTTCCACATTCTAAGACCATGGTGATGACATTAGTCTCCCCTGCATAATCACAGCTAAGATGTAAATCTTAAAGTTAACAAGTCAGCAAAAGTATTCCGAAGGTTCCCTTTAATGTAGGGAGGAGGTAAGAGAATTAAATGTCAAATCAAGCTCCATTCGGAGCCTGCAATGTGCTGCTGCTAGACCCCAAGAGACCTACAAAACAAAGGAAAATTCCTGCTGGGATAACTAACAAACCCACACTGTGAAGGGAAAACAGAGTTTTTAAGTCATACCTTACACAAAATATATATTCTCCAAGCAAAATACCCGTAGGAAACCTATAGATCAAACACAGGGATTGCTAGCAGGCTTTCCAACTACATACCCATGACTTTCACTCTACGTACCCTTATCTTACACACTGCATACCCACACCATCAAAGAAAGTGGTAAACAAGGTCTTTAAGCTGTAATTCATAAGAAACTGAGTGATATATAAACTGAATTCCCTGAAAACCCAGGGCCCTTGTCTTGACTTTGTCTGTCTGTCTTTTGTCCTGTCATTTTTCTCCCGGTCTTTTCCCTATATGTGTCTGTCTCTCTCAGCTCTCTGATTGTCTGTCTCTGAGAGGAGATCATGTCTCTGTCTGAAGAGCATTATTCCTTTTATAAATGAACTTTCTTTCCTTTTGACTCTAACTCTGGCGTGCACTTGAATTCTTTGCTGCACTGCCGGAGTCAGCCGGCTCAAGTTGAACAGCACCTGAGAAGCGGAGTGAGGATTAAAGAAAAAGAGAGAAGAGATAGAGTCTGGAGGGCCCCCAGTCAATACCGAGCCGCCCTGAGTTTCTTTAGCACAGCATATTTATACCCTACAGAATGCGTAAGAAGCAAAGACCTCTAAGTATACAAACAATCAGTGAAACCTTGTAGCTATCTTAACATGCTCTTTCCCATGGTCAAAGAACCTTCAGTTTCTCTCCCCCAAGCCAGGTGCACCTCCTCCCGAGTCAGCAGACTGCACAGCTTGCCAACTCTGCAGAACTCCCAGCTTTACTGGCAGTTTCATACTGCCTTGAAATGGCTCCCGGCACTGCACTCAGACAAGAAACATCTCTGGGCACAGGACTTGAATTTCCATTTGGGAGTATTTGCCCTATCCTGCATCACCTTAATCTCCCTTACAAAAAATTACATATTCTAAGTTTTTAGGGATTCAGATGTGAACATTCTATGGAGGCCCTAATTCTGCCTAACACAAAGTCTCTTTTAGAAGTGTATTTGTTGACACCCGAAGGCCATTTTATAAAAACACACACAGAATTCATCACAGCCTCTGGAATGAGTAAACACAGTAATATGAAGTATGAAGACATTTTGATCAACGAGGAACCACATATAAAACAGTGGTCGCAAAGAATATTATGTTGCTGAAAAATTCCTATCACTTAGTGATAGTAGAGCCATGGTAACGACTTAATGTACGGCATTAACAAAGACTTACCCTTGTATTCCAATTGCCTACGGTATGCAATGCAGTAACATGTTTAATAGGTTTGTAGCCTATGAGCTGTAGGGGAGCAGAATTGATCAACCCCAAATATGTCAATTTGGCATAACCGTTATTTTAGGCAGGTTCATTTTAAGAAACAGCAGACGTGGGAGTATCTCTCAGAAACAAGTACAAGTACATTTTGTTAGGGACATTTACATTTGTAAGGAAAATATCCACTTGTAAGGGTGTCTCCCTGGCTGTACTAGAAACCAGTGACCTTATCACCAGAAATTTTTATCAATGGAGAAGCCAATGGAGAAGAATCTGCATAACACCCTTTCCTCATTTACTATGTTTTACATCAAAGACACGCAGTTCTCTCCTTGTTGAAGAGGGAAATGGCAATTTCTCGGATGCTATCACGGATTGTGTCCCACTAAAGTCAATGCATCGAAGACCCAAGGGACCTAGTCAAGTCAGAGTCCTCAGTCTAGGTTTTTGAGAACTTTGAGAGGTGAGACCTCTGGCAGGCAGGAGCGTCATGGAGAAAAAGTAATGAAAACAGGATTCACTTGACCTCTAAACCGGTCTCTTGGGAAGAGAATCAGCAGGAAAAAATTTCCATTCCATCCAGGCCAGTGTCCCACAGGGAAATCGGGGCTCAGAGTTGGGAGCAACAGTGGAAAGAGTGTCTGATGAGCAGATAAAGGGAGTTGAAAATACCTCCTCTGCTGCAGTTGTGTGCATCTTTGGGCTCATAGGTGCATAGTTGTTGCTTTTGACTCCTAAGCTGGCTAGAGGCCAATGCTTCACTCCTTCTACTGTCTTGTCTGGGACAGAGCTTCAGTCTCTAGCATCATCATTCAGGGAAGAATTCCGACTTCTGCACCACACATATTCCTCCTCTCAGAGACCCCACCCAGTGAGTCAGACAGCCATCAGCTACTTCAGGAGGGGATCAGAGGGGACAGAATATGAAACTTGTTCCTGAGGTCCCTGAGAGCCTAACCAGCTTCACCCAGAGCTGAGAGATGCCATGTTGTTTACCAGGTACACTGATTAATGTAAAAATATAATATAATTAATATTTATCAAGGAAAATGTTACAAAGCAGAAAGAGTTCATCCACCTGGCACCAGCAGAGCTAAACACTAAACACCAAGAACTGCAGTAGAGAAAGATTAGCTATTTTATTATGAATGGTCCCCCAGGAGAATGAGAACTAGCTAATGCTCAGAAGCCTGACGCCCTGATCCAAGGTTGGGGCATGTTTTTAAGGAAATAGGTGGAACAGGTATGCAGAAGCACTGGTGGGGTAAGTTTTAGTTAACGGACCTTGGAGTTGGCCTTTTAGGATAAGAAGGATCTTCTTGGATCTTCCTGGACAACAGACCCAGTGGTTTAGAAAGGATTGAGCCAGTTATGTACCTATCTTTTGGTTCCACAGAGAGGGGTAAGGTGTGGAGACTTTGATTCCACACATAGCTGAAGGTGAAGTTTCCCTCTGGGCATGCTTGGCCAGGCGGCATGACTTGCTGTTTTGGTCTGTTGTCTCAGAAGAGCAACTCAGTGGTGAGGAATGTGGAGACACCCCATTCAGAGATGGGAAGAAAGACTGGGCACTAAGGCTTCAGGAAGGGCCCAGGCACTAGGGCCAACTTACCCACTGGTGCCGACAGTCAGTTCCCAAACCATGGTAACCTTTGGTGGAGGGTGGAGGTGGAGGTGAGGAGGTGGTGGAACTTCCTCTTTGATAGGCTGAGGCTGCCATTGGGGTTGGGGCTGTGGCTCAGGTTCCTGTGGGGTGGTGCTATGGTCACTGTGGGGGAAGAGAACAAAAGCATCTCCAATCGGAGCGGCAAAGAATGACACCATCAAGTGAGAGAGGATGAACCATTTTTGCCAGCAGAACCTGTTGCTGGCTTCTAATTCCTAGTGGCCAGCTATCTAGGCCATTGTTTCCCAAACATACCTGATCCACAGAATAAGCAGGGGGTGGGTTTGCTCTAAAATACTAATTCCAGGCCCTTATCTGGAAATTCTAATGTGGTACTGTGTATTTTTAACAACTACTTGGTGATATGTTCTCTACCTCAATTTCTTCCTCTGTAAAATGGAGGTAATAGTAGTACTTCTCTCAGAGGGTACAGATTAGAGTTAAATGAGGCAATACATGTGTGCTTATCACAAGAATCTGGGAACATTACACAATATATTAGTATTTCAAATATCTTTTCCTGAATTTTCTGATAATTGACATAGCTCAGTGGTCCCCAAATTGTTCTGATAAGCATCATAGACAGGCCTCTCCTAGGAAGTCTGACTCAGAAGGTCCTTATTGAGGCCCAGGAATCCTGTTTCTAACAAGCATTCCAGGTGATTCTTATCCTCAGAGTAGTTTAGGAAATAAGTATCACAACATGAAACAAATGGAGACCTCATCAGCTTCCACCTCTCAAAACACACACTTCCACTCCCATATCGTATTTTAAAACACCTGTGCTTGGAGGTGTGCTATCTGATGCTGCAGATGAACACTTGAGGAGAGGGGAGACACGTGGAGACAGCAGTCAGGGGCCTGCCTGATAGAGGGTTGCATGCTGGGGATCAGGCCTGAATATCAGCCCTGGCTCAGCCACCTGCCAGCTGTGTGGCCTTGGGCAAATTAATGAACCTCTCTGGCTTATTTCCTGTCATCTCATCTGACCCTTCATCTGGGGCTTCTACGAAGACTTGGTGAGATCTCAAGGTCCAGTAGGTGCTGATTTTAACAGAGGAAAAGAAGTCTGATACTAAGTATTCATAAGGAAGGGAGAGAGAAGTAGTCAGAGAGAGATTGGAGGATGAAGGTGGGAGTTGGGTTTGGTACCAGAATCAAAAGCGCATGGGAGGTGGTGGGGCTAAGTAAGAGCCAGGCCCCAGCTGTTGTCACCAGACATCAGACCCAGTGGTGACCTCTCTGGGTTGCTACAGACCTTGTGGCCTGAGGCTGGATTTTAGGTTTTTCCAGTAGCAGTATAAGTTCATAAATGTATTAGAGTTTACAAAAGAATTTTTAAAAAAAAGAAACTCAGTATCTTATAAAGCAGGCTAGGACCATTTTGAGCTGACTCTGCAGTTACAGAAGTGATTGTTGAAATGAGCCATGCCAGGATCGTTGGTAACACTGATGGGAATGGAAGTTCGGTTGGATGAGAAAGAAGAAGGAATGGGAGGCATAAAGTGGTTCCAACAAAATCAGAATGTATACAAGAAGTTTTGTAGTTCAGGGGAGTAGGAAAACTATTAGGTGTGGAAGCATGAACAGTGAAGTGAGGGCATTTTTAAAAAAAAATTAAGAGGGGCTTTATTTTGAACATATTTTATATTCTTATCAATATCCAGATCCAGGCAGTATATACAACATTGCAGCAGCCGTTCCTTAAGGAAACATTTCTCATACTGTGTAGTCACATAAAAATGTTACTTAATAAGTCTAAAGAGGAATACTAGGGTTTGGCATTGCAATTACTCTAATCCTAGCGCAACTGCATATATTTTGGGTTTATAAGCCTTTTAGTTCACTGGAAATAGTGCAATTTCTTTACACAGTTTGTATAATGATAACTGAGTTTTTATTATGGTTTTGAATTCCAAACTTTTTAAAAATTTTGGGGTTTTTTTCCACTAAAGTTTCTTGACGTGAATTACCTGGTTTGACAGTGAATTACCCATGCTGGCTGCCTCTTTTCTGCACATGGCTCTCTACTGGGCTCTTTATTCTTATTGCTCTTCCCTCGTTGGCAGGAACTGGCATTTCAAAACTATGCTTCATTTACTACAGTGGTTTCCATATTTTATAACTGTGTCCCAAAGTAAGATATGCCTTTTATGTTATGATCCAGCATGCTTATCCACAAACGCACTCATAACAAAGAGAACCATGAAGCAATTATGTGTATACCTTTACTATAGGTAATACACTCTCATATTTTCTTTTGTGCCTTCTTGATTCTATTCTAATTCTTACAAACCATAGTCAGACACCCTAGTGGGTCCTAATACAGAATATGGAAAACATTCCTCTGGCACGTCCTCCACACCTAGGTCAATGTTGCCTCCGTCTCCTCTTTCTCTCATCATCAGCAATTTCTGTGAGAGCACGTTCTCTCACCCCTCCACCAAATACTTCTTTACTCAGCTATTGTTCCCAACTCAGCTAAGTCAGGGGGAAAGTGGTGATGTGCATAACGTGATATGTGCCTCACGGCACTCACTGTGTAGCAGGGAGAAAAGACGTGGAATTTTTTAAATTACACAATGAAAACCACTAACCTGAATTAAGTGCATGAGAAAGCGTCCTTTTCCTGTGATGATGTTGAGAAAGGGATATGAAGGAGAGGATCCAAGCAATCTGAAAGAGGTGGAGTTTGAAAGATGGAGAGGAGATGAACAAGTCCGGTGGGAGGCTCCAAGCAGAGAGAAGCACATGTCTAAAGGCTCTGAGTCTTGGCGCTGTGGCATTAGGGGAAACTGGGAGTCAAGTTTCAACGTTTGAGAGTCAGTGTGAGTGAAGGCAGACCCTGTGAGGGTGAAGCTGATGGAAAAACAGAGACTTGAGCTTCAAATTTGAAGCCATGGAATGTGCTTTTATCTCCATTGGAGATTCAGAGAAGAATAGTTTCATTCAGGGAGTTTGATGTCAGCTTGTAATATACAGAAATCTCCGGGTCAATGTGATCATCAGGCTTGGGCTTCTAGCCTGTGAGAGATGGAAGATGACAAGGACTGGAATACAGCTGTGGAACTGGAGACTAAGAGGTGGAGAAGCAATGGAGACACTGGAGAGGTAGAAGAATATAATCAGTCTCACCTCATCACCAGTGATAACTAATCATTTACCAACAGAAGAGACTGTGCTATGCATGTTACATATAATGCTCAAATTTGTCACCACTCTGAGTGGATACCATGGTCTGCACTTTGGGTGAGGAAATTATCACTTAGAAGATCCAGTGAGTCTCCTCGTTCAAAAAACTGAGAGGTGGTACATCCCAGAATCAAAACCCAGTTTTCTGATTTCCAGAGTTATGTCCTTAATGTCATTCACAAATGTCTCTTCCTGTTTCAGCTTTAAAAATACTTTTCATGTACATTATAAATATCTTTTTGTAAGTTGTGGCATTGTACCTTTCTGGTGGGATATTTAATTTGTAAGGTGTCTTGACACCATAAAAATATTGTTTTCTTTCTGTTTAAAATAAATCGTTACTTTTACTTTATAGGTTATTCTGGGCATCAGAGCTATATAACTGCAGTTAGAATATTGCCAGAGCAAAGGAAGCTTTCTCCTCATCACAATCTGAGGGGCCACCCCAGCTGACTAGATCTCTCTTCTCTCTCTCTCTCTCTCTCTCTCTCTCTCTCTCTCTCTCTCTCTCTCTCCATATTATCTCTCCATTTAACTTTTTTTAAAAACACAGAATAGAACAGAATAGAAAGTGGTCACATTCAAATAAAGGTCCAGTTTTACATGTCCCTTGGAGGCCCACCAACTGGAATTTAGGTGCTGTTTCTATATGTTTTAGGAGAAAGATAATCTGATGTTGACAGCTTGGCCTCTCTTAGTTTCCAAATTATTGTGGATGGGGGCAAGTAGAACCTGGTAGTCATATGGCTCGAGGAGGTCATACTTGCATTTGTGTGTATTGTGTGTTTGTGTATGTGTATTTGTGTGTGTGGTTGTGACTATGTGTCTGTGGATGTGGATGTGTGGTTTGTGGAGCATGAGCAGTTATCAGGACAGGGATACTTAGCTCATATACACTAAAATGTATCCCTTAATATACAGACCCAAGAATGTTAACCAACAGATGGAAATAAAGAAGGGATCACTCCTACTCACAGAATCACTTGGAAACAAAATGAATAAAGTGGGAGGAATGACATCTGCACTCCCTGTCTTAAAGTTTCATCTGTAGCAGACAGACCATCTCATTCCTCCACATTCTCTGACATCATCCCTATCACTCTCCCTCTTGCTCATTTTCCCCACTACAGTGCTTCTTTGAGACTATATTACTTGAAACAAGTAAGTATCAACCTCAGGATCTTTGCACTGGCTCTTTCTCACCCAACTAATCACTTCCCCAGAAATCTTTCTCCCTTCCCTGGGTCTTCCTTGAGGTCTCTGTTGTACAGCACCTTGTTTGCAAGTCTTTCTCAATTTGCAGTAAAATAACACACTCATTCACTTTCATTTATACCTACTTTCTTACTCTTTACCAAATCAGCACAGACTGACATGATATATGATTTTTTATTTGCTTGTGTTCTTTCTCACTTATTAATTATAGAAAATTTTGTTTCTCATCACCCTACACTTTTTTGACTAGAAAATGGTCAAATCAGCATATATCACTCAAACAAGTGAAAGAATTACTCATTAAACCTTTTTAAAAAACATGATTTATTGGGTAAAATGGGTAAGTGTAAGACAGAAATTCCTAATCGGAGATGTCACAAACGATACCTTGAAAGAATCAGATCTCTACAAAACTACGTATGTATGTATGCATTATATATACATATATACATATGTGTGTGTGTGTGTGTGTATATTTGACAGCAAAGTACAAACTGTAGCATTTCATCATGTTTGTAATGCCCACTTATGAAAATATAATCATGTTACGTTTTTCATTCCAAGTCATCACCTTCACTTCATGGAGACAGGAAATCTTACAGGAGTTTCAGAATTACTTCTTCTGGGGCTTTCAGAGGTACCAGAACTGCAACCCCTCATATTTGGGCTTTTTCTCTCCATGTACCTGATCACTGTTTTGAAAACCTGCTCATCATCCTGGATGTCAGCTCATATTCCCACCTCCACATGCCCGTGTACTTCCTCCTCTTCAACCTGTCCTTGGTGGACATCTATTTCACCTCTACCACCATCTCAAAGTTGCTGGTGAATATCCAAACACAGAGTAAAGTCATAACTTATGGAGGCTGCATCACACAGATGTATTTTTTCCTACTCTTTGCAGGATTGGATGATTCCCTTCTGACTATGATGGCCTATGACCACTTTATAGCCATCTGTCACCCTCTGCACTACACAATCATCATGAACCCCTGGCTCTGTGTGCTGCTGGTTTTTGAATCCGGATCATAAGTGCCCTGTATTCCTTGCTGCAAAGCTTAATGGTGATGCGACTATCCTTCTGTACAATCTTAGAAATCCCCCACTTTATCTGTGAACTTCATGAGATGATCCAACTTGCTTGTTCTGACACCTTTCTTAATAACATGGTGATGTATTTTGGAGTTGGGCTTCTGGGTGGTGGTCCCCTGGCTGGTATTCTTTATTTTTACTCTAAGATTGCTTCCTCCATATGTGGAATCTCATCAGCTCAGGGGAAGTATAAAGCATTTTCTACCTGTGCATCTCACCTCTCAGTTGTCTCCTTATTTTATTGCACAAACCTATGAGTGTACCTCAGCTCTGCTGCTACCCACAGCTCACACTCAAGTGCAGTAGCCTCGGTGATGTACACAGTTGTCACACCCATGCTGAATCCCTTCATCTACAGTCTGAGGAATGAAAACATAAAGAGAGCTCTGAAATGATTCTTTAGGATGGCAGGAATAAAGATAACAGAATGATCATGAATTCTTGTCTTGAATATCAGAACATAGGCCAAAAATTTAAAAAGAGCAGATTATTATAATTAGCCTTAATTTTGTTTTCCTTGATTGTTGTATCAGTTAGCTAATACTGCAGAACAAACTGTCCTAAATCCTATTTTTACCTAATTCATTATTGTTAATGAATTGTTCTGATAGGAATTGTTCTGATCTCTGCTCAGATACTCATGAGTCTGCATCAGCAGGAAGTCTCTACACTGTGTCCATAGATCTTCCATGATGTGTGTTGAGGTTGTAGTGTACCCTTGTCTTGAACCAATTTATGATAGTTTATTTATGTAGTATAATATAGTAGACTTCAAAAAAAAAGTTTACCTAATATGATTTTTCTTATATTAATGTCACTGTTTTATTTCCATATAAGAAACATTACTTTCTACCCAGTGACATTTCTCCCACTCCCTGTTAAAATGTGACTTAGCTACCTGTGCTCTATATCCTACTTTGAACATGTATCATTAGATGTTCTTGTCCTGTACATATTAATTTTAAATGTACTGAATTAAAGGGACCTCATAAAATTAAGACTACATATTGCGTGGGTCCATTTATACATAATCCAGGCAAGTGTACAAAACTTTCATTGCATTATTATATAACTGTAAAAAATTGAATCTCTCTGAGCCTCAGTTCCTTATTTCTGAAGGCAATATGGAATAATAATAATTCAATGAATGTTGCGGAGACGGTTTGGAAGAAGAGTCGGAGTCTGGAAATGTTTAACTAACATGGATAAGGGAGAGGAGGAATGGCAATGCTAGCATCCCCCATCCCTGTCTCCATGGCTTTTTATTAAGTTTCACTACAATGCTGGCTTTGTAATTTATTAATAGTTACTGTCAGGTTAGTAAATACAAGCTATAGCCAACTCCCAGATTCAGCCTCAAACCCACCACCATGTTTCTCAGCTATTTCTTCTCAAATATCTTTTTTATTATCCTCTAAAGTATCCTTTCCTAGTCCCTAGAGTATGAAGTCTCAGAATCAGTCAGGCGTGTGTGCCCTCCCTGCAATGTGTCCTTGTGTGCAAGTCCACATCTGCTTCTGATATCCTTGTTGCTCCAGGCATCCTGGTGCCTGGAGCATCTCTCACAACAAATTGGACAGAATAAATGAATTCTGTGGAAATAATTTTTGAGACCAAGAATTCTTTAATGAGTTAGTATTTTGTTTGTATTTATTACTTTTTAATAAATAAACATACTCATTCACATATTATTTATACACAGAGACTCAGTAATCCCATCTATTACGTTGAAAGGAAATTTGAGAGACAGTTGGAGAGGACAGAGATAAAAATGATGACAGATTGAATTAACTTAAAATTTTAGAAATATAGAAACTTACATACAAAGATTTAGTGTAGAATAGTTGTCTATAATTTTCATAACTAATTGTTATACTATCTAAATGTCCAAACCTCAAAGTCGGAACTATATTTTCTTTTATTCAATGCGGAATTCTCTGTACTAGCTAATGAGGCAGAATCTCCAAGTTGACTATATTTCTTCTACTTGAAGGTGGGAGTGGGTTTGCAAGTAAGGTCAAAATGAATAAAATGAGATGTTTAAATTCAGCTTCCTCCAAAAACCCCACTGCATAAATGTCTATATAAATTGCTCTTTGCTGTAGCAAGTCACCACACTCAGAGTTTAAAAGAAACAAATTTATTCACCTACAGTTCTGGAGATCAAAAGCCTGATATGGGTTTCGACAGACTAAATTCGAGATGTCTGCAAAGCCAGTTATCTTCTGGAGGCTTCAGAAGGGATTTTTTTCCTCTCCTATTTCAGTTTCTCATGGCCACAAGTATTCTTTGGCTCAGAACTTTCTTCACATTCAAATTCGGCAATGTAGCATCTTCCAATTTCCCTCTGATTGCAGCTATTCTTTCTTCCTGTTCCACATTCTAAGACCACAGTGATTATATTAGTCCCACCTGTATAACACAGCAGCAATCTCCTTAAAGGCAGTTTATTAGCAACTTATTTCATCTGCTACCTTATTCCTACCTTGCTTATGAAAAATAACATATTACAAGTTTCTAGGAATTACAATTTAGATATCTTTTGGAGGTCGTACTCAGCCTACTATAAATTTTTTCAGTAGTATATTATATGGTGTCATACAAGAAAACTTATGTAAAAGAATTGAACAAGATACCTTTCAGAAATATGTCATGTGATGTGATTCATGAAACCTTATATAAAGCAACTGAACAATAAATGTATAATAGTCCTGGATGAGTAAATACACCATTCCTTCAAAATTACATGCAGAAATGACTCTTGGTTCAGGAGACCTAAAACTACCTGTACCTGACCCTAACACAGAACGGCAGCCTGGCTACTCACAGAGTGATCCTCACTCCAGGAGCAAAACCATTAACACCTGGGAGATGGTTTGATTCTCAGAATCTCTGGGCCTTTAGGGATCTGCTGAATCAGATTCTGCATTTGAACTAAAATCCTGGGTGAGTCACATGCACAGTGAAGTTTGGAGAAAATCTGGTCTAGAATAAGTTTTCCCATCTTCTAAGTTGACAATTGGGGCAGAATAATCAGTTATGTTGGGTGTTGTAGGTGTTTAGCAGCCTCTGTAGATGTTGCCAGCTAGCCCAGGGGCAATAATACCTTAGTTTTGGAACCACTAGCCCAGAGTTGAAAACTGGAAGCGTCCATCCCTCACTCAATTTGTAACTTGGGGCAGACACTAAACTCCTTCAAGCTCCACTTCTACATAAAGAAATGGAGTTCATAATAATACTACCTCATGGCTGGATTTATTGCTAAATAAATTGGACTGCTATAAGGTGCTAAACTCAGATTACATGACATAAAAATATTGAAATGTATCTCCCATAATTAACAAATATTTTATAATAAGGATCTGGATGACAGCTCTTAGCTTGTGCTATATATTCAAAATCCCTAATTATCTGACAAATGTGTCATGAAGCCACTGAGTGTGGTGCCATGATTGCACATCAAAGGAACACAGCTCTCCCCTTGTTGTAGAGGGAATAGCAATTCTCTGGAGACCTCAGTCTGAGTCTCAACACAAATCTCCTTAATATAGATCAATGGGACCTGTTCCTGGCAAATTTCTTTCTTTTTATTTTTTTATTTTTTACCCACTGCAGACAGGAAGTTTTATCGATGCTGATGGGGCTAGTAACTGGCTCAGGGGAGTAATGAGGGGGCAGAGTCAGTAAGCAATGCCTAAGGCCTGGGCACATGGGGACAAGTTAGGGCACATTCATCATCTCAGGATTATGTAGCTCCTTCTTTGGGGAAGGGGAGAGCATCTTGAGAGGGGAGAAATTCAAAGAGCAACAAGGTTGGGGATGGTGGTGGTTCCTAACCTGAGGGAAGGCATCACAATAGGCAGCAACATCTGCGTGGAAAGCTGGGTTAGCTGGTCAGTAGGGGAAAATGGAGAGGGCATACGAGGTTGGCTTCTTGGGTGGAGATCCAACATTGGCCTGGATGAGCTCTCAAGAATATCTGGTATTCCAGGGGAAACTGAGGCAGGACCAAAGCCCCTTTCTCTGTGAGCCTCCTTACAGAGAAATAGGCATTCAGGGAGGTCCCTGGCAATGGGTGCAAGGATTAGTCCTTAAGATGTAGATGGGGACAGACAAAGCTCCAAAGCACAGCTGGAAGGAGTTGGGAGGCGGTGGAGCATTCAAGCTGAGTACCAGGGTCACAAGAGGACACAGGAGCAGCCACGCTTGACCAATTTGGGGATGACCATAGCCTGATTGCCTCAGAAACCACTTTCTTGACACCAATCTGCTGCAGGGCCCAGCACTCAGGGTAGCACACAGCATGGATCTGTTTGGCCGGTGCCTGGCCCTGCTGTGGTGTGATGAGTGCCTGGCCATTCTCCTTAGACACCATAGGGTGTCAGGCTGGGCTGTCAGGTCCTTCTTTGTACCACCAGGAGATGGGCACATCAGGGCAGTGATGGCACACCCCTGGATGCCATTTCTGCTGCACATTCTCAAAGAAAGGCGGACTGGCAATGGAGAAAGAGACAAAAAGACATTGGTCTGAGGGTAAGACAGTGGCAGAGTCCATTGTACTCCTCCTGGCCTGCTGTGTTCTGCCAGGTTCAACTTCCCTGTGAGCCCATCAACTGCACCCTGAGGGGCTGTAATTGCTGAACACTGTGTGGGGTGTATTCCTTGGGAAAGGCTTCATTTGCGTAGCAGAGGAGCAGACACTTCTTGCTCACAGCCCCATCTCTCACCACCACACACTTGACGCTCTGCATTGTGGGTGCAGCTGCTACAGTGGAGACAATAACCCCTCCCACTTCTGGGCCCTCTGGATGCAGTGACCTGGAGCCCTCTTTGTCATAAGAGCTAGGGGCAGCAGGAGGCTTGAGAAGAACCTGATAGATTTCTTAATCTCAGACTTCAGAGAAAACATGAAGTCAAGGTTGGGATAAGATGGTAGGAGGTTAAATCTCTGGGACATCGAGAACACAAAGTCATAAAAACTAAATTCACTTGACTTCTAACCTGGTCTTTTGGGGTCAGAGAATCATTAGGGAAAATTTCCTTTCTGTTAATTCCAGAGGCCCAGAGGGAAACCATGTGCTTAGAGTTTGGAATAACAGGAGGGAGACTTGCCTGATGAGCAGATAGAGAGAGCGGTAATAACTCCTCTGTGCGTTCCCTCAGCTTGTACAGCTTGGGTGGACAGACCACAGTTGTTGCTTTTGACTCGTAAGCTGGCTCAGAACTCATGTTTCAATCCCTCCTACTGTCTTGTCTGGGGACAGAGCTACAGAGCTTCAGTCTTCATTATCAACCATCCAGGTAGGAATGTAGACTTCCACATGAAGTCCTCCCTATGAGAGACCCCACCCAGGTGAGTCTGAGAGCCCAGGAGGTACTTCAGGAAAAGATCAGAGAAAACGGAACCTGAGGACTCTTACCCATCACTGTGACCTTAATCAGCCTGGCTCAGAGACAGAGGTCATTTTGTTTGTATTCTTTGTTAAGTAACTAATTTGTAATTAATCTATTTATGTTAATATGTTAATAACCTTGTGCCTGTTTGAATCTGCCCTATAGGGACTATAGTTGACAATTAAGTGATAGGCATGCGCGTCTAGTTGGGTTACCTGTAGAATGAATGGGATGCATAAAATGGTTTTGGTAAACTGAAAACACATCCAAGAGTTTGCTAGTTGGGGAGCAGGAAATAGAGCATTAGGTATGGAGTATAGTGCGATGAAGTGAGAGCGTTTGCATTAAATGTCTAAGACGGGCTGTATTTGAGCATGTCTTGTATTCACTGAAAAGATCCAGACCTGTGGAGATTGAAACGACCTTGCCACATCGTTCAGAGACATACTGTTCATTGCAGTACTTATCTCATGTTTGTCTATTCATGTGCAATAAATTATTTAAGAAGTCTGAAGAGGAATACTAAGTAGTTTTACTTTGAATTATTTCATTACTGGTGAGGCTGCATATGTTTTGGGTTTTGTTACTCATTTACTTTCTTAACTGTGACATTTAATATGATACTTCAGTTCTGAATCTTTGGTATGTGGTTACAATTATGAATATGTAAAGGATACACACACACACACACACAACACACACACACACACACAGTAGTCCATTTTCTCCTGTGCATGCCTTATCTCCATTCTCCTTTACGAATCTGGATCTTCGAATCCTCCTTTCCTTTTCAGTCATTGTTGTCTCAATTTGTCCCTATGTATGCTGAAGGTTCATTACTATCTTGCTATAGCAAATCTCTTCTTATTGTTTAAGCTTATAATACCCTTTCTTAGTAAGGGTTGTACTCCTCTGCTTCTCTCAGCCTGCTAGTCACCTTACTCCTAATTACATTTTTTTTTCTCATTTTGTTTTACGGGAGCTTACCCCTTTCAATATTTCTTGTAGTGCAGGCCTCGTAGTGGAGAATTCCTCAATTTTTGTATGTCTAGAAAGGTTTTTATTTCTCCTTCGTATCTAAAGAAGAACTTAGCTGGATACATTATTCTAGGCTGGTAGTTCCTTTCATTTAATAGTTTGAATATTTGATTCCACCCTTTCTGGCTTGTAAGGTTTGTGCTGAGAAGTCCAATGATAATCTAATGAGTTTCGTTTGTAGGTTATCACCTTTTTTTCCCTGGCTGCTCTGAGATTTCTGTCTTTGTCATTGATTTTTGATAACTTTAATACAATGTATCTTGGTGAAGACCTTTTGGGTTGAGATAATTGGATGTTCTGTTGAATTCTTGATTCCAAGCTCCAGCTCATTCCTTACATTTGGGAATTTCTCATCAACTATGTGTCTGAAAATGCTTTCTAGTCCCTGCTCCTTTTCCTCGCTTTTGATAATACCCATTATTTTTATGTTTCCTGTCCTGATGGTATCAGCTAGTTCTTGTATTTATCTTCCTTATTTTTTATTCTTCAGTTTCTCTCTCTTCTTTCTGATTTATTTCTAGATTTCTGTCTTCGATATCCTGATCCTTTCCTCTGTTTGTTCGACAATATTTCCCAAGCTTGCTATTTCATTTTTCAACTCTTGCAGTGTGTCTTCATCTCTCGAAGTTTTGTTTGTTCTATTTGAGAGTTTCAATGTCCTTGCTCTGTTCATGTAGTTGTTTTTTCAGTTCCTGAAATTGCTGATATAAATCATTTTGGATCTCATTCAGTTTTTTCAGAAGTACCATCCTGATTCTCTGTCATTTAAGTCACATATTTCTATGTCTGTAAGCTTATTTTCTGGAGATTTTTCTTTTTCTTTCTGAGATGCCTTGTCACCTTGGTAGTTCAGGGTGTTTAATGGACTATTTCTAAGACTGGGCATTAATGGAAGTGTATTCTGCTGTTTTTTCCAGAAAGATTTATTATATAAAGGTTCTCTTTAGCCTGGTGCAAAGAAGCACTTTTATTTTGGTCCCAGTAGGTGTCGTCTAAGCCTCTTGGATTCCTGCTTTATAGAAATCCTTAATAATGCCTTTTTTCCTTATAGATGTTTAATCACACTCGCTACCCTCAGTCTCAGCCGCTGTCAGTGTTAGCAACAGTTTTGGTAGAGTTTGCTCAGATTCCCCTTGGACTCTGTGGTGTTCGGTCTCGGAAGGCATGTGGGGAGGGCCCATCTGGGTTGGGGGAATGGGGGCTGTAGCTCATCTCGGTATTGCAACATATAGCTGGTAATAATCAGCTCTTTTTCTCTTCCTTCCTGCTTACTACTGTATGCTTTGATACCTGGACACTGACGACATGGAGCTCGCAGCGTTCCCAGGCATGGTTGTTCAGGGAACCCACCGCAACTCCTTCCCCTCTCTCCTTCTGCAGGAAGCTCCAGCTGTGAGAGGCGGCTTCTTTGTTTTTCCCAGTGCACCACCCAGTACCTAGGGTTCTGAACTATGGTAGCTCTTATGTGCAGATTCCACGCTCAGACATGCTGTTATGCATTTTGGGTGTTTTCTTTTGTTGCATTTTAAGATGTTCAGCTTATTATTGTTCAAGGGGAGGGATCTGGGATTTTCTCTCATTCCACCATGTTTCTGCCTTCTGGAGGTTCCAGGAGAGAATTCTTTCCACTCTTATTCCATTTCTCATAGCCACAAGCATTCTTTGACTAACAGTAGTTTCTCCAACTTCAAGGCCAGCAGTGTAGCATCTTCCAATCTACCTCTGATTCTAACTTTTCTTCCTTCCTCTTACACATTCTAAGACCACAATGATGATATTAGTCTCATGTGAATAACAGCTAATCTTTTTTTATCTTTTTTTTTTTACTGTGGTGAATCCAGTAAGTTTCAGGTGTACAATTCAACAATAAGGCATATATATATTGCATTGTGTGTCCACCTCCCATAGTTAGATTTATTTCTGTCACCACATATTTGACCCCTTTTACCCCAGCTACGACCCCCAACCTTTTTCCTCTGATAACCACTAGCCTATTCTCCATGTCCATGAGTCTCTGTCCTGTTTGTTGCTTTTAGGTTTATATCCACATATAAGTGATACCATGTGATTTTCAACTTTTTCTGTGTGACTTATTTCACTTAGTATGATTATCTCGAGGTCCATCCATGTTGTCACAAATGGCAGTATATCATCTCTTCTTATGGCTAAGTAATATTCCATTGTATATATGTACCACACTTCTTTAGCCAATCATCTGTTGTAGGATACTTTGTTTGCTTCCATGTCCTGGCAACTGTAAAAAATGCTTATATGGACATCGGTGTGCAGCTATCTTTTTGGATATGGGTTTTCAAGTCTTTTGGGTAAATACCCAGTATAGGGATTGCTGGATCATATGGTGATCAATTCTTAGTTTTTTAAGGAAACTCCATACTATTTCCATAGGGGCTATACCAATTTGGAGTCCCACCAGCAGTGTATAGAGTTCCATTTCTCCACAGCCTCTCCAATTCATATAAGAGCCAACCTTACCATAAAGGCAGCTGATTAGCCAGCCTATTCCATCCACTACCTTAATCTTTCCTTGTAACAATAATAATACAGTATTAATTTCTGGGGATTCCAATGTGGTTATTTTTTGGAGGCTCTTATTTTGCCTACTATAATTTTTTTAAACAGTAATATATTATA
This sequence comes from Eonycteris spelaea, assembly GCA_003508835.1. Taxonomy (NCBI): domain Eukaryota; kingdom Metazoa; phylum Chordata; class Mammalia; order Chiroptera; family Pteropodidae; genus Eonycteris; species Eonycteris spelaea. The sequence continues at coordinate 207,233 of PUFA01000428.1, forward strand.
TTGTCTTTTGGGAATACAGAATCATTAGGAAATTTTTGTTTCTGTTTATTCCTGAGGCCCAGAGGGAAATCACATGCTTAGAGGTTGGGATAATGGGAGGGAGATGTCTGATGAGGAGAGAGAGGGGGAAGGAGAGAGAGAGAGAGAGAGAGAGAGAGGAGAGAGAGAGAGAGAGAGAGAGAAGAGAGAGAAATGTGCAGTCCCTTAGCTTATATGGCATTGGTAGATAGGCCATGGTTTGCTTTTGGCTCCTAAGCTGTCTTCGGGCTCATGCTTCAGTCCTTCTTGCTGTCTTGTCTCAGGAAAGAGCTTCAGACTCTATCGTCAACTGTCCAGAGAGTAACTCAGATTCCACATGGAGTCCTCACTGCCAGAGATCCCATCCAGGTGAGTCTGGCTTCCCAGCTGATACAACAGGAGAGGGTCAGAGAGGATGAAACCTTAGAAGTCTTACCTGAGTTACATGAGAACCCAATCAGCCTTCTCAGAGACAAGAGATCTCTGTCTTATTGGTTAAATGACTAATTTAAATTAATTTATGTTATGTGCTAATAACCAAGTGTCTGTTTGAATTGACACTACAAGGACCATAGTTTATAAGTAAGTGATGGGCATAGATGTACAGTTGTATGACACTGTACAATGGATGAGATGAATAAAATGGTTGCAATAAAGTGAAAACACATATGAGGAGTTTTGCTAGTCAGGGAGTAGGAAGTAGAGTGTTAGGTGTGAAGGAAGATGTAGTGAAGTGAGACTGTCTTAAATTTTTTTAGATGGGCTGTATTCGAGTATGTTTTGTATTCATTGAAAAGTTCCAGATGAGTTGAGGTAGAAATTACCTTGCAATATGAGACATAATTACAGTATCTTCTCTTATGCTAGGTGGTCACATAAAAAATAATTATGTAATAAGTCTAAAATGAATACTAAATAATTTGAACTATTTTATTATTGGCAAGGCTGCCTATAATTTGGAGTTTCTTACCTTTAAATTTCTCTGTTGGAACCATTAGGTGGAATTTTTATTCCATGCTCAACCTTTCCCCCACTGATCATTGTCTTATGTATTTTTAATGAGAATTTGTGTCATGCACTTGGGGACTATAAATTGAGAACTGATCAACTCCCAGAAAAAGAGTATAGGATGCTGATAAACAAGTTTTTAAAGTTCAATGACAGAGAAATTAATGTCACCCTCTATTCCTTAAACAGCAATGCCATGATGTTTCACATTTATGCAATGAAGACTTCAGTGTACCAGCTATGCGGTGGAATATCTCAAACACGATTTAAAATTTCTTTTCTACTTCCTTTAGGTTTGCAACATAATATTCCTTTATTCAAGACACACTAATGAATGAATAGAGAGGCTTCAACTCATTTCCCTCAAAACAAATAATTTTGAAGAAATGTCTTTTTAAAGTTATGTTGCTGCTGTAGAATGTTTCCACACTTATTAATTAATAATTATTTTAATTAAGTTTAATGGGGGAAAATTGGTTAATAAAATTACATAATTTTCAGGTATATATTATAATTTTGACATTTATATATTCTATTGTGTGTTTACTACCCAAAGTCCAGTTTCTGTTGACTACTATATATTTGCTTCCCTTACCCACTTCACCCTCCACCTATTTCCCTATATTTGATGCCCATTACCCTGTCTACCTCCCCACTCCTCCCCTCCAGCTTCTACTCTCGGCATCCACTACTCTATAGTCCATGTCCATGAGTCTCTGTTTGTTTGTCCTGTTCTTTTGTTATTTTTAGGTGTATACCCCACATATAAGTGATATCATGTGATTTTCAACATTTTTTGGTCTGGCTATTTTGCTTAGCATGATTATTTTGAAGTCCATCCATTATGTCCCAAATTGCAGTACTTCATCTCTTCTTATGGCTAAGCAATATTCCATTGCATATATGTACCACAGCTTTTTTAGCCAATCATAGGACACTTTGGTTGTTTCCATATCCTGGCCACTGTGGAAAATGCTAATATGAACATTGGTGTGCAAATATCTTTTTGGATATGGCTTTTCAAGTCTTTGGGATAAATAACCAGTAGAGGGATTGGTAGATCAATTCTTAGTTTTTGCCATACTGTTTTCCATATTGGTGATACTAATTTTCAGTCCCACCAGCAGTTTATGAGGGTTCCTTTTACTTCACATCCTCTCCAAATTTATTACTTGTCCTGTTGCTGATAGCCATTCTAACAGGTGTGAGATAGCATCTCATTGTGATTCTGATTTGCATTTCCCTAATAGTTCGTGATGTTGAGCACCTTTTCATATATTTGTTGGCCATTTTTATGTCCTCTAGGGATAAGAAGGAGAAGTGTCTGTTCAGGTCCTCTGACCATTTTTTGATTGGGTTGTTTGTTTGTTTGTTTGTTTGTTTTGTTATTGAGTTTATAAATTCTTTGTATATTTTGGATATTAGGCTCTTTAGTGGAGGCGTTGCTTGCAAATATATTTTCCCATTCGGACAGTTGTCTCTTAACCTTGTTGATGGTTACTTTTGCTGAGCAGAAGCTTTTTACTTGATGGAGTCCTATTCATTTATATTTGCTTATACTTCCCTTGCCTTTGAGGTCAAATTCATAAAACCCTCTAAGTCCTCTAAGTTTTGTACCTATGTTTTTCTTCTATGCATTTTATTGTTTCAAGTCTTATGGCCAGTTGGTCCGATGTGTCATTTCAGGATGCTATTTCCTTAATGACTCTGGATGATCTATCCATCTCCAACAGAGGGTATTTTAGATCCCCTACTATGATAGTGTTTTCATCTGTTTCTCCCTTTAGTTCTGTTAGTAATTGTTTTACACAGTCACAGCTCCCTGATTGGGAGCATAGATATTAATAAGTGTTTATGTCTTCTTAGTGCATGATTCTTTATCATTATGAAATGTCCCTCAGTATCTTTCTTTACCATTTTTATTTTGAAGTTGATTTCATCTAATATTTAATACTGCTACTCCCGCTTTTCTCTGAATGCCTTTTCCTTGAAATATTATTTTCTATTCTTTCACCTGGAGCCTATATTTGTCTTTGGAACTGAAATGTATCTCTGGAGGCAGCACATAGTTGTGTTTTGTTTTTTGATATATTCTGCAACTCTATGCCTTTTTGTTGATGAGTTCAGTTCATTTACAGTTAGGGTGATTATTGAAATATGAGGTCTTCTTATAGCCATTTTGTCTTTTGCTTTCCGGTAGCTCAGTGTTTCATTGCTTCCTTGTCCTTGGGTGTCGGTTTGGTTTTTTTTTTTTTAATTCTGGTTGGGTTTTGTGGGTTTTTGCTCTGGTCCTTCTTTTATATTATGTGCTTCAGTTGTGAAACTTTGGTATATGGTTACTATTATGAATATGTAAAGGATAGTTATATAAATACAGTCATCCATTTTCTTCTGCATGTGGCTTATCTCCATTCCCCTTTGTAAATACGGATCTTTGAATCCTCCCCTTCTTTTCAATCATTATTGTCTCAATTTGTCCCTATGTATGCTGAACATTCATTACTATCTTGCTATAGCAAAATCTTTTTATTGTTTCAACTTATAATGCCCTGTTCTCAGTAAGGGTTGCACTCCTCTTTTTTTTTTAAATCTGCCTGCTAGTCACCTTGCTCCTAATTATGTACTTTTTTTGTTATTTTGTTTTAAAGTGAGCTGATCTCTTTTAGTATTTCCTGTAATGCAGACCTCATAGTGAGATTCCAATTTTTGTATGTCTAGAAATTTCTCCTTCATATCTAAAGGAGAGCTTAACTGGATACATTATTCTAGGATGGTAGTTACTTTCACTTAATAGTTTAAATATTCAATTCCATTCTTTTCTGTCTTTTAAGGTCTGCAACGAGAAGTTTGGAATGATCTAATGAGATTTTCTTTATAAGTTATCATTTTCTTCTCCCTGGCTGCCCTGAGAATTGTCTTTGTCATTGATTTTTGATAATTTTAATACAATGTGTCTAGGTGAAGGTCTTTTTGTATTGAGATGCTTGGGTGTTCTGTTGAATTCTTGAATTCCAAGCTCCAGCTCATTCCTTACATTTGGGAAATTCTTGTTAAGTGTTTGTCTGAAAATGCTTTCTAGTCCCTGCTCCTTTTCCTCCCCTTCAAGAATGCCCATTATTCTTACGTTTCCTCTCCTGATGGTATCAGCTAGTTCTTCTATTTCTCTTTTCTTATTTTTCATTCTTTGGTTTCTCTCTTCTTTCTGATTTATTTATAGAATCTGTGTTCAATATCACTGATTCTTTCCTGCATTTGGTCGACTCTAATTCCCAAGCTTGCTATTTCATTTTCCAACTTTTCCAGAGTGTGTATGTGTTGTTTGTTGATGGTGGTTTAATCTCCAGAAAGATCTATTCTTTTCTTTTTGAGGGTTTCAATCTCCTTGCTCTGCTCATCTAGGTGTTTTTTTCAATTCCTGAATTGTTGATATGACTTGTTTTGGAACTCACTGAGTTTTTGTCGAAGTACCATCCTGAATTCTCTGTCATTTAAGTTACATTTTTCTATGTCTGTAAATTTATTTTCTGGATATTTTTCTCTTTCTTTCTGAGATTCCTTGTCACCTTGTTTGTTCATGGTGTTTAATGGTCTATTTCTCAGACTGGGCATTAATGGAAGTGTATTCTGCTATTTTTGGCAAAAGAAGATTTACTATATATAAGTCTCTCTTTAGCCTGTGGCAAAAAGGCAATTTTCTTTTGGTTTCCGTAGGTGGATGTAAACCTCTTGGATCCCTGCTTTAATAAAGCCTTAATAATGCCTTTTTTATTTTCTTGTGTAATATTAGTTATGATCGCCACCCTCAGTTTCAGTCCCTTCAGTGTCAGTAACAATCTCGGCAGTGTTTGCTTGGATTCCCTCATGCTCCATGGCAATCTGTCTCAAGTTATGCGGGGAGAGGCCTCTTGGTTGGGAGTTTGGGGCTGCGGCTCAGTCTCAGTTTTGCAGTGGGTCAGTAAAAATCAACTGCTGTTTCTATGCAGTCCTGTCCCACTTCTCTGCCTTCTACCCTGATAACTGGGCTCTGCCACTGGCTGTTGGCTTAGTGGAACTCACCGTGTTTCCAGGCAGGGCTATTCAGGGAAGTCTCCACACCTTCTCCCCTCCTGATCTTCCTGCAGGGAGCTCCAGAGGCTGAGAGAGGCAGCTTCAGTGTCACACTGTTTGTTCAGATTCCCCTGGGGCTCCGTGGTGTTTAATGCAGAGGGTATGTTAGAGGGGGCCTCTGGGTTGAGGGATGTGAGCTACAGCTCAGTCTCAGTTTTGCAACTGGGCAGTAAAAATCAACTGTTGTTTCTCTGTGGTCCCATCCCACTTCTCTGCTTTCTATCCTGAAGACTGGTCCCTGTGCTGGCTGCGTGGTACTCACAGCTTTCCAGGCAGGGATCTTCAGGGAAGTCGCTGCAACTTCACCTCCTCCTCTTTCTGCAGAGGAGCTCCACTGCTGCAAGAAGAGCTTCTTTTTTTCTCCCATACTACCACCCAATACCCAGGATTCTGACCTGTGGTAGCTCTTATGCACAGATCCCCTGCTCAAATGTGCTGGTGTGCAGTTTGGGTGTTTTTTGTTGAGTTTTAGATGTTAGTTATTGTTGTTTCAAAGGGAGGGATTAAAGACATCGCTCATTTCACTATGTTTTTCCATGTTTTTTTGCTTTTTAATGAAGTCCCACCAACATTTTCTGTAATACTGGCTTTGTGGTGATGTATCCTTTAGCTTATTTTTTTTTTTGTCTGGGAAGCTCTTTATCTGTCCTTTGACTCTCAATGATAGCTTTGTTAGGTAAAGTATTATTGGTTGTAGATCCTGAGTATTCAACACTTTGAATACTCTGTGCCGGGCCCTTCTGTCCTGAAAAGTTACTTTTGGGCAATCGGCTTTTGGTCTTATGGGTGTTCCCTTGCAGGTAACCAATTGCTTTTCTGTTTCTGGTTTTAAGATGCTTTTATTTAAACTTTGGCATTTAAATTATACTGTGTCTTGGTGTGGGCCTCTTTGGGTTCATCTTGTTTGGGACTCTCTGAGTTCCTCCTGGGGGTGTATGTTTATTTCCTTCACAGGTTAGGAAGTTTTCTAACATTATTTCTTCAAATATATATTCAACTTACTGTTCTCCTTCTTCAGGTACCCCTATGACACAGATGTTTTTATCCTTAACTTCTTCCCACAGGATCCTTAAATCGTTATTATATTCTTGATACTTTTCTCGTGTCATTCTGATTGGGTGTCCTTGGCTTCCTCATCCTCTATATTAGTGGTTTGATCTTTTCCTTCCTCCATTCTGTTGATTCACTCTAACATATATTCTTCATCTCAGATGATGTAGTCTTCATTTCTGACTGGTTCCCTTTTATAATTTCCATTGCCATTTTTATGTTTATATCTCTTTGTTAAATTTCTCACTGAGTTTATCTAGACTTTTCTTAATTTCAGTAAGTGTCTTTTATAACCAGTGTTTTGAACTCTGCATCTGTTAGATTGCTTGACTCCACTTTTCCTTGATCTATGTTCTCTTCTTTCATATGGTTTCTGCTTCTTTGTCTTCCCATTTGACTGCCTTTCTGTGTCTGTTTCTATATGCCTAATCAAAGTTTCTTAGTCTCCCTGTCTTATTAGTGTGGCTTTGTGTAGTAAGTGTCCAGAGGCAGTCTGAGATGGGTTCCACTGCAGGGCCAACTTTAACAGCGGCCTGTGCCCCTCCAGAGCCACCTGTTAAGATTCAGCAAGCAGTCCACAGATGCTGTGCTTAAGTTGCCTCAAGAAGCCATACCAGAAGCTGAGGTCAGCTGCCACCAGTGTGAGTCTTGGTGCTACTTTGGCAAGGTGCACAGGACTCACTGAGGACACAACTTAATCTGGCTTGGGTGGGCTGCAAGTTGTGGGAGGTGGAGTTTCAGGGGACCTCTGGGCAGAGCTACTTCTATTACCCAGTTTGATGATGTCTCACAAAGGTGGCGCTGCATCCACACACTGAGAGGTGGGAAGGCTCAACAGAGAAAACAATGGATATATTTCAGCTTGGGAGGAAACCTCGCCGACAACCAGAATCTCCCTGTCAGGTCCCTGATGACCCAGCAGCTGACCTGGAGTTTGTTCTCAGACTGGGCAGTATCACCGTGAAAGTCTAGTCATAGAAACAGCCTCATAGCCTCTGTCCTACTCAGCCCTTTGGGACTGGGTAGCTTCATGTCTTCACCCCCTACACCTCCAACTGTTGCATGGTGATTTCTTTTTTCTTTCCCTAGTTGTAGGTCTTCTGTTCATATAGACTCCAGGTGACTCTGATTGCTGTTTGCTCCATTTTTCAGTCACAACTCTGATGTGGTCACAAGAAGGATGAATGAAGGTTCTATCATCTACACCTTTTTGCCCTGGTTCATGTATGGCTCTATTAATCCAGAAAATTCTAATATGTTAAATATATACAATTTATTGTGTCCATTATATTCCAATAATTATATTTTAAAAATTCTCATGCGCAGTGTTCCATCAAGACGGTGTAGAAGGTATACTGTGCTTACCTGCTATCATGATCACACAAAATTATAATGAAACCACAGAACAACCATCCACTAGAAATTGTCTGAGGTCTGGCTAAACAGAAGTTCTACAACTGGAAACATACATAAGATGTTACCTTAAAGACTGGTAGGAGGGACAGAAGATGTAAACAAGCTGGTCCCACAAAACACATGTGGGCAGATGAGAATTGGGAGGGTCATCTTGGCTGCAGAGGTCACCCAAAGGACAGAAGTGTTCTGGCTCCACTCTGGCCTCCCCAGCCCAGGGTTCCAGTGCCAGGAAGAGAAGTCCTAACAACTCTGGCTGTGAAAAACCAGTGTAGATTTGTGGCGAGTGAGACAGAGAGTTGTGAGAATCACAGATATTCTTTTAAAAGGCCCATGTGTGAACCAGTCGGTGGTGGACTCACATGCTCTGAGTTCCAGCACTGGGGCAGCCACTTGAGGTGCATCAAGGACTACAAGAAGACTTCCTTCAGATTAAAAGACCACCAGGTGGAAAGTAAAGGATGGAAAAATATATTTTATGATGGATCTAGAGGATATGTGCTGAATGCGAGTAAGTCAGATAGGGAAAGAAAAAATTCCATATGATTTCACATTCATGTGAAATCTAAAGAACAAATTAACAACAGCAACAACAATAACAAAAAGAATCTCATAGATACAGAGAATATTTTGAGAGTTATCACGAGGGAGGACAGGGGGAGGTTGGTGAAAAGGGGAAGGGATAAGTACAAAATTATAGTTACAAAAATAGTCATGGAGGTATAAAGTATAACATAAGGAATGTAGTCAATAATATCGTAATAACTACATATGGTGTCGATGGGTACTAGATTCCTTAGGATTGTCGCTTCGCGAGTTATATAGTCTAATCACTATTGTTGTACACTGAAACTAATATTAATATTATATTGCCAATTATAATTGAAAAAAAAAAAAAATTTTAAAAATGAAGAATACACTCAGGTGGAGAAATACCCCACTGAACACCATTAACAACCAAGGTGAGAAGGAAACTCAGAGAGAAAGTAAAAAATCTTCTAGTAATAAGCTCAAAGATATAGAAATATGCAACTTAAATGACAGAGAATTTCACAGGTCGCACTTCTAAAATAATAACTCAATGCTATGCAAGAAAATTCTGATTGACGGTTAAAGACAACAAATAGAACTTCTGGAGATGAAGAACTCATTAAAAGAAATGAAAGAATGAAATAGCAATTTAAAAAATAGAGCTGACCAAATAGAGAAGAGAATTAGTGATATTTGAAGACAGAAATCTAGAAAATGGTGCAGAAGGAATAAGAGAGATTCTTGAGAAGTAAAAAAACTGAAAGAATGCTACGAGAACTATCTTACCATCAGAAAAAAGCAACATAAGAATTAAATGGGTATACCAGAAGGAGAAGAGAGGTAGAAGGGAACAGAGAACATATTCAAACAAATTGTCAATGAGAATTTCCCAAACCTATGGAAGAATTGGATCTTTGGATCCAAGAAGCAAACAGAACACTTAAATATCTCAACCCCAAAAGCCTTCTCCAACACATATTATTGTTAAATTTTTCAAAAATTAATGACAAAGAAATAATTCAAGACATCCTGGGAAAAGAAGGCGGTTAAGAAAAAGAAGACAGTAAAAGAAAACCCATTAGATTAGTATTGACCTTCTTAGCACAAACTTTACAAGCAAGGAGGTAGTGGATCTAAATATTCAAACTATTGAAAGAAAGAATTACTAGCCAGAATAATACATCCAGCAAAGCTCTCCTTTAGATATAAAAAAGAAATAAAGACCTTTCCAGACATACGAAAGCTGAGAAAATTTTCTACCGCAGGCTTGAATTACAGTAAATAGTGAAGGGGTCATTTCACCTGAAACTAAAAGACAAAAAGTACATAACTATGAGTAAGATGCTACCAGGTGGACAGAAGCAGGAAAGCACAAATCTTATTAGAACAAGGTATTATAAGCTTAAATGAAACATAGTGATTAAAGGTTAAAAGAAAGAAAGAAAGAAGAGAAAAGAAAGAAAGAAAGAAAGAAAGAAAGAAGAGAAAGAAAGAAAGAAAAGGACAATATCTACTGCAACTTAGAAATGAACATACAGCATAAATAGGGATAATCTGAGACAATAAAAACAGAAAAGGGGAGGGAGTAATATATGAATCTGCAAAAGGGAATGGAGAAAGGCACACACAGAAGAAAAGGCTGGGTCACAGAAGAAATAAAAGAGAGATCAAGAGATACATAGAAACAAATGAGAATAAAAGTACAACATATCAAAACTTGTGGGGCACAGCAAAAGTGGTAATAAGAGGAAAGTTCATATCATTACAGACATATCTTAAGAAATAAGAAACATTCCAAATATGCAACCTAACATTACAATTTTTAAAAACTAGAAAATGAAGAACAAAGAAGTCCAAAGTCAGCAGAAGGAAGGAGAAAAGTAAATGAAACTGAGAAAAAAGTAGACAAAAGAAAAAAGAAATGCAACAAACAGCTGGTTCTTGGAGAAGATTAATAACATTGACAAACTCCTGGCTAGACTCACTAAGGCAAAGAGAAAGGACATAAACAAAATTGAAAATGGAAGAGAAGTTCTGACAGACACTACTGAAATACAAAGGATCATATAAGAATACTGTAAAAAAATTATACAAACACCCAAATTTAATAGCCTAGAAGAAATGGACAAGTCCTTAGAAAGATATAACCTTCCTAATGAATCATGAAGAACTGGAAATCTAATTATACCTATCAAAAGTTGGAAATCGAAAAGATCATCAAAAACCTACCAAAAAGTGAAAGTTCAGTGCCAGTGGCATCAACAGTGAATTCTACCAAATTCAAAGATTTAATACCTGTTCTCAAACTTTTCCAAAAAAATTGAAAAAGAGGCAATACTTCCTAACTAATTTTATGAGGCCAACATTACCTTGATACCAAAACCTGGTAAAGATAACACACAAAAAAGAAAACTACAGACCAATATCTCTCAAAACACAGACGCAAAAATCCTAAATAAAATACTAGCAAACCGAATATGGCAACATAGTAAAAAGATTATCACCATGATCAAGTGGGCTTCATATCAGGGGCACAGGAATGGTTTAATATATGCAAATGAATGAAAGTGATCACAGCATAAACACAATAAAGAATAAAAAATCACATTCACATCAATAGATGTGAAAAGCCTTTGAAAAGTACAGCATTCATTTATGATTAAAATGTTAATAACATGTGTAAAGAATGTACCTCAACATAAAAGGCTATACATGACAAACCCTTAGCTAATGCCATACCTAATAGTGAAAAACTAATAACTTTCCCTTTAATATCAGGAACAAGATAATCTGCCCACTATCCTACTATTATTTAATATAGTATTGGAATTCCTAGCTAGAGCAAGAGAAAGAAATAAAAGACATCCAAAACAAGAAATGAGTCAAATTGTCACTTTTTCACAGATGACATGATTCTCTATGTAGAAAACTCTAAGACTCCACTAAAAACTATTAGAAATAATAAATAAATACAGTAAAGTTTCAGGATACAAATCAATGATCAAAAATCCATAGTGTTTCCTATACTCTAACAACAAATTTTCAGAGAAAAAAAAAGAAAAATTTTCTTTTGCTAATGCAACAAAAAGAATAAAATACCTAGGAATAAACCTGACAAAACATGTGAAGGACCCATGCACTGTAAACTATAAGACATTTATTCTTATTGAAAGAAATTGAAGGAGACACAAAGAAATGAAAAGATATTTTGTGTTCATAGATTGGAAGAATCAACATAATTAAAATGACCTTATTGCCTATAATATTATACAGATTTAATGCAATCCCCATCACAATCTCAATGGCATTTTTAAAGAACTAGAACAAAAAAATCTTCAGATTTATATGGAATCACAAAAGACCCCAAATCGCCAAAGTCCTTCTGAGAAAAAAGAAAAGGCTGGAGGAATCATTTGCCTGACTTCAAATTACACTACAAAGCTACAGTAATCAAAATGGCATGGTATTGGCAGAAAAACAGACACACAGACTAATAAACCAGTACTGAGATTCCAAAAATAAACCCTGACATATTGGGCAAATATTTTCACAAAGGAGTCAAAAACATACAATGGAGAGATGAAAGCAATTAATCAATAAATGATACTGGGAAATTGAAAAGCCACCTGCAAAAGAATGCAACTAGACTGCTGTGTATCACCATACACAAAAATTAACTCAAAATGGATTAAAGACCTAAATATTAGATATGAAACAATAAATTGCATAGAAGAAAACATAGATACTAAATTCCTGACCTGGATTTAGAGAGGATTTTATGAATTCGACCTCAAAGGCAAGGTAAGAAAAAGCAAAAATAAATGAATGGGACTATATCAAATAAAAGTCTTCTGCATAGCAAAAGAAACCATCAACAAGGCAAAAAGACAACCATCTAAATGGGAAAATATATTTGCAAGCAATGCCTTTGGTAAGGGCCTAATATCCAAAATATATAAAGAACTCACAACTCTAACAATAACACAAACAAACAATCCAATTAAAAAATGGCAGAGGACCTGAACAGATCCTTCTCTCAAGAAGACATACAAATGGCCAACAGACATGAAAAATGCTCAACTTCACTGGCTATTAGGGAAAATCCACAATGAGATACCACCTCACATATGTTAAAATGGCCATCATCAACAGGACAAATAAAATGGCTATCATCAAGAGACAAGTGTGGGAGAAGTTGTGGGGAAACAGGAACTGTCATACACTGCTGGTGGGAATGTAAATTGGTATAGCCACTATAGAAAACAGTATGGAAGTTCTTCAAAAAACGAATAGAATTACCATAATTACCAGAAATTTCTCTTCTGAGTATTTACCCCAAAATCCTGAAAACATTTATCCAGGAGGATATGTGCTTCCCGAATGTTCACATAGTAGCATTTTCATGGTGGCCAGGACATGGAAGCAACCGAAGTGTCCTACAATAGATGATTGGATAAAGAAGTTGTGGTACATATATACAATGGAATATTACTCAGCTGTAAGAAGAGATGAAGTACTGCCATTTGTAACTACATGGATGGATCTTTAAATAATCATGATAAGCAAAATAAGTCAGACAGAAAAGGTTGAAAATGATATGATTTTACTCATATGTGGGATATAAAACTGAAAGTAACAAACATGACAAACAGAGACTCATGAACACAGACAGTGGATTAGTGATTACCAGAGGAAGGAGGAAGTAGATAGGTGTAAAAGGGTCCAATATTGATGGTGATGGAAGGAAATTTAACGTTGGGTGGTTAACACAGTGCAATATATATATGATGCATTGTTTAATTATACACTTGAAATTATTTATTTGATTAACCATGTCACCCAACAATTTTAATAAATAAATAAAGTAAAAAACATTAAAAAGTCTGAGAAGTTGCTGAAAGATATTGAAGGAGGCACAAATAATTTTAAAGATTTTTGTACTCAGATTGGAATAATTAATATCATTAAAGCATTTATATTACTATTAAAAGAGAAACCAAAGGCCAAAGTGGCATCATTGTGCTAAAAGCCCATGATGCCAAACATAGATTAATGCTAGATCTAATGTCAGTTTCAACCTAACCCAAAATATAGTTTTAATCAACTAGTCCTGAATTTGACTCTGGTCAGGCATCAGTTAGATATCTGTCACCTTAGTCTGCTCCATCCCCCATAATAAGAAAAGGGAATCTGCATAATAATAACACTTTCTTTCTCTTTCTTCCACCTCAAAATGTCATAGGCCCCAAAACAATTTTTTTTCTCTTGTTAATACTTGGTTGCTCTACCTTTCTTCCTATTGACTTCTATTTTGTACAACCCCTGGATGAACAACCCCTAAGCATGCCCTCTTAATGGTATGTGGGATGCTGCCAAATATGAATCACTTAAATCAAGTTAGAGATTTAAATTTACTATGTTGAAATTTTTTTTAATATTACCCAAAGTGGTCCACAGATTCGATGCAATCTCTATCAACATTCCAGAGCCATTTTTCACAGAAATAAAACAAAAACATCCTAAAACAAACAATCCTAAAGTGACCCTGCATAGCCAAGGCAATCTTGAGAAAGTAGAACAAAGAAGGAGGCATCACATTACCTCATTTTAATCTATATTACAAAGGTATAGTCTTCAAAACACCATGGTAGTGGCATAAAACACATAATTGGTGAACAGAATAGGAGCTAGAAATAAACTCACACACATACAGTCATGAATTTTTGGAGAAAGGAGCCAAGAATATACAACAGGGAAAGAACAATCTTTCCAACAAATGGTAATGGGAAAACTGTACAGATACCTGCAATAGAATGAATCGCATCACCATTCTAGAGGTTCATAATGAGTCACCCCAAGATGCATGTGGATTATTTCTGAGTTGAATACAATCAGGATCCTGGGAGCCAAATAGAAACTTTTACTTTTCCTTTAAAGAATTTATATTGGGGCTTTGCTCGTTTTAAGAGTGATCATCAGAGCCAACCTATTATGACCTAAGTATAGGGCAGGGCAAACTGTGATTACTGAACACTGCTCTTCTTACTGTCTGAAGTGACTCTTTTCCCCTCTCAAGCCACAGGTGCCTTATCTCATTCTTAGCTCAGAAATTAATGTACAACTCATTTTCTGTTTGTCTCTGACCCTCGCATATATGTTTCCATATGGACACCACTGGGAGATAGATATTTGATAATCAATTGTTGCCAGTGATATGGTAGATATTCTGAACCCCAAGCTAAAAGACAATAAATCAGAAGACGGGTATAAAACCTAGTAATATGTTTATAGTGTAAGAGCCTGACACTAAATGTTTGATTTCTGAGGCATTCATTTCAATGATCTTTATGTTGAATAAACATATTGTAAGTGTCGAAAAAATATTGACTAGCTGTTTTGTCATCAAAAAGGATTTATTAAGGAAAATGAAAGCTTTGCAACCCAGTACATGCAGACTTGGTAAGCCACCTGGCACACTCTGGCCCAGGTGCGAAGGTGAAGGAGTATTTATAGAAGCGGAAAGGAAGTTAGAACCACATAGCTTTATTAAGAGAGGAGAGGAGGCATCTGAAAAAGCAAAGGAAAGGGCTTGCAGAAATGACCACTCAGCCAGTTAAAGTCCATTCCTGACTGCCCTACTCCCATAGCTACCTCCCCCACCTCAAGTATTCGCCAACTCACATCTGTTGATTCATAGCTTGCTATCCAACTAATGTTCTTCCTTATCTCTGTAGATGTGTAGGAATAACAAGACTGTGTAAAACTGCTTGTTATGTTACAATTGGGGCTCAGCCTTTGGATAGGAATCTGCTGAGACAGTGCCGAATCAATAAGTGCTACTTTCTGCTTATAGCCTCAGTGTCCCATCTCTCTGAGAATCCTATAACAGTGTTGATAACACCAAGGTCGCAGGTTCGACAAGGAAAAATGACCCGTAACTAGGTAAGACCAATGGTCTGGAAATTCCTCTCTCCTTGCAGCCCCCACCTGTATCTCTCCTCCCCATCCTGATCATGAAGTGCACATAGAACCTCAGACAAAGGAATCATGCGCTCCTTGCATGGACACTGCAGAGGTATAAGCTGTAAATAATATAACCAGGAGCTTGTACATGCTGCAGTTAACCCCCACATGCTCCGATGGCCAATAAATTCTCCTTCCTCTAACAAAGTTGTCTGAGCATCCAATTTCCTCCATTGGGTGTTGCTTTGTGCAACAATTATTATAAATATAATAGTTCTTCCTGTAAGGTTCCTCGTGATTACACAGAGCGCTAGTAATTCCATAAGCCCTAGCTCCTCTTGTAGACCCTCCTGACTGATTCCATTTCTTAAAGTTCAGGTCAGTCTTTATCACCAGCTAATGACACGGCTCCTAGATAAGCCCCAGGCCACCCAACCAAGAAAGGTCCCTTTGAAAGCCCTGAAGTAACCTAGATACTTGACCATATGTGTTACCCCATTTTTCACTTCTCACACTCTAATTCCACTTGTTTTAAATTTGCTTATAAAACAAAAATACACAAAACCTAAGCTACACTGCCATTAGACCCCAATAAAGGCAGAGCCCTCTATCCATTCTCTCTCTGTCTCTCTCTCTCTCTCTCTCTGTCTCTCTCTCTCTCTCTCTCTCTCTCTCTCTCTCTCTCTCTCTCTCTCTCTCTCTCTCTCTCTCTCTCTCTCTCTCTCTCTCCACCCCACTCACTGAAACCTTCCTGTGTGGTCTTGGGCGTGCTATGTGCCCTCCAGTAAAATAACCTAAAGTGAGTTTGTACCCACCCAAGTGCACAACAAATCAATGAGAATTGACACAGAGTTTTTGCATTGAAAAAACATTGGCTATTTTATTGAAAACAGTGCCACCAAGAACGGCAGGAAAGCCAGTGCACAAAAGCCCAAATTCCCTGATGGCTTACAGATAAGAGGTTAATATAGAGCAAAGATCATTGAGGAATCATGAGTAATGGGTTTGGAATTGTGGGTCTCACTGATTGGCCCTTAAATAAGTAAGTGGCTAATTTTTATCTACTAATTATCTACTTCCATCCTGGTGTTGCCTTGTCTGGTTTCGGGGATATTCTGGTGGGGTGCTTGTTGGCTTTGTGGGCTGAAAACATCTTAGCAACACTGGTGTACAGGAGTGGGAGTTCTATAACTTCTGCTCTTACACATCACATGCTGTTAGTGTCTCCATGACTTGGTTACTTGTCCTTCCAGCAGTCTAACTGGTCAGTCCTCAGCTGAACGCTTTTCTATAATGGTTTACAGGGAGCCATGTGGCTTCCTGCCAGTGGCTGTTAGTGTAAACTTACAAACAAATTTTGTATTGGAGATATTTTTCTGGGGGTTTTAATTTTCTGGCTTTACCAGAACCTGTGAGTAATAAACCTGGTGTTTTCATAATTCCCTGATTCTTATCACAAATATAATAAGGACACAAATGCTGATCCAGCTGCAATGTTGCCTCTGGTCTGAGTAACTAGCAGTAGGGGCCCAAGCCAGTGCACAAGGCCTTCCTCACCTATAGTATCATTATCAACAGGCTGAGATTTAAAGGGAATAATTATGAAGTCTACATTATCAGGAAGAGTGGTTAAGGTATTGATTAAATAGAATGAGATACCAAAGTGAAAACTGGGATTTCAGATTTTCCTAAATTAAAATTATATCAATGAGCTTATTGGCAAGTGAAAATTTTTTTCCACATGATAATACCACTTATGACTACTTCGTTCGTAAAACAAGAACAAATTATTTACAGTGATATATGTCATATGAAAAGACATTATTTTTAGGAAATCAATGTTGCCCATTAAGAAACAAATATTTTCAAATTTTCTGCTCAAGGTTGGAAAAAACATTGTGGTCATAGGAAAAAGGACAGGGAGAAAGCTGTCTATACAACAGACGGATTAGAAAGCTTAATAAAGTAGTTACTCAAATTGTTTAGAGAAGTTAAACTCAAACAAATGAAAATTCCAGGACGTGAATAAAAGAAGCAAGTACTCTAACCACAATCTGATTAAAAAATTACAATTTCTGGTTCTGAGGCTTGAACAATGAAATCAAGGGAAAACTTTCAGCCCCAGGACAATTGTCCCTTTTATAGCTGCCATCCCAGAGAATCTTTGCAAGGCCCTCTTTATGTCTTTATTCCGGAGACTGTAGATGAACGGGTTCAGCATGGGTGTGACCACAGTGTACATCACTGAGGCTACTGCACTTGACTGTGAGCTGTGGGTAGCAGCAGAGCTGAGGTACACTCCTAAGCTTGTACTGTAAAATAAGGAGATAACCAAGAGGTGAGATGCACAGGTAGAAAATGCTTTTACTTCCCCTGAGCTGATGACATTCCATGTATAGAGGATACTATCTTAGAGTAAGAGTAAAGGATACCAGCAAGGGGAACACCACCCAGCAAGACAGCTGCAAAATACATCACCATGTTATTAAGAAACGTGTCAGAACAGGCAAGTTTAATCATCTGATTGAGTTCACAGGTAAAATGAGGGATTTTTAAGTCTGCACAGAAGGATAGACTCATCAACATTATGCTTTCTAACAAGGAAACCAGAGCACTCACGATCCAGGATACCAAAACTAGAAGTCCACAGAGCCGGGGGTTTACAATGCCTGTGTAGTGCAGAGGGTGACAGATGGCTACAAAGCGGTCATAGGCCATCACAGTCAGGAGGAAGTCATCCAACACTGAAAAAAGGATAAAAAATATATCTGTGTGATGCAGCCTTCATAGGTTATGACTTTGCTTTGTGTTTGGATGTTCACCAGCATCTTTGGGATGGTGGTGGAGGTGAAACAGATGTCCACCAAGGACAGGTTGGAGAGGAAGAAGTACATGGGTGTGTGGAGGTGGAGGTCTGAGCTGACGGCCAGGATGATGAGCAGGTTTCCAAACAGAGTGATCAGGTACATGGAGAGGAAAAGCCCAAATATGCAGGGCTGCAGTTCTGGTTCTTCTGGAAGTCCCAGAAGAAGAAATTCTGAAACTATTGTAAGATTGTCTGGCTCCATGTGGTGGAGGTGACTTACAAGAAAGAGAAAAAAACATGTGTAATTTTTATACAAACTCACACTACTCACATAGATTTAATGCTAGAGTTTATATTTTGCAGTTAAGAAACTAATTTCAATATTTTTATATGAATCTGGTTCCCTCTTGGAGTCATGTGCCATTTTCTATTAGGAATTTTTGTCCCATGCAGCTTTTTCTTTGGAGGGTTCATGTATTTTACATTGTTAGTGAGATGTTTTTAATGCATTTCCAAAATATTCTTTGCTAGCCATGTTTGGGCACTGTCTAGGCTGTGAGTCAATGAAGAAAGAATGTGGAAGAAAATATAAAAACAAATAACATTTTAGATAGTGGCAGATAGTATGAAGAAAAGGAAAGCCACTCTAAAGGAGAAAGTGATTAGTGCATTCTATTTCTTACGAGTACTTAGATGAGACCTACAAACAAGATGACATTTGAACAGAGACTTAAAGAAAGAAAAGGACAGAGATGCAAGGTTATGTGGGCAAATGTGTACTTCGCAGATGGAATGGCCAGCACAAAGGCCCTGGGGTGGAGCAGAAGGGGTTAGTGATGTGCTCAAAGTTAATACCAGAGTATCTGTTGGGCCTTGATTATATTTTCAGGCTGTTCCTAGGCAGTGGTTCTCATCCTGAAATGATTTTGTCCCTTGCGTATCTGGCAATTTCTGCTAAATACTGACAATCCACAGGAAAGTACCCCAGTAATTATTATTCTTTCCCAAATATCATGGTAAAAGTTGAGAGAACCTAGTCTAGAGCAGCAATTCTTTGACTTCGACATATATGTGAGTCACCTTTTCTAACAAGAAACCAGAGCACTCATGACCAGGACACCATAACCAAGAGTCCACAGAGCCATGGGTTTGTAATGCCTGTGTAATGCAGGGGTGACAGATGGACTCTAGTTCAAATGCAAATCTTTATGGGCCCAGAGACTCTGAGAGTCAACAATCTCCCAGGTGGTGTTATGCTGTAGTTTCTTGTCTGTGGACCACTCTCTGAGCAGCAAAGGTGAGGGCCTCTGTTAGAGTCAGGTGTAGGTAGTTTTAGGTTTTCTGAACCAGTTATTGTCTTTGAATGTTATTTTTAAAAAAGTAATGTATTTACTCGTTGCAGAATTTGCGATAAATTCTGTGTTTATTTCTTTCACATAAGGGACCTTGAGTGCCACATATGCTTTTGAAATAGGATTCATAGGAGGCAGATTAAAAACCTCTAAGATGTCCACAGTCTAAGCCCCATGGCCTTTGAATATGCTATTTTTATAGGGAGGGTAGCAGGTGAAACAGGGTTGCTAATCAGCCTAATTTAAGGCAGAAGATGAGTCAGGATCATCTAGGTGGGACTAAGGTACCTCTAGAAGCAGAAGAGGCAAGATGAAAATGCTACATTGCTGACTTTGGAGATCGAAGAGGGGCCATGAGACAGGGAATGCAGGCGGCCAGAACGCAAACTGGAACTGAAAAGAAAACAGATTTTACTCTGATGTTAGAAGGAACTCATCCCTGCAGACATCTTGGTATTAGCCATGAGAAGCATTCAAGCTTCCGACACTCAGAAATATGAGCACATATATTTGTTTTAAACAAGTAGTGTGGAAATATTTTACAGCAGCAATAGAATCTAATACAGATATTTATTCAACAAAATATGTTGAATCTTAAATAAAATGAAATAAAATAAAATAAAATGAAGCCTCTCCATTCATTCATTAGTATACTTCAAATAAGGGAATATTACATTGAAAACCCATATAAAGGAGAAAATAAATTTTAAGTTGAATTGAAGATATTATACCCCATTAGCTAGTACAGTTAAGTCATCACTGGATATATATAACATGATCTGACTACAATGTCTTTGATGCATTAAATTTAAGATACAAACTGTGAGCTTAATTTCTCCTTCTCTGAACTGCAAAATCATTGCTTTCTCTGCACTCTCTATTGTTTGCCTAGAATTTGGTCAGTCGTCCATTCATATTCCTCAAGTCCAGGACAGAATTTTTCATTCAAGGTATGGAATAATGATCGCTGGAGGGAGGGAAAAGCTAAGTATGAGACAGGAATTCCTACTGTTTCAATAGAGAAAGTAAATGGTTAACAAACACAAAATATATGCACCCTCATCTGTAATGAAATAATTCAAAGTGAAACTATTCGGTACTCCTCTTTAGACTTATTAAATAACTTTTTTTCATTTGAATACTGAGCATATGAGAAGATACTGTAATGGATGTGTCATGAACTGCTGTTGCAAAGTAATATCTATTTCCACTGGTCTGGATCTTTTCAATGAATATCAGATATGCTCAAACACAACCCATCTTAGAAATTTAATGCAAACATTCTCACTTCACTATACCATCTTCCACACCTAGCACTCTATTTCCTACTCGCCGACCAACAAAACTCCTCAAATAATTTTCATTTTATTGCTATCATTTTATGCATCTCACTCATTCTATAGTGTCTGACTTCATGTTTTCACCCAACTGGACCCTCATTCCTATGGCATAATCATCAACTATAATGCCTGTACTGCAGATACATGCTTGTTAAAATAATAAATAGATTAATGATAAATTACTTAACCAAAAATAACACAATGATCACTTATCTCTGGGCTGAGCTGATTGTGCTCTCATGTGCCTTGGGTAAGAGTTCTCAGCTTCCATTCTCTCTGATGCTGTCCTAAACTGCTGGGCTCTCAACTCACCTGGATGGGGTCTCTGAGAGGGAGGACTCTGTCTGGAAGTCTGAATTCCTCTCTGGGTAATTTGTGATGGAGACTGAAGCTCTGTCTCCAGACAAGAGAGCAGAAGGGAGTGAAGCATCAGTTCTGAGCCAGCTTATGAGTCAAAAGCAACAACTGTGTTCTGTCCACCAATGCTGTACAGGCTGAGGGACTGCACAGAGGAAGTATCACCACTCTCTCTCTCTCCTCTATCTGCTCATCAGGCATCACCCTCCTGTTCTTCCAACCTCTAAGCACATGATTTCTCTCTGGGCCTCTGGAATAACAGAAAGGAAATTTTTCCTAATGATTCCCTGACCCAAGAGACCAGGTTAGAAGTCAAATGAATTTAGTTTTTTACAACTTTGTTCCCTTGATCTCCCTGAACTCTAACCTTCCACCACCTTATTTCAACCCTGACTTCATGTTTCTCTAAAGTCTGAGAATAAAAAATCTGTCAAGACTACGTCCTGTAGATCTGTAAAGCACTGATTTGTGATGGGCCTCAGCCCTGATGTCTCCAGAGAATTGCTATTCCCTCTTTAAGAAGAGGAGAGTGGGGTTCCTCTTGATATGCAATCCCATGCCACACTCTGGCTTCCTTACTCATTTGTCAAAATAACGATAAATTTTGTACTTATATCACAAGGTAAGAGCTTCATTCAGGGCCTCATTATAAAATATTTGTTAATTATGAGAGATAAATTTCAATATTTTTATGCCATGTAATTTGAATTTAACATCTATAGACTTCATCTGACTTATTTTTTTTAAAAGTCTGTTTTATGAGTTAGTATTATAAACTCAATTCCCTTTTGCAGAATTGGGCTTGAAGGAGTTTATTGATCTACCAGAAGTTACAAACTGAGTGAGGGATGGGCCTTGATTAGGATCTGTCGGGGTGCTTCCAGTTTTCAAACTCTGAATCAGTGATTTCCAATCAGAGATTATGTTGCCCCCTGGGCTATTTGATAGTGTCTAGGGAGGCTATTAAACACCTACAACACCCAACACAAGTAATTATGTCTAACTGAGAAGGTGAGAAAAACCTAGTCTGGACCAGTACTTCTTCTAATTCAGTGTTCATATTAGTCACCCAGGATTCTACTTCAAATGCAGATCATGTTGGTCTAGAGAGTCTGAGAATTAAACAATCTCCCAGGTGATGTTCATCTGCAGGTCCTGGTCTGAGGACACCTCTTTAAGTAGCAAGGCTATAGTTCTGTATTTAGAGTCAGGTGCAGGTAGTTTTATGTCTTCTGAACCAAAATTCATTTTTGGATGTTACTTTGAACAATTAAGGTGTTCACTCATTCCAGGGGCTATTATGAATTCATTGTTCAATTATTTTATATAAGGATGTATGAATAACATCATATGATATAATTCTAAAATTACCTGCTTGATTCTTGTATATAAGGGCCCTCGGGTGACATTATATAATATATTTCTGGGAAAAAATTATATTAAGAAGCATAAGAGCTTCCAAAAGACATTCACATTGTAATCCCCAGAAACTTTAATACATTATTTTTCACCACAAGTAGGATTAATGTGGCAGACGGGATAGTTTGGCTAGTCAGATGCCTTTATGAGAACATTGGCCGTGATTATGCGGATGAGACCAATGTCATCACCATCATTTTTAGAATGTGGAACAAGAAGGAAGAATATTGGAATCAGAGGAAGACAGCAAGATTCTACACAGCAGGCTTTGAAGATGTAGAAACAACCATGAGCCAGGAAATGCCTGTGGCCATGAGAAGCTGGAATAGGAGAGGAAACAGATTCTCTCTTGGAGCCTCCAGAAGGAACTAACCTTGTAGAAAACTAAATTTTAGTCCATTGTCTCATCAGGATTCTTACCGCCAGAACTATAGGTGAATATATATATATATATGAATATATATTATATATGAATATATAATATATATTAAATCCTAGTGTGATGATTAGTTATAGCAACAATAGAAATGTTATACAGACATTTATCTAATAATTTACTTTTGAGGAAACTACTTTAAACATCTTGGTTCATTCATTTTTCTTTTCTTGGGTTAAAACATTTTGTGTTGAAATTCATATTAAGTAGAAGAAAATAATTAAAAGTCAAATTGGGTATTTTCCCCATTAGCAGGTACAGAGATTTCCCCATTGCATAAATGTAAATGTGGTTTCTGAATTTGAGAGCTTTAAACAATAATAAGAAAATAATTCATTATTAAAATTAGAGAAACCAATCCATTTTCAATCTTTGTGTCTACATTTCTGTATTTTGAAAATTTTTATGTCCATTTAACCTATCATTGTATTCATTTTTATCCTCTCCAACGTTGTCTAAAATTTCTTTTCAACATAAAAAATTGGATCATTGAGTCTGTATATATGCACATATGCAAGTTAGTGTATTTATTAAAAATATATAAATACACAAATATACAAAGTACTAACTCATGAAAGAGTTTCTGGACTAAAAAATATTTTTCACAGAATTCAGTTCTTGTGACCACATTCATCAGAATTATTATTATCCCATATTACATAAGAAAATGAGGCTCAAGGAATACAATTTTCATTTATATAACAATGCAATTAAAGCTTTCATTGAATTATGTAAAAGCAGACCCATGCAATATGTACCCTGAATTCTGTAAGCTCATTTTAATTCAGTAAGTTTAAATTTTACATATGTACAAGGGCATCAAATATTTGGTGATGAAAGGAAATTTAACTTGGGTGGGAACACACAATGCAATAGACATGATGTTTTATTGAATCGTACACTTGAAAATATTTGATATTATTAAACAAAGTCATCTCAATAATTTTGAAAAAGAAAAAGTGCAGCAAAAATAATCTAATGACATGGCTCAAGGTAGGATGTAGAGCACAGGTAGCTGAATGACACTTTAATGGAGGAGAGATATTTGGTAGAAAGCAAAGTGTTTTATATGGATATAACACAGTGACATTAATATATGGCAACTTACTTTTCGAAAACTCATTTTTATAAACTAGAAGATTATACTACATATATAAATAAACTGTCATAAATTGGTTCAAGACAGGGGTGCATTACAGCCTTACATGGATAAGCTGGAGAAACACAATGTAGAGACTCCTAGCTGATGCGAACCCATGAGTATCTGAGCAGAGATCAGAACAACTCCCATCATATAACCCATTTGAAATAATCATTAGATTTAGGATAGTTTGTTATACAGCATTAGTTAACTGATAAAACATAAGGGAAACAAAACTGAGGCTAATTATAATAATCTGTTGTTTTATAATTTTGGGCATATGTTCTGATATTTAACAATATCACTTTCATGATTAGTTATAGCAACAATTAGTTATAGCAACAATAATAATCACTTTCATGATTATTCTGTTATTTTTATTCCTGCCATCCCAAAGAATTTTTTTAGAGATACCTTTATGTCTTTGTTCCTCAGACTGTAAATGAAGGGGTTCAGCATGGGTGTGACCACAGTGTAACATCACTGAGGCTACTGCACTTGACTTTGAGCTGTGGGTAGCAGCAGAGCTGAGGTACACTCCTAGACCCGTACAATAAAATAAGAAAGACAACTGAGAGGTGAGATGAACAGACAGAAATGCTTTATATTTCCCTGAGCAGATGACATTCCACGTATGCAAGAAATGATCTTAGAGTAAGAGTAAAGGATACCAGTAAGGGGACCAACACCCATCAGCCCAACTCCAGAATACATCACCATGTTATTAAGAAAGGCATCAGAACAGGCAAGTTTAACCAACTGATTGAGTTCACAGAAAAGTGAGGGATTTCCAAATCTGTACAGAAGGATAGCCTCAATACCATTAAGCTTTGTAACAAAGAATATAGGACACTCACGATCCAGCACACCAGAAGCAGCAGTCCGCAGAGCTGGGGATTCATGATGACCGTGTAGTGCAGGGGGTGACAGATGGCCACAAAGCGGTCATAGGCCATCACAGTCAGAAGGAAGTCATCTAATGCTCCAAAGAATAGGAAAAAGTACAGTTGTGTGATGCAGCCTCCGTAGGTAATGACTTTGTTCTGTGTTTGGATGTTCATAAGCATCTTTGGGATGGTGGTGGAGGTAAAACAGATGTCCACCAAGGATAGGTTGGAGAGAAAGAAGTACATGGGTGTGTGGAGGTGGAGTCTGAGCTGACGGCCAGGATGATGAGCAGGTTTCCAACCATAGTGATCAGGTACATGGAGAGGAAAAGACTATATATGAGGGGCTGCAGTTCTGGTTCCTCTGAAAGTCCCAGAAAAAGAAATTCTGAAATGTGTGTATCATTTCCTGGTTCCATGTGGTGGAGGTGATGACTAAAATAAAAAAATATAAAAAAATTTAAAAAGCTTATTAATTTTATATACATCAATGTAACTAACATGTTGAAATTCTATAATTTCCATTTTGTTCTTTCTATATACACATACATGTTATATGTATGTATGCATATATAATTTTATAGAAATCTGATTCCTTTTAAAAAAATGTCTTGTGATAGCTCTGATTACCAAAATAGTCCCATGCTCAGCATTTCCCCCTATAAATCATGTATTTTACAGGTTTCATAAGAAATTCCGTATTATATTTGAGAACTATATACTGAGTCCTAACCATTTTCTCATCAAGGAGTGTAGAGTCCTGAGAAACAGATTTCCTATAATTCAATGATAGAGAAAGAATATAAAAAAAAATAAAATAAAATATCATGCTGTTTTGATCACTGTAGCCTTGTAGTATAGTTTGATATCAGGTAGTGTGATACCTCCAACTTTATTCGTCTTTCTCAAGATTACTGTGGCTATTTGTGGTCTTTTATGGTTTTATACAAATTTTAAGATTATTTGTCCTAGCTCTCTGAAAAATGCCAATGGGATTTTGAATAGGGATTGCACTGAATCTATAGATTGCTTTGGGTAGTATGGTCACTTTAATTATGTTGATTCTTCCTACCCATGGGCACAGTGTATGCTTCCATTTATTTGTATCTTCTTCAATTTCTTTTTTCAGTGACTCTTAGTTTTCTGAGAACATTTAAGGAACAAAAAGAACAGATTAATCAAAACATACTCACAAATATAGAGGACAATTTAGTGACGAACAGAGGGGAGGGGAGGTTGTGGGCTGGGAAAATGGGTGAAGAGTTAAAGAAGTACAAATTAGTAGTTGATAGATGGTCTTGGGGATGGGGAGCACAGCCTAGGAAATGCAGTTAGCAGTAATATATTGGCTAGGTGGAAAACCAGAGGAGAGAAGGAGCAATTAGGGGGATCATTTTATAAATTATCTAAATGCCTAACCAATGTAACTATATACTTACTTGAAACTAATAAAAAATGAAATATCATATATGATGTCCATCTGTAGAGGTGCTTTGAAGGAAAAGAAAGTCAGTTTAAAAGAACTGGGTGTGTTATTATTTGTACCAGAATTGAGAAAGACATGCAAACAAGGTACCATTTGAACAGAGATCTCAAGAAAGACAAAGGGAAGACAGGAAGACTTCTGGGGGAGTGTATAGCTTGCATGGGAAAGAGTCAGTGCAAAGGTTCTGAGGTTGACACTTGTCTCAAGTAATCATGGCTGAAAAAGAAGCCATGTGGTGAGGGAATGAACAAGAGAGAGGTGATAGGGATGGTGTCAGAGAATGTGGAGGGATGAGATGGCCTGTCTGTTACAGATGAAACTTCAAGACAAAGGGATCCCTCAATTACATATTGTTCCTCACACTTTCTTTATTTTATTTCCAGGGGATTCTGGAATAGAAATAATCTCTTATTTATTTCCATATGTTGATTGGCATTCTGCATTATATTTTAAAGAACACATTTTGGAGTATATGAGCTAGGTACCCCTGCCTTGAAATTGCTCATGCTCTACAAACTACAGACACTATATCATCCTGGGGCCATGTTACTACTAAGTCTCTACTCATCCCCAGACACAATTTGAGGGAAAAAAGGATATGAGGCAAGCTGTCAACAGATTATCTTCTTTGAGACAATATAGAAACAGTACCACATTCCAGTTGGTAAGACTCCATAGAGATGTAAAAATGGGACTCCATTTTGACATGACTTTTTTCTGCCCTGTACTTAAAAATTTTTTAAATAAAAGAGATACAGTCATGGAGGGAGAGAGAGACAGACAGGCAGAGAGACAGAGAAATAGATGGAGAATCTAATAAGCTGTGGCAGGGGAATGGGCATCACTGAGGGATTGTGATGAGGAGAAGCTTTTTTTGGCAATGTGACAACCCCAGTTATATCTCCTTGCTTGAGGCCAAAATAATTAACAAAATAGGAAATAACAATTTATTCAAATGAGAAAATATCAATATGTTTATGCTGTCAAGACATCTTTAAAACAAACATCCCACTAGAAAATGTGCTGAGAGAATAAATCTGCAATTTACAAAGGGAAATACATGCATGAAAAATAGGTTTTTTTAAGCTGAAATGAGAAGAGATTTTTAGAAATGACACATTAAGTGCAGAATTTTTGGAAGCAGAAAATGTGGTCGTGGTTTTGATTCTCAGATCTACCACTTTAAGCTTTTTTAAAAAGGACAGATAACTAGACCAGTCTAAATGTTAATATCTTCACCCAAATACTGCAAAGAGTGGTATTCATCTAGAATGGTGACAGACTTGAACAATATGTGTAACATGATTAGCACAATATGTGTAACATGATTAGCGCAGTTCCTTCCTATGGCTAAATGAGAGGTTGCCACTGTGATGAGATAAGGTTGATGATTTTCTTCTACCTCTCCAGTGTCTCCATTGCTTCCCAACTTCTCAGTCTCCAATTCCACAGCCGCATTTCAATTCCTGTCTTCTCCCCCATCTATCACATGATGGACCCTCTAACCCAAATCAATATTCCTAAGCCTAAAAGAGGAATTTCTAACCAGGTTTGTAATCAAAGCTGAAATCAAACTCCCTGATATAAATTCCTCTCCTAGTGACTCCCCAATGGAGACAGAAGACAAAATTCTGTAGCTTCAAACAAGAGCTCAACTCTTTGCAACTTTTCCGCCAGCTTCACTCTCACAGGGCACCCCCTGCCTTCACTCACACCTACCCAAACATTTAACTTGACTTCCAGCCTCACCTGATGTCACGGCTTTAGGGTCAGGGTGTCTACACACCCATTTTTGGAGCTTCTCCATTGGCCTTTGGGAATCTTTCACCACCTCTTTATCCTCCAAATTCTACATCCTCTTTCAGATTGCCTGCATCTTCTCTCTTCATAAACCTTTTTTTTTTCCTTAACAGTGTCACAGGAAAAAAACATTGTCACGCTGCACTTAATTTAGGTGTTTGGGTTTTCATCATGTAATTAAAAAAATCTACATCTTTTCTTCCTGCGACACAGTGAGTGCTATGAGGCACTACCATGTTATACACATCACCACTCTCCTACCTGACTTAGCTGAGTTGGGAACAGTAGCTGAATAAATAAGCATTCCATGGAGGGATTAGAGAACGTGCTCTCACAGAAATTGCTGTTGATGAGAGAAAGAAGAGAAGGAAATGCTGACCTAGGTGTGCAAGACATGCCAGAGAAATGTTTTCCATATTCTGTATCTGGACCCACTAGGGAGTCAGACTATGGTTTGTAAGAATAGAATCAAGAAGGCACAAAAGAAAATATGAGAGTGTATTACCTATAGTAAAAGTACATACATAATTGTTTTATGGTTTTCTTTGTCAGTCATGTGAGTGTGTACGTGTGTGTTTGTGTGTGAGTGTCTACATATGTGTGTATTGTTGTGTTTGGTTCAGGCATGCTAGATCTCAATGTAAAAGGAATGTCTTACTCTTGGGACACAATAAAAAAACTCTGGAATCTACTGCAATAATGCAAGATTAGTCTTAAGAGTCTAGTTCCTGCCAATGAGAGAAGAACAAGAATGAAGACCCACAGAGAGCCAGGTGCAGAGAGAAGAGGCAGCTGGCATTGGTGCTGCAGTTCCCTTGGACTCGAAGAACCTCACACTGACTGGACTTTTACAGCCCCCGGCCTCATCATGGTGTCCACCTCAGCCCTGATCTAATTGTTATCCCTGCATCTATTCCACATTTATTTGATCACACTTGTTTTTATATGGCCCAGTAATGGATAAGGCTTTACTTTGCAGCATCTTTCCTTTGCTCTTCTTGACCTTTAAGTTTTGACCACTTTTGTGTCACATCAGATGTATACATTAACCTTTGTTCTTTCCTGGTTTAACATGCTAAAGCATCCCCAGATGTAATTTATAAACTCTTGCTTGTGCTACAACTATTAGTCCCCTTTCTTCATACATTTATCCCTAAGGACATGAGATCATGTCACACATATTTCACTACACTGGGCCTTCTACATTATAGTGTAAGTTCCAATGAGCAGGGACGTTGGTTATTTCTTTTACTTAGGTGGTTTCATAAATATGTGTATTTATATAGAAAAAAGTTAAAGAATGGAAAAGTCATAAAAGGAAAAGAATGGCAGGAAATGTAAAACCAGGTTGAATATTGTAGATTCAAATGATTCTATTTAATGAAATTGAATAAAAATTTAGAATAAACTTGTGAAAGAATATAAAATAATGATTTAATCACATATATGTGTATCTCTAATTAAAAATTAAATTATTCAAATCAGAAAGTGAAAATAGAATATTTTTTATAAAGGCAGTAATACAAGCAGTATCTACAAGTTATCATTTCTACCTATAGAACACAAATGGAATTAAATATGCTTAGGAAAAACAGAGAGGTGATCATTATTTGAATGTAAAGAAATGACTTTTACAAGGTGGGAGGTGATTGTTATTTTTAAAAACACATCTAACCACAAAAAGAAAAGAGGTTATGATAAAAAGAAATAGATGTGAAATAACACAATATGTATAAAAGGATATGATTACTACCTAAAAATGCAGAAGAACCTTTCATATTTATAAATTAATGTGGGGCAAGTCTTCTGGTCAAGATGGTAAAGTAGGTAAATGTTGTGTTTGCCCTCTTTCACAACCACATCAAATGTACAACTAAACTGCAGAACAGGCATCTATGGAGTCACCTGAAGTTTAGCTAAACAGAAGTCCTACAACTGGAGATGCACAGAGGAGGCCACCTCGAGACTGACATGAGGGGCAAAGACGCAGAATGGGTTGGTCCCACCCACCTGTGGCAGTTGAAAATTGGGAGGGACATCTTGGTTGTGGAGATCCCCCTGGTGGGAAGAGGGATCCTGCCCACATTGGGCTCCCCTGACCAGGGTTTCAGCGCCAGGAAGAGACATCACCACAACCTTTGATTGCGAAACCAGTGGAGATTGTGGATGAGGGAGATGAAGGATGAGGGAGTCACAGACATTCTTCTTAAGGGGCCCATTCACAAATTTACTCGTAACCAATTCACTTACTCTGAGCTCCAGCTCTGGGGCAGCAGCTTAAAAGGTACCAGGGACATACGAGGAGTGCTGAGCTGTCTGGCTTAAGAGTGAGGGTGGGAGGGGCAGCTTTCTCCTAGACATAAGTGCTGGTAGAATCCACTGTCTTTTTGCTGAGGCTTCTCTTCTTCCATATGCTGATGTGTGTGGCTACAGTATCTGAGTCTCTGTAAACCTGGCTAACACTGATCACCCTGCCCTGGTGATTCCCTGAGACCCCATGCCACCCAGCTTGCTGGCTCTCACAAATCACTTCCAGCAGCTTTTCCATACAAATGGCCTGTCTTGGCTCATGCTTCCAACTTTCCTAAAATCTCTCAGGGGTTTGCAAAACCCAAACAAGCAGTGTTTGGTCTTGGCATGCCCCATACCTCTTGCTGAGCATCCTACGATTGGCACTAGCAGCAACTGGCCTTGGTTTGTGGCTTGGCTTCTTGAGGTGCCTCCAAGCCCAGTGTGGGTGGCAGATATCTGAGAATTATTTAGTGACTTTTGCTAAATGGTCCTGGGCAGGGCACAAGTGGCAGCTGAACTTGGCTTGCAGCAGAACCCCTTCCAGGAGGCCCAGGGCTGCCACAACTTGTGGCCAGCTTCATACTGATCCAGACCACCCAGGGCTGCATCCGAGGATGACACCACCAACGGGCAGACTGGGCAGGCCCTAGAGTCTTGATAAAGCAAATCCTGCCACTTAAGGTAAGCCTCTTACTGGTCAGTCCTCATAACTAATCAGTCCAAGGGTCGAGCCCTCCCATTGATGTGCCAACAGCAACCAAGGCTCAACTACAACAGGAAGGCACACACAACCCACACAAGGTACACACCTGGAACCCAACTCTGGTGATCAGGGAGACTGTGCCACTGAGCCCTAAAAGACACCTACTACATAAGGCCACTCTGCCAAGACAGAGAAAATAACAGATCTACCTTATATATTGAAACAAACACAGGGAGGCAGCTGAAATGAAGAGATATAGAAAATATGTCCCAAATGAAAGAACAGGACAAAACTTCAGAAAGAGAACTAAACAAAATGGAGACAAGCAATCTATCAGAGGCAGAGCTCAAAACACTGGTTATAAGGCTGCTCAGTGAACTTAGGGAAAGAGTAGATGAACTCAGGGAGAACTTTAACAAGAAGACATAAAAAGGAACCAGTCAGAAATTAAGAATACATTAGAGGGAATCAACTGTAAATTAGATGAAGCAGAGGATTGAAACAGGTAGCAGGTAGATAAGGTAGCAGAAAACACCCAATCAGAACAGCAACAAGAAAAAAGGAAGAAAATCCCCGCCCCCCCCAAAAAAAATGAGGATAATTTAAGAGGACTCTAGGACAACATCAAGCATAACAACATTCGCATCATAGGGGGGAAGGAGAAGACAAGAGATTGAAAACCTATTTAAAGAAATAATGACTGAAAATTTCCCTAACCTAGAGAAGAAAATAGACATACAAACCCAGGTAGCACAAAGAGTCTTAAACAGGATGAACCCAAAGAGGCCCACACCAAGAGAGATTATAATTAAAATGTCAAAGGTTAAAAACAAAGAAAGAATCTTAAAAGCAGCAAGAGAAAAGCAGTTAGTGACCTACAAAGGAGCTCCTATAAGACTGTCAGCTGATTTCTCAACAGAAATTCCCTAGAAAGGATTGACAGGAAATATGCAAAGTGATGAAAAGCAAGGACCTACAACCAAGATTACTTTACCCAGCAAAACTATCATTTAGAATCGAAAGCACAGATAAAGAGTTTCCCAGATGAGAAAAAGCTAAAGGAGTTCAAAATCAAGCCAGTATTACAGGAAATATTAGAGGGACTTCTTAATGGAGGAGAAAGAGCAGGAAGAGGAAGAGGAGAGATTAAAAATATGAATAATAAAATGGCAATAACTACATACCTATCAACAATTACTTTAAATGTAAATGAATTAAATGATCCAATCAAAAGACATAGGGTGGCTAGCTGGATAATAAAATAGGAGCCTCACATATGTTGCCTACAGGAGACTGACTTCAGGTTGAAAGACACACACAGAATGAAAGTAAAGGGATGGAAAAAGATATTTTATGGAAATGGAAATGAAAAAAAAGCTGGGGTAGCTGTACTTACCAAACAAAATAGATTTTAAAACAAAGGCTATAAGAAGAGACAAAGAAGGACCCATTTAAATCCCATTTCTGGGTATTTAGCCAAACAAATCCAAAACACTACTTAGAAGGGATATGTGAATCCACATATTCATTGCAGCATTATTTTTAATAGCCAAGATATAGAGGCAACTCAGTTGTCCATCAACAGATACATGGATAAAGAGGAGATGGTACATAAATTCAGTAGACTATTAGCCATAAAGAATAAAATTGCCATCTGCAACAATATGGATGAACCTAGAGGGTATTGCACTGAGTGGTATTGCACTAAGTCAGACAGAGAAAGACAAATGCCATATGAGTTCACTTACATGTGGAATCTAAAGAACAAAATAAATAAAAAATGAAAAAAAAACCCAAACACATGAATACAGAGAACATTTTAATAGTTGCCAGGTGGAAAGAGTTTGGGGGACTAGCTGAAAAAGGAGAAGTGATTAAGAAGTACAAATTAGTAGTTACTAAATAGTCATGTGGATGTAAAGTACATTATAAAGAATAGAGTCAATAATATTGTAATAACTATATAAGGTGTCAGATGGGTATTAGATTTATCAGAGTGATCACTTTGTAAGTTATATAAATGTCTAATTACTGTGCTGTACACCTGGAATCAATACAATATGGTAAGCCAAATGTAATTGAAAAATTAAATATTATTTTAAAAATAAATATGACAAAATAATGAATTTAAAAAAGTAATGGGGGGCCACAATAAGACCAACTGATAGAATTAACCACACAAAATTTATAAATTTTCATAAATTTCACCCAGGTACTTCTGTACGTACATAAAATAATTCATTGTCAAACTGTAAAAAACTTTGGTAGAACAAAACTTCAATTTTTGTTTGTAAGTATAGCATCCTAAACCACAAGAAATAACTCAGTCCTCACTGTATAAACTGTGTAAAGAAATTTCACAATTTACAGTAAAGTAAAAGGCTTATAAACCAAAATATATACAGTTGCACCAAGAATAAAATAATTGCAAAGAAAAACTCTTTAGCATTTTTTAAAATTTATTTCTTTATTTCTTTTTTCCTAAAGGCAATATTTATTGCTACCAGAGATTTTTATTAGTAGTAAATGGCTGGTTCTGAACACAATACCTTATTCAGACTACACAGGAAGCTCAGGATCAGAAGTCTTTAAGAGAAATATAGGTACGGTCAGTACACAGAGGGAATAACTTTTATTGAGAAAGTCCTAATAGTTTATTAACATAAAACTAGGGTACTGAATTCAATTAATCTATGTTACTGACCCAAATCATAGAACTGCCAACATCTAGACAGTCTCTCCCACTGATTATAGTGTGAAATGGAGCTTATCAGTTACCGAAACAGAAAAAAGAAAGAAAAATAATCAAATTTTAGCTGTTACATATTTCTTTTCTGAGCACCAGGATATATTAACTTTATCACAAATTTTTAATTCATGTGTCAAAAATGCTTTTGACAAATCCAAGAATGTCCTAATTACATGCCACTTTTAAACATCAGTTTAAGATAAAATAAAAACAATAATTTTGTTGCCAAACTCTAGATATTGAAATGAGACAAACACAAAATTCAATGTGCTAATGTGAGTTCTTTTTCTTAGACTTTTTAAATAATGGTTTTTATGTAAATATCTAACATGAGAGAGGATAGTGCAAAATGTTTCTCTCAGAAATGGCTGTTGCAAGGTACTATCTCTGCCTTGGTCTGGATGTTTTTAAAGATTACAAACATGCTTAAATAAACAACTGTTAAAAAAAAACTCCTTCACTTCTTGTTCACACTTCCACACATAATACTCCATTTTCCTACTCCCCTGAACTGCAAAACTCCTTGTGTATATTCTGATTTACTGTAACCACTTTATGGCTCCTATTCTTTCTTCATTTTCACCCAATGGACTTCCATTCCCATTGTAGGACTGTCACCAATGATCCGTGCATTGCTGATTCCAATAAACGTGTCTCTTAAAAAATTTAAATAAATTAATTTTAAATTAGTCAGTGTACCCAGCAAACAGACATGGCCATCTCTGGACTCTGAGAAAGGCTGATTAGGCTCTCAGGTGACCTCAGGTAAATGTTCTCAGTTTCCGTTCTCTCTGACCCTTTCCTGGACTACCTACTGGGCTCTCAGACTCACCTGGGTGGGGTTTCTGAGAGGGAGGATTCTGTGTTGAAGTTGAATTCCTCTCTGGATGGTTGATGATGGAGACTGAAGCTTTGTCCCCAGACAAGACAGCAGGAAGGAGTGAAGCATCAGTTCTGATCCAGCTTAGAGGTCAAAAGCAACAGCCATCGAGATCAAGATGCCAGGGACTGCAGCAGAGAAGATATTTTCATCTCTCTTTATCTGCTCATTAGGCCCTGTTTCCACTGTTATTCCCACCTCAGAGCCCTGATTTCCCTGTGGGACACATGTCTGGACTGAAAGAAAATTTTCCTGCCCATTCTCTATTTCTAAGAGATCAGGTTAGAAGTCAAATGAATCCTGTTTTTGTAACTCCTTGTTCACAACACTCCTGCCTACCCAAAGTCTCCACTCCCAGCACCTTATCCCAACCTTGAGCTAAAGTTCTCTCAAAAGTCTAGACTGAGGAAACTGTCTGCATTAGGTCCCTTTTATCCTTAAAAACACTGACTTTGGTGGGACACAACCTCTAATAGCTCCAGAAAATTGCTATTTCCCTCTTCAACAATGGAGAAAACTGTGCGACTTTGGTGTAAAACTTTGGGCACTACACTCTTTGGCTTCCTAACACATTAATCTATCAGGGTTCAGAATGAGCCACCCAAGATGTGCCTCTGTGGTATGGGGATTATTGTGAGCTAAAACCAATTTTAGCTTCATCCTCAAGAGAAATGTCTGCCCCTTCCTTTAACTACCTAATTAAAGAGTCATCCTCGACAACTCTTTAATTAGGGGTCCTTCCCTTAGTAAGAGACTATCAGAGATAATATCTTTATGACCTACTTATATGTCAGTGATAACTTTTATTTACTAAATATCTGCTCTTCTTATCATCCTTCATTGACTCTTTAGAGCCCTAAGGAGCATTACCTCATCCCTAGTTCAGACTGTCTTGTATACCTCAATCACCTTTTCTATGCCTAACCCTTTAGTGTATTTGGGGTTCCCAAACATATGTATGTATTAATTTGGTTATTTTCTCTTGCTAATCTGTCTCATGTCTACTTGATTATTAAACCATCTAGAAGAACATTGAAGGTAAAGGAAAGTTTGTTCCTCCCCCACATGTCAAATCAATGAGAAACTTCAGACATATCAGAAGTTAATAGTTGCCATTTAGTCCCACATTATAAAACCTTGTTAATTATAAGAGACATATTTATATATATTTATGCTATATAATCTGGGCTATGTGCCTTAAGCTTTGTCAAATTTTAATTTTATAAAAATCTATTCTATGAGGTGGTACTATTATGAATGCCATTCCCCATTGCAAAAACGGGGCTTGAAGAGTTTAGTGATCTGTCTGAGATTATAATCAGAGTAAGGAATAGGTGTTGATTGGATACTGTCAGGATGCTTCAGTTTTCAAACTCTGGGCTAGTGGTTCCCAACCAGAGATGATGTTGCCCTTGGGCTATTTGACAATGTCTAGGGAGGTGCTAAACACCTACACTCCTCAACACAAAGAATTATGTCTAATTGAGAAGGTGAGAAAACCTAGTCTGGACCAGCACTTCTCCAACTTCAATGTGCATATGAATCACCTGGGATTTTAGTTCAAGTACAGATACTGATTCAGCAGGGCCTGTTGGGCCCAGGGACTCCACATTTCTCACAACTCCAAGAAGATGCTGATGCTGTAGGTCTTGGTCTGAAGACAACTCTATGATTGGCAAATCTAAGGTCCTATAATAGTTAAGGAACAAGTAGTTGTAAATTGCATTTTCATAAAATTTTGAATGAAAAATGAACAGTCACATGCTGCATAACAACAGAGATATCTGAGAAATACATCAATAGGTTGTGAAAACTTCATGAAATACACTTACATGAATCTACATGTTAATAGGCTATGACACGACTAGGCTATGTAGTATAGCTTATTGTTTTGTAGTGGAGGAAAAACATTTTTTCCCCTATGCTTCTGGGTTCTTGGCTGACACATCTATCCATCTATCTATCTATCTATCTATCTATCTATCTATCTATCTATCTATCTATCTACCTACCTACCTACCTATCATCTATCTATACTGAATCGTATGTCCTCACTCAAGTCTGCATTTTAGAAAAGGGAAAAACTGTCAATGTTTAAACTGACAGTAAATATGCCTTTTGAGTAGTTCACAACTTTGGAATGTTATGAAAGCAACATGCTTTCCTTAAATTCAGTGGAGACAAAATTTAAGGTGGTTCATGTGTTCAGGAATTACTGGATGCTGTGCTTTTCCTTGATGCTTTATCTGTTATTGAGATTCCGGGACATTCTAAACCTGACACCTTGGAAGCTAAAGAAAATCACCTTGCTGACATTTCTGCTAAGAGTGCGGCCCTTCAAGCCATCAGCAGCTGTCAAATCTCTGTCCTGGCTTTAGGACATATCCCAGATGATAACTTTGAAAAACTGGCCAGAGAAGCCAAACAATTGGCTTTGGAAAAAGCAAAACAAGTATGGAAATTCAACAATTGCTGATTTGATAAAAAATGAAAGCCCTGGGTTCAGACCAAATAACGACCCCATTGTACAAGAAACTCTAAAATTTCCACTCCTGACTGCTGTACACGCAATGTACTATTTGTCCACTGAAAAAAAAATGACAACATTCATGTATCAGCATTAGAGGAGAGGTATTAACAAGGCCACAAAAGTACCAAACTTCAGTATCCTATCTGATCAAAGTACAACCCAGGGAAGCCTGTTCAAAATGCCCCTGGATGGTTTAAATTGCCTAAGGAACCATCTAAGTTTTGGCAAATAGATTTTACACGCAGCTTCCCCCAATTCATGGACACAAGCATATTTTAGTCATATATGTGCTTTCTCACTGAACTGAAGCTTTCCCTTCCAGACAAGCTAAATCCTCTCCAGTGTTGAAGTCCTGCTAGAGAAGATTATTCCCACTTGGGGAACTCCTCTCCAGATGCACAGTGATGGAGGACCCACTTCACTTGTCAGCTGCTCCAACGAGTCTATGGCATTTTTCTGTGCTCACCATCTTCAGTCTCCATGTTGAGTTGGACATACTAATGACATTATTAAGATTCAGGGGGGAAAATTAGTAGAACTCTTCAAATACCTTGGCCAAAAACATTGCTGTTAGTCCTTTTAAATTTCAATTCAATCTTTTTGGGGCTCATAAGCTTTCATCTTTTGAGATAATTACAGGATGCCCCATACATCTGGCTCCTGCTTCTTTTGACCCACAGTTGGTAAAAGGAGACATGCTTCAATATCATAAAGGCAATTGCTTCTATTGAAAATAATCTTGTTTTGGTAGGATAACCTTTCACAGTGCACTCCAAAGAGATGAAAAACTCAAAATCATACTTGATAACCTGGAGATTTTGTTTACTGGAAAAGACACCTCAAAAAAGATTCCCTCTAGAGTGCTTGAAGGGCCCTTACTAGGTGCCGTTGACTGACCCCTGTGCCGCTAAACTTTGGGGAGTAGACTCTTGGGGGCATGTGTCATACATAAAGATGGCTCTAACTCGGACTGGACCTGCACACTGTCTGATGAACCAAAACAAAAGCTGTCCAAAAATTAAAGCTGCTGACCTCTAAAAGAAATGAATAGTCAAAATGACTGAATCAGGCCTGTACAACTCTTCTCTAACTATCAATTCTTACTTCATTTCTCTCTTTTCCTTGGAAGAAACACACCCTTCTTTATGTATCCTAGCTCTTGTGAAAAGGGGGAAACTTTTCTGGTTCCTGAATCTGTTATTAAGAACTTTGATCTATCTAAGAGAATAATGATCTTTATTTCATTATCTACAGGTTTGAGCCCCTGGTTTAAATTCATCATCTGGACTAGGTTGTTATGTTGTTCTATATTTGTTTTGAATTTTTCTTATCGTTGAGTTTTACAGCTGTCGCCTGTTGACCCTAACACGAGCTGTGCTCTATATAGGCACCTTCTGACATGAGAGATGGCATCCAGAAGGGATCCTTCCTGACATTGAGGGACTAAAAGTCTGCTTTCACTGCTTTCAGAGAAAGTGCTGTATTAAAATGGGGGAGTGTTAAGATAAACTGGAACTTTAAGCAAACATAATTAGTTGGGAAGGTCTTTGGGAGGAGCTAAGGCTTATAACCTTTCTTGCATTCAGCATTTTGTGAGAACCTTACACATGAGAACCCTGCAGGAAGATATCTATTTGTATAATAAAGCTCTATAGTTCTAACTTCCCCTTTCATTAACTTCCTTTTTTCTTCTATAAATATCCTCCACCTTGGCACACAGGCCAGAGGGTGCACGTGGCTTGCCATATCTGCATGCTCTGGGTTGCAAAACTTTCACTTTCCCAAATAAATTCTTTTGGTGATGAAACACCTAGTCAATATTATTTTTCAGTTAAAATTTATATAGACTGCTTTTCCCTTTGTCCTTTTTCCTAACTTCACAAAGATTTTTCTAACCTTGATCAGAAATATTTGGAAATATTGTATGGTGCCAGGTGGGCACTGGAATTTATAAGAGGCACCACTTTGTAAGTTATATAAATGTCTAACCATTATGCTTCACACCTGCAAGATAAAGGTGCTTGTACAGCAGCCAACTCATTATGGTTTGTGTCCTGGGGACATAATAACAAAAGTTACTCTTTATTCTTTGTCTTATATTAGGGTACAACTATCCTGACCTTCTGCTACTTATACCATTTACAAGCAGAGAACTGCTTATAAATTGAACATGAAGAATTCCTTCGCTAAGGCTCAGGGACCATCACAGAAGGAGTAGGCCTGTGAGATTATAAGAGCTGGATAAGTGGAACATCATGGGCAGACAAATCTGACTCTATATTAAGACTAATCCTCCCTGTTAATTAAACATGGACCTGGTTGCTCTATTTTTTTCGAAGACTGAGGCATAAACAACAACAAAAACAGCACCAGTTCAAAACAGTCTTATCCAATTAACAAGATATGGAGTCGTTTTTCAGAGACAATAGACCAAGACCGCAAGTAATGCAGCTGGGGCATGAGCAGAGGAGAAATATTTGACCACCAGTTGACCTAGAATCCAAGTCTCACCTCTCCCACACCTGGAACTTGAACACTGGAATCTTTTCAGAAGCAAAGGGTTGGTTATCTGGTTTTGACGCTCCTTTACCATAATGCCCAAGTTTCAAGGTCCTCTAAGTCAAACTTGCCTTACCAGTACTTCAGCATACCTGTTTCCCCTAGCCCCTTAAAATCCCTTAACCTATTTCAGCAAGCAAGATGGTTTTGAGGCACCATTAGATCTTCTTTCTTCTCAGTTGATGCTTTTCCTTACTCCAAATCTCTGGTTTTGAGTTTTGGTCTTTCAAAGCTTTGAGCACACAAACTTGGGTTCAGTAATAGGAATAGCAATACTATGCAGACATTTATCCAATACATGTTTTTGGAGGAAACTGAATTTAAGCATCTCCATTCATTTTGCTTTCTTTGTGCAAGGATATTTTGCATTGAAACACCCATTAAGTAGAATAAAAAATTTAAGTCAATTTGGAGATTCTGCCTCATTAGCTGATACAGAGAATTCCCTGTTGCATAAAAGAAACTGTGGTTCTGATTTTGAGACCATTGGACATTGAGATAGGAAAATAACTCACTGTTAAAATTAAGATCAACCATTCTAACTTAAATCGTTCTTTTACATTCTTTATTTCCATGTTGAATCAGCTCAGCATTATTTTCATTTCTATCCTCTTCACTTACTCTCACATTTTTTTCAACATAAAAGATGAGTTCATTGTGTATAGTGAGTGTGTTTATTTACTAAAAAATCATACATAAATAAAATATACACAAACATACTACTAACTCATGAAAGTGTTCTTGGACTCAGCAAAGTCTCTTCACAGGTTTCATTTATTCTGTACCACATTCATCAGAATTATTATCTCACACTACCAACAGAAATAAGAAAACTGAGGCTTGGAGTGATTCAGTTTTTTCATGACTATGTAACAATGCAATTAAAGCTTTTGTAAATACCCTTGAATTATTATAAATGAACCCACCCACATATATTCTTAATTCAGTAAAGTCTGTATAATTCAGCAAATTATACATCTTAAATATGTGCAGGAAAGATATCTAATGATGTGTGGCTCGAGGTAGGATGTAGAGCACAGGTATCTGAGTACAGTTTATCAGGAGGAAGAAAAAATATCATTGGGCAGAAATCAAACTGTCTTATATGGATATGAAATAGTGAAATTATTTTAAAGCAAGTCACATTTGGTGAACTTTTTTTTGTAAAGTAGAAGACTAAAGTACATATATAAATCCAGTAAACTGTCATAAACTTTTTCAAGACAAAGGTGTACTACAGTCTCACATGACATCATGGAAGAGTTACAGACTCGCAATGTAGAGACTCCCAGCTGATGTAGACTCATGAGTATATGAGCTGAGATCAGAACAACTCCTATCATATAATTCCCATTTATAAATGCATTATATAAAACATAACATTTAGGACAGTTTGTTATGCAGCATTAACTAACCAGTACAATAATCAAGGCACATAAAACTGAAGACAAATATAATATTCTAATATTTCTCTTTTATTTTTGGCATATGTTCTGATAGTTGGAGGCAGTACTTATGATCATTCTGTTATTGAAGTTTATTTTGGATAACTGGATTAACAAGTGCCTTACTAAGGGTACCTCCCAGGTAACTAAGAGAGGTAGTAAGGACCTGCACGTTTAGCAGAAAAATTGATGATCTTGAATCACATAACAGTGCAGGAATTCAATGTCTCTTTTGAGTCATCTTCTGATCATAAAGATTGAAAAAGTCTTGCGCATGTATAGATATAAAATAGTTGATATCGACATTGTTCATCCAACATTCTTATTGTAGAAATGACAATATTTAGAAGAGGGGAGATGATTAGTTTAAAGCAAGAGGAGTCACCATTCTAGGCAGAACTTAAGTTTTCAAGGAAATACAGGAAGGTAATGGAGTAATAAAATTTAAATGACACCAACCATTATTCACTTCAATGAAAACAGGCCCTCACATGTGGAATCTCCTATACTTCAGCAGTAGATTACAATATGAAAAGGAAACATTTTGCATAGTAATCAACTGAGTAATACTTCCTCATATTTATGGTCAATTTTTCCCAAAGAGAATATCAGGTGAATCTATTTGTCAAAATCGCCTTTCCTTGTAGACTCTACTGGAGATATATATTTGATAATCAGTTTTTTTGCCAGAAACTATGGTAGGCATTGTAAACGCCAAGCCAAATAAGAGGATAAAGCAGAAGTCCAGTTAAAAACAGCAGAATATGAAAGTCTACATCATCAGCAAGAGCAGTTAAGGGAATAAAAGAGAACAGAATGACAGATCTAAGGTAAAAACTGTATTTCACATTACCCTATGCAGAGCTACATGTGAGTAATACAACTCATAAATATTTGCTCAGTAACACTATATAAAAATCTTGTGTGTCTTTCAAAAAAAAAGTTTTTAAAAGAAATCCAAATGACCCCAAGAAATAAATGGAAATTTCTAAGTATTTTTGGTTCAAATTTGAGGAAAAATTTGTGAGTGGGAAAATGGGTTAAGAGTAGAAAAGGTCTAAATATTAGAGCAGAGGGTAAGATAAACTAAATACTTACATTGCATAGAGGAAGTGAATTCAAACAAGTAGCAATTCCAGTAAATAAACAGAAGAGGTATATTCTACTTCCTATTTACTGACTCCAAACTTTTGGCCATTCAGACATGGAAATATCTTGAGTTCCAGAAAATTATCCCTTGTATATTGACCATCCCAATAAATTTATTCAGAGTTGCCTTTACAACTTTGTTCCTCAGACTATAGATGAAGAGGTTCGGCATAGGTGTGACCATAGTGTGCATCACTGAGGCTACTGTACTTGAGTGTGAGTCGTGGGTTGCAGCAGAGCTGAGGTACACTTTCAGGCTCGTACAATAAAATAAGGAGACAACTGAGAAGTCTGAGAACAAGTACTTGCTTTATACTTCCCCTGAGCTGATGACATTCCATATATGAAGAAAACAATCTTATAGTAAGAGTAAAAGATTCCAGCCAGGGGACCATGAACCAGAAGAACAGTTACAAAATGCATCACCATGTTATTAAGAAAGTTCTCAGAACAGGCAAGTTGAACCATCTAACTGAGTTCACAGAAAAAGTGGGGCTTTTCAAGTCTTTACAGAAGGACAGCCTCAACACCATTAAAGAACAAGGAGTGTATGTCATTCATGATCAAGGACACTAGAATTAGCAGTCCACAGACCTGGGGGTTCATGATGACGGTGTAGTGCAGGGGGCGACAGATAGCCACAAAGAAGTCATAGGCCATCACAGTTAGGAGGAAGACATCCAACATTGCAAAGAGTGGAAAAAATACATTGTGATGCTCCTTTCATAGGTTATGACTCTGCTCTGTGTCAAGATGTTCACCAGCATGTTTGGGATGGTGGTGGAGATGAAATAGTTGTCCACCAAGGACAGGTTGGAAAGGAGGAAGTACGTGGACTTGTGGAAGTGAGAATCTGAGCTGAAAGCCAGGACGATGAGCGGTTTCCAAACACAGTGATCAGGTACACAGAGAGGAAGAGCCTAAATATACGGAGCTGCAGTTCTGGTTCCTCTGAAAGTCCCAGAAGAAATTCTGAAACTCTTGTAAGATTCCCTGGTTCCATGTGGTGAAGATGACTTACAGGGAAGAGGAAAATAACATGAGCAATTTCACACAAACTGGTATTACATAGCTCTAATGCTAGAGTTTATATGTTGCAGTCAAGAAATTAATTCCGATGTTTTTTATAAATATGGTCCCCTTTGGGAGTTTCCTGTGTCATCTCAAATTTGGATTTTAAGTCTCATTCTGCTTTATTCCCCCTATAGGTTCATGCATTCTATAGTATTAATAAGAAATTTTTCATGTATTTCAGTAATATTGTTAGCTTACTATGTTTTAGGCACTGTCTTGGCTGTGTGTATAGATGTTGAAGCACAAAAATCCCTACGATACAGTGGTGAGGAAAGAATGTGGAAGAAAATAATAAATATATATAACATCTCAGATGGTGACAGGTAATACGAAGAGGGGAAAAGCAGGTCTAAAGGAGAAAGTGACTAGAGCATTGTGTTTTCTATGGGTTTTTAGGCAAGACTTGCAAACAAGATGACATTTGAACAGGGACCTGAAAAAAGAAAGGAAGAGAAATGCAAGGTTACATGGGTGTATACCCTGCAGAGGAAATGTCCAATGCAGAAGCCCTGGAGTGGAGCAGAAGGAGTTAGTGATGTGCTCAAAGTAATACCAGAGTATCTATTAGGCCTCAAGTATAATATTTCCAGGTTGCTTCTAGGCAGTGGTTCTCAATCAGAAATGACTTTGACCTTGGTGTATCTGGCAATGTCTGTAGAGAAACTACAAAACACAGACAATCCACAGAAGAGCACCCCCATAAATTATTACTCTTCCCCAAATATCAATGGTTAAAGGTGAGAAAAACTAGTCTAGACTAGCAATTCCCCAACTTCAATGTTGGAGAATTGAAAATGAAATAGCAGACACTAACTTTATTGTAGGGAGTGCAGTTCTACTGCAGGGAGCGTGGTAGTGCATGCACTTTTTCTGCTCCCCTTCTGTGCTCCCATTCTGCTCCCCAGGAGACCACATGGCTCCACACATATCAGAGTACAATAGCAGCATTCAGACACACATGCATGATACATT
Source organism: Eonycteris spelaea (assembly GCA_003508835.1). Classification (NCBI taxonomy): domain Eukaryota; kingdom Metazoa; phylum Chordata; class Mammalia; order Chiroptera; family Pteropodidae; genus Eonycteris; species Eonycteris spelaea. The sequence continues at coordinate 251,700 of PUFA01000428.1, forward strand.
AAGCTGCATTATGTCTACATATTTTAGGTGTAGGCACAGTACTATACTAATGGAACATTTAAATCCGGGGTCTTTTCCTAGCAGTGAGCCTGGATCACAGCCATACTGGGCTTAGCCTGGCCTGGGACCCACAAATGTGCATATGAGACACTCAAGATTTTAGTTCAAATTAGAATCTGATCCAGCAGGTCCTGCAGGGCCCAGAGACTCTGCATTTCTAACAAGCTCCCAGGTGATATTAATGCTGCAGGTCCTAGTCTATGGTTTCTAGGTGTAAAGCTGAGGTTTTGTGTTAGGGTCAGGTGTAGGTAGTTTTAGGTATTCTGAACCAAATATCATCTTGGCATGTAATTTTGAAGAAATAGTACATTCACTCATTCCAGAGGCTGTGGTAGTCCTGTTTGTTTCTTTTATGTAAGGGTGCTTGAGTGACACATAATCATACACTTTTGAAAAGGCTTTGTAGTAGAAGACTAAAAAGCTCCAAAAGATGTCCACACCTTAATTCCTAGTGCCTTTGAATATGGTATTTTTATAGCGAGAGAAGTTAGGGTAGCAGATGGAACGGGGTTGCTACTCAGCTGACTTTAAGGTAGAAGATGAGCCAGGATCATCCAGGTGGGACTAAGGTAAACACAATGCTTCTCTAGAAGCAGAAAAGGAGACAAGGTGAAAACACTACACTGCTGGCTTTGAAGAAGAAAGTATGTCCCTGAGCCAAGGAATGCAGATGGCTGGCAATACAATATGGAACTGAAAAGGAAACAGATTCTCCTCTGAGCATCCAGAAGGAAATCTACCCAGCAGATATCTTAATTAGCCCATGAGATGCATTTAAGCTTCTGATACCCAGAACTATAAAAGCCTATATTTGTTTGTTTTAAATAACAAGTGTAGGGTGTGGAGTGCCGTGCTCTCAGTCGCTTGCTTTGCGCTGTTCACCTGCACTCTTTCCAGACTCATACCTGTTCACACTCTCACAGGGCTGCTCACCCCCATTCGACTCCCTCCGGCCTGGGATACACCTTACCAGTTCCCCACACCTCACCAGTTCCCCGCACCTCCCAGTCGGCAGCTTGCAGCAAAGCAAGTGTTAAGCCCATGATGTGCATCCACAGCTGGGCTCTCCACCTAGTGCGGTGCCTCAGCTCCTGGGCAGACTTTGCCACGAAGGCTACACCATCTCTCTTAAGAAAATTCAACTCTAGGGAGATTTCGGAAACCTGATGGTGTGAGGGACATCTGCAGACTCTTCCCTTGAAACAACAATAAGCTGAACATCTAAAACTGCACAAAAAACACCCAAACTGCACGCCAGTATGTCTGAGGGTGGGATCTGCGCATAAGAGCTACCACAGATCAGAACCTTGGGTATCAAGCGGTGGACTGGGAGAAATAAAGAACCTGCCTCTGCAGCCGTGCAGCTGCCAGAGCTACCTGTAGGAGGAGGGCAAGGTGACAAGGTATGGCAAGTTCCCTGAACAGCCCTGCCTGGGAAAGTTGTGAGTTCCATGCAGCTGCCAGCAGAGCCCAGTCATCAGAGCAGAAAGCAGAGAAGCAGGGATGGCAAAAAAATAACAGTTGATTTTTACCAGCCACGATTGCAAAACCGAGGCTGAGCTGCAGTCCCAATCTTCAAACCCAGAAGGCACTACTCCCATACAACTGAGACCGAACACCATGGAGCTTGGGTGAAATCTGAGCAAACACTACCGAAACTGTTGCTAACACTGACAGGGACTGACCAGAAGGTAGTGAGCATGATTAAATATCTACAAGAAAATAAAAAGGCATTTTTAAGGCTTTATATATAGCAGGGTTACAAGAGGCTTAGATGCCACCTACTGGAAACCAAGAGAAAAAAGCCTTTTTTGCAGCAGGGTAAAGAGAGACCTTTATATAATAAATCATCTTTCTGGAAAAGAAAGCAGAATACATTTCCATTAATGCCCAGGTGGAGAAATCTTTCATTAAACACCACCAAGGTGACAAGGCATCTTACAAAGAAAGAGAAACATCTCCATAAAATAAGCTTACAGACATAGAAATATGTGACTTAAATGACAGAGAATCCAGGATGGTACTTCTAAAAAAGCTCAATGAATTTCAAAGTGAGTCATATTATCAATTTCAAGAATTAAATAAATAAACACCTACGTGAGCTGAGCAAGAAGATTGAAACCCTCAAAACAAAACAAAAAAAAAACAAATAGAACTTCTGGAGATGGAGAACACATTTCAAGAGGTGAAAAATGAAATAGTGAATGTGGGAAATAGAGTCGACCAAATGGAGGAAAGGATCAGTGATATCAAAGACAGAAATCTAGAAATAAATCAGAAGGAAGAAGAGAGAAACCAAAGAATTAAAATAATGAAAGAGAAATTTAAGAACTAGCTGATACCATCAGGAGAGGAAACATAAGAATAATGGGCATTCTTGAAGGTGAGGAAAAAGAGTGGGGACTAGAAAGCATTTTCAGACAAACACTTGATGAGAATTTCCCAAATCTAAGGAATGAACTGGAGCTTGGAATTTAAGAACCTAACAGAACACCCAATCATCTCAACCCTACTCCAAGACACATTGTATTAAAATTATCAAAAATCAATGACAAAGACAATTCTCAGGGCAGCCAGGGAGAAGCAATCAGTAACTTAAAAAGTAAAACACATTAGATTATTCTCAACTTCTCAGCACAGACTTTACAAGCCAGAAAGGAGTGAAATCCAATATTCAAACTATAAGTGAAAGGGAATACCAGCCAAGAACAATGGATCAGCTAAGGTCTCCTTTAGGTATGAAGGAGAAATTGAGACTTTCCAGACATCCAGACATACAAAAATTGGGGGAATTCTCCACTGCAGGGCCTGCACTACAGGAAATACTGGAAGTTGTCAGCTCATCTAAAACAAAATAACAAAATAAAAAGAAATACATAATTAGAGGTAAAGTGATTGTTAGGCAAATAGAAGCAGAGGAAAGCAACCCTTACTAAGAACAGGGCATTATAAGTTTAAATAATAAGAGAATTGCAATCCAAGATAGTAATGAACATTCAGCATACGTAGAGACAAACAGAGACTACAATGACCGAAAGGGGAAGATTCAAAGATCCAAATTCACAAAGAGGAATGTAGGTAAGGCACATACAGAAGAAAATGGATGACTCTGTGTGTATGTGTGTGTGTGTGTGGTGTGTAACTATCCTTTACATATTTGTGATGGTAACCACAGATTCAGAACTGAAGTATATTACATAAACAAGAACCAGAGGCAAAACTCACAAAAAGACAACCAACAAGAGCAGAAACACCAGTGCAGGGAAGCAATGGAAAGCTGGAGCTACCAGAAAGCAAAAGATAAAATGGCTATAAGAAGACCTCTTATTTCAATACTCCCCCTAAGTGTAAATGTACTGACTTCACCAATAAAAAAGGCACAGAGTTGCAGAATGGATCAAAAAACAAAACCCAAACATATGCTGACTCCAGGAGACACATCAGCTCCAGAGACAAATATAGCTGAAGGAAACTGGACTTTGCGTGGTAAATACACAATAGAATATAGAGATGTCAAATTATAATGTGCATAATTATATCAACCAATGTTACCCCAATAAACTTAATCAAAAAATGAAATGTAATAAAATAACCATGTGGAACCAGTAACAAAAAAAAAAAAAGAAAGAAAGGGATTCAGAAGAGCAGAAGTAAAAGCCCACTCCCCGCAATAGAGCTGCACTCCCTACAATAAAGTTGGTGCTTGTTGTTTCATTCTCATGTTGCCTCTTGTGCATTCCAACATGGTGTCTCTTCACTGAAACCCTCCCTTCTCTATCAGCTCAGCGCTGACACTTGGCGAAGCAGGTGGGATGAGGTGTGCACAGCTCCTGCGCTGTGCACAGTTCCTGGGTTGTTGAGACCCGGATGAAGGACATTTGGCCCCCATCTCCCAGTGGTATCCCATAGTGCATATCTGGCTATGTGGTTGCCCCTGGAGGATTAGGAATTGAAGCCATGTCCAGAAAGCCCTAGAGATGTTGGAGCCAAATGTCTCAACCGCTTACTGGGAGGCAGCAGATGGGGCAGCCTGGATTTTCCTGGCGGTGCTGCGGCAGGCGAATCTGGAGGCTCAGGATCGGGCTTAGTGGATGTAGCAGCTATGCCAGGAAGAAATGTTTAAAAGGCATCTGAAGGTAGCAGAACATATGCTGCAGAACCCTGAAGGGTCACTGCCATTGTCCAGTCTGGGAGCTCACCAACAATACCATGGCAGGCACAGTGGGTGATGTGGCAGTAGTTTGAAGTGGAATAGCCATTGGCCTCGGTTCGGGAGGGTGGGGTCGGGGCAAGCTTATGGTGCCCCCTACTTTTAAAAGCAAACTGCCTTGATCCAGTATACCCTCGCGGAACTCCGGGATCTAACGAAACAGGTATGGCAGAGAGCCGGGGAGACAGTTCTAGGGCGCTGCTTCGGCTATGGGATGACCAGCTGAGGGACTGAATTATTTCTGGAAGAGATGGCTCAGCTGGCCTCCATAACGGTGATACCGTCCCTCAGGCAGCACCTCCAGAATGTGGTGCATATGGCGTGAGGTGCAGGCAATTGCTCCTTGATTACTGCACAGACAGTGTGGGCCAACCCAGGGAGCTGCCAGAGACAGTGAGCAAATGGACCACGTACTTAGATCTGGTCCAGATAATCAGGAAATGGGCATGAGACAGACGTTGTTGTGCACCCAGTATACAAGCCCTGATGAAGAGGTATTTACAACCCGTATGAAGGACTTGATTTTGACTTTTGGCCCGGCTAGTACTTTCGGCACCTTACGTGGATAAGCGGACCCACAAGGTGGCATCCACTATGGCTAGGTCGAGGGATGTAGAAGTGAAATGCAAGGAGCGTTCCACACAGTGTGTGCCCTGCCACACTCCTAGATCAGCCAGTGCATGGAGGGAAGCATGGCCGAAAAGCAGGAGTGGAGCAGCGCCCAGTCCGTTTGGCTGTGAGAGTGAGCCACAGGCAAATGTGGTTTGATCTCCTCATGGAAGGGGTTGCTGCAGAAATGATTGATCAGGAACCTAATGAAGTGCTGCTGGCACTGTGGAATTAGCTGCATTCTGACCAACAGTTCACTTTTATTCCCGAGAAAGCCACAACCCGTGAGGAGCTGCTGGCTGATTATCTCCCTGATTAAGGATTCAGCTGAGGTACCTGCTTGGTGGAGGAGCTGGTTGACCTGTGGCCAGTGAAGAAGCCTGATGGCTCCTGGCACATGACTATTGACAGTTTGGAGCTGAATAAGGTTAGCCACCCCTGCATGCTACCAAACAGAATATTACATATATTATGGACCAGTTGTTACATGAACTTGGCAAATGCTTTTTTCTTTAGCCCTACCCTGTGTCATCGTCTCATGGCTCAAGATTTAGCCACATGGAAAACAACTGCCCGCGGAGCACTTGTATCACAACATTGATGGTATAATGCTAACCTCTGATTCTCTTACATAACTGGGAGCAGTGATGACCAGCTTGTGAGAAGCTCTCAACTGGGGTTGGGTAGTCAATGAGAACAAGGTCCAGGGACCTGGGTTCTCTTAAATTCTTGGGAGTTGTCTGGTTGGGTAAGACAAAATACTGCCAGAGGCAGTGATTGATAAGATACAGGCATATCCCCGACCTGAGACTGTGAAGCAGCTCCAAACCTATTTGGGACTGCTGATATTTTGAGTATTCGTTCTTCATTTGGCTGCCAACATGAACTTGGGAAGATTTGGGGTCCTGTGGGCCAGTCCCAAACAGCAGCTGGTTTTGCTGTGATCTGAAACTATGTGGTAACTCCTAAAAGATACCAAAGTTGCAACAAGGCTGAGGCTGTATTGCTCTGACTGCCATTGTGTCTCTGATACCCAGCCCTACCCTATCCACAAATTGACCTAGGCAACCTGCCCCAAGTCAGTGAAGTGCCACAGCTCAGCTCCTCCCCTTCCCTGATCTCCCAATCCACACAGGCAAAAGCTTTGGCTGGCACAGGATGGGCACTCACAGAAATCAACGGCAGGCAGACTTTGCTGCCTGCAAGAGTTGCAATATTGTGTCCAGGGAGCATAGGTTCTGTTGGACTGCCCCAGATGGCAGGTGCTCTCACTGTGATCTGTGTGTGACTACATGGGAATGCATAGGCATAGAAGTTGCAACGAAACAGGCTGTATTGGCTGGATGGACCTTGTCTTCCTGAGATCCTGCTTCATCCAAGCCACAAAGTGCCTACAGCCATTGACAAGCAGCCCCTTATATCTTGTTTGGCTCTGGATTGTGCAGTCAGCACAGGCAACAGACATTGGCAAGTACAGTGAGTGCATTTCGAAAACAGTTGTGGACAGACCACTGCTGCCTATATGAGCTGGAATATCTTTCAAGCGAATTCCAGAGGTCTGTATCGGCCTGAGAGCCCTTGACTCCATGAGCTCTTGCCCCATCCAATACACAAAGTGCCTGCTGCACATTGATAGGCAGCTGCCCTGCCTTGGTGGAGTGCATTTAGGCCCAGGGTGGGCACCAGCTGACCTTGCTATGAGTGAAAACTTGCACAGGGAGCCACAGAGACAGCATTGGCATGTAAACTGATACTACAGTGGCAGGGGAAATTTACTCAATAGACCCAGGAGATTCCCAGGGTCCCAGCACCACATAACACACATATCACCCAGAGGCTCATCAAATTTCAGACTAACAGGCAACTGACAGGCAGTGTCAGGCCTTGAGGAGCACTGGTCCCTCTGCTAAACTGCCATAGGTCAGTTACCTATAGATCCAGCATAGGCAACAACCATCTGCGGATCTCTTTATAGTTCTCACCTGGTAGTCCTGAGCAATAAAAGGAGTGGCTGACCTTGGCCTATGGGGGGGCCCTCCCAAGGCACCACAAAACCAATGCATGTGGAGGCTGATACCAGAACGCAACTGGAGAACACCAGAGCAACTCCTGACTAGTCCCATTAGTGATACACATGAAGGGTGGTTACAACAAGTACAAAAGTCTGCTAGGGCAAATCCCACTCAGTGGGATCAGCACCCACACAACAACTCTTACCCTGTGGGTGCAACCAGTTTCCACAATTAGTCATCCTGAATGTTAATCCCATCCAATGACCTACCAACAATGAAAAGGCTTGGCAACAACACAAGATCACACACAACCCACCCACAGACCATGTCCAGATTCCCTGACATAGGGAATCAGGGAGGGTGTGCCACTGGGCCACATAGGACACCTTCCACATTAGGTCATGTGGCCAAGGCTCAGAGATGAAACAGATATTCTGACACATAGAAACAAACACAGAGAGGCTAATAAAATGAGAAAATAAAGAAACACACCACAAATGAAACAACAGGAGAAAACGCTAGAAAATGAGCTAAATGAAATGAAGGCAAGCAACCTACCAGAGACAGAGTTTCAAAATAATGATTATAAGGATGCTCAATGAACTTATGGGTAGAATGGATGAGCACAATGGACCTCAACAGCATAAAAAAGACACAGTAACTATAAAAGAGAACCAGGCAGAAATGAGGAATTGATAATTGAAATGAAGAATACACTAGAAGGATTCAGTAGTAGATTGGATGAAGGAGAAGATCGAATCAACAAATTGGAAGACAAGGTAGCAGAATACCCAATCAGAACAACAAAAAGAAAAAAGAATTTTAAAAAATGAGGATAGTTTAAGAGACCTCTGGGACAACATGAAGCGTAAAAATATCGATCATGGAGTACCTGAAGAGGAAGAGAGAGACAAGGGATTGAGAATCTATTTGAAGAAATAATGACAGAAAACTTCCCTAACCTGCAAAGGAATTAGACATACAAGTTCAAGGAAGCACAGAGAGTCCCAAACAAAAGGAAATCAGACTATGCCAAGACACATCATAATTAAAATGCCAAAGTCAAAGACAAAGAGAAATCTTAAAAAGCAAGAGAAAGGAAGCTGGTTACTTAAGGTACCCCATAAGAATGTCTGCTGACTTTTCAATGGAAACTTTGTAGGCCAGAAGGGAATGGCAAGAAATATTTAAAGTTATGAAAAACAAGAATTACAACCACAAATACTCTACCCAGCAAGGCTTTCAATTAAAATGGAAGGTGAGATAAAGAGCTTCCCAGACAGGAAAAGCTTAAGGAATTCATCACCAACAAGCCACTTTACAAGAAATGTTAAAGGTCTTCTGTAAAAAGAGAAGGGGTAAAAAGAAAATAGAAATAACAAATATGAATAATAAAATGACAGTAACAATGTACCTATCAGTAATCACTTTAAATGTAAATGGATTAAATGCTCCAATCAAAAGACAAAGTAAGGGTAACAATGAATAAGAAAACAAGACATGCATATGCTGTCTACAAGAGACCCACTTCAGATCAAACAACACTCACAGACTGAAAGTAAAGGGATGGAAAAGATATTTTATGCAAAAGAAATAAAAAAAAAGTGGAGTAGCAATACTTATATCAGATAAAATAGACTTTAAAACAAAGGCTATAATAAGAGAAAAAAAGGCATTACATAATGATAAAGGGATCTAAATAAGAGGACATAACCCTAGTAAACATATACACACCCAACATAGGAGCACCTACATACATAAAGCAATTATTGACTGACATAAAAGGAGAGATCAATAGTAATACACTCATAGTAGGAGACTTTAACACCCATTGACACCAATGGACAGATCTTCCAGGCAAAGAATCAACAAGGAAACAATGGGCCTAAAAGAACACTAGAACAGATGGACTTAATAGATATTTTCAGAGCATTTTACCCAAAGCAGCAAAATATTTCTTCTCAAGTGCACATGGAACATTTTCAGGATAGACCACATGTTAGGACACAAATCAAGTCTCAATAAATTTAAGAAGATTGAAATCATATCAACCTTCTCTGATCACAATGGTAAAACTAGATAACTACAAGAAAAAACTGGAAAATACACATGGACACTAAATAACATGCTACTAAACAATGAATGGGTTATTAATGAGATCAAGGAAGAAATCAAAAGATACCTAGAGACAAATGAAAATGAAAAACAAACTCAAAATTTATGGGACACAGTGAAAGCAGTCCTAAGAGGGAAATTCATAGCAATACGGCCTACCTCAAGAAACAAGAAAAAGCTCAAATAAACAATCTAACCTTACAATTAAAAGAACTAGAAAAAGAACAGCAAACAAAGCCCAAAGTGAATAGAAGGAAGGACATGATAAAGATCAGAAAATAAATGAAATAGAGTCTAAAAAACAATACAAAAATTAATGAAACCAAGGGCTGGTTCTTTGAGAGGATAAACAAAATTGATAGACCCTTAGCCAGACTCATCAAGGACAAAATAGAGAGGACTCAAATAAAGGAAATCAAAAAAAAGAGGAGAAATAACCACTGACTCCACAGAAATACAATGGATCATAAGAATTATACTCTAAAAAATTAGACAACCTCAAGGGAAAGGACACATTCCTAGAAACAAACAATCTCCCAAGACCGAGTCAGGAACAAACAGAAAAATCTGAACTGATCGATTACCACCAATGAAATTGAACAAGTAATCAAAAGCCTCCCAAAAAACAAAAGTCCTGGACCAAATGGCTTCATAGGTGAATTTTATCAAACATTTAAAGAAGAATTATCATATTCTTCTCAAACCATTTCAAAAAAATCAAGAAGAGGGAAGGCTCCCTAGCTCCCTTTATGAGGCCCAACAAATATATGAAAAGATGCTTAACATAGTTAGTTATTAGGGAAATGCAAGTCAAAACCGCAATGAGATACCATCTCACACCTGTTAGAATAGCTATAATTAACAGGACAAGTAATAACAAACGTTGGAGAGGAGACGGAGGGAAAGAAACTATACACTGCTGGTGGGACTGCAAATTGGTACACCCACTATGAAAAACAGTAGAGAGATTCCTCAAAAAACTAAGAATTGATCTACCATATGATCCAGCAATCCTGCTACTAGGTATTTACCCCAATGACTTTAAAACCCATATTCAAAAAGATATTTGCTCATTGATCTTCATATTATTCTTATTCATGGTGGCCAGGACATGGGAGCAACCAAAGTGTCCTACAAAAGATGATTGGCTAAAGAAGCTGTGGTACAATATACAATGGAATATTACTCAGCCATAAGAGGAGATGAAATACTGCAGTTTGTGACAGCATGAATGGACCTCGAGATAATCATGCTAGTGAAATAAGCCAAACTGAAAAAGTTGAAAATCACATGATATCACTTATATGTGGGATATAAACCTAAAAGGAAAGAAAGAGCAGAACAAACAAACAAATGATGAACATGGACTATAGACTAGTTGTTACAAGAGAGTAGGGGGAAAGGTGGAGAGAGGAGGCAGATGGGGTAAAAGGGGTCAAATATATGGTGACAGAAAGAAGTCTAAATATGGGAGGTGAACATAAAGTGTAAAATACATATATTTCTTACTATGAGAGTGTACTGCTCTAACTTATTGGATTTTCTTATCCAATATGATCATAAAAAATAAATTCATTAAAAATATAATAACAAATAATACATCACAGATTATAATGTTGCTGAAAATTTCCTATCACTAAGACTTCATAGCTATGGTAACATTGGAATGTGAGGCATTACACAAATAGTCATCATGATACATTTTCTTGCAGTGTACAGTATAATAACATGTAATATAGGTCTGTGATCTGGGAAGTTTAAAGGAACAGAATTTGTCACCCAACATATGTCAATTTGGCAAAAACGGTTTTCTTTATGTTGGTTATTTTAAGAAACAGCAGACATAGGAGAAGCTCTGAAATCCAAATACAAGTTACACTTTTTAAGGAATATTAATATAGTAAGGAAAATCTCCAATTGAAAGGGTATCTCCCTGGCTGTATCAGGAAAAGGGGAGTGACCTTTTCCTTATAAACTCAACAATGACTTACGTCTGCATAACAACCTTACCTCATTTACTGGGCTTTTCCTGATAACCTCCCATAACTGACTATACCCAACCCCAGCAACTTCTTCTATCTTCACCTAAAGACAGCAGCTCAGGCCATTCTAGAGAGTTACTCAGTTTTCCTGGATCTCTCCCGTATATAGAGAAGAAATACATTAAACTTCATTGGTTGTCTTCTATTAATATGTCCTTTCTACCCAAAAGGGTAGAAAGAATTTTTTTTTCCCTTACAGAGCAAGAGACTATACACATAGCCTAGGGTGTAGTAGGGTAACCATCTAGATTTGTGTAAGTGCACTCTATGCTTCCTATCCTACCATGCATTAACCAGAATTTAACCCCTTTGTTTGATGGTGCATGATGGCACACATTTCTTCCAAAATATTATGCGGACAAAAGTTTGGGTGAAGATGATGTATAACTAATTGCCCTTACATGATCAAAGTACATCATCTTTTCTGTTCACAGTGTCCTCAGATCGGGACCTGCAGCATCAGCATCTTCCTGGAGCTTGTGTGAAATGCAGAGTACCTGGGCCCAACAGAACCTGCTGCATTAGTATTTGCACTTGAACTACAATCCTGCATGAGTCATATGCACATTAAAGATGGAAAAGTACTGGTGCAGACTAGCTTTTCTTACCGTCTCAATTTGACATAATTATTTGTGTTGGATGTTATAGGATTTTAGCAGCTTCCCTTCAGATAGCTCAGGGGTATCTCTGGCTGGGAACCACTGGCCCAGAGATTAAAACCTGGAAGCATCCTGACAGATTCCAATCAGCACCTATTCTTTACTCTGATTATAACTTTGGGCAGATCACTAAATTTTATCAAGCCCTATTTCTGCAATGTGGGATAGAGTTCATAATAGTTCAACCCCATAGAATGGACTTTCATAAAATTAAATTTGACAAAGCCTGAAGGTAAAAGCTCAGATTATATGGCATAAAATTATGTAAATACATATTTTTTATAATTATCAAACCATTTATAATGTGGGACTAAGGGACAGCTTTTAACTTCTGATATACTATTCTTCATTAATTTGATAAAGTGTCATGAAGCCAAGATATGCAGTGTCCAAAGTTTACATGAAAGTCACAGAGTTTCCCTATTGATAAAGAGGGAAATAGCAATTATCTGGACCTATCAGGGATTGTGTCCTACCACGTGCCAATGCTTTGAAGACCCAGGGATCTAATGCAGACAGTATCCTCATTCTAGACTATTGAGAGAATTTCAACTCAGGGTTGGAATAAAGTTCTGGGAGATGAGACCTCTTGCAGGTAGGAGAATCATGGAGAAGGAGTAATGAAACCTGGATTCTCTTAACTTCTAACCTGCTCCTTTGGGAACAGAGAATCAGCAGGAAAAATTTCTCATCCATATAGAACAGTGTCCCACAGGGAAATCAGTCCTCAGAGGTGGAAGTAACATTGGAAGCAGAGCCTAATGAGAAGATAAATGAAGCAGAAACAATCTCCTCTGTGTGTGTGCAAGCCTGGGCTTTACAGGACGTATTTGTTATTTTGGATTCCTAAGTCTGAGTGGGACCTATGCTTTACACCATCCTGCTGCCCTGTCTGGGGACAGAGCTTCAGTTTCTATCATCAGTCATCCAGGGAGGCATTCAGACTTCCGCAAGGAGTCCTCCCTTTCAGAGATCCCGTTCAGATGAGTCTGAGAGCCCAGCAGGTACTTCAGAAAGGGGTCAGAGAGGATAGAACCTGAAAACTTCTACTTGAGGTCTTCTGAGAGCCTAACCAGCCTCGCCCAGAGCCTAGAATGGCGATGTTTGTTTGCTAGGTAGACTAATTAATTTATTTAATGTTAAATTGGAGGTTTTTTCTATCAACTTTGCTTGGCATTGAATTCCATCATATATATAATGATGTAATTGGGGGAAAGTATGAAAATTATAATTTTTTGTTTGATTTTAACAGTTTGTCATATGGTGTCCCCACTTGTTATTTTTACCTGACAAAGCTTATATAATCTCACCCATCTTTTGATCAGCATTCTTTTGCATTCATTAATGATCACATCTATCCTTTCCTAAGAATATCTGAATCTACTTATGTTTATACAGAAAGAAAGAATAAGAGGAAATACTTCTTCCTCCACAGTTTTTTCAAAGTATATTTTTATATTTTTCTACCCAAGTTTCTGCTAATTATCTGGAATTAGAAACCCATATCAAAATGTTTAATTATTGTATTTTATATCTTTTCTTTTGAAATTAGACTTACATATTAATTAAGTTGACAATACAGTTACTAAAAGTCAGTACTATTTTAACTTGGTCACATTTTCTCATTCCTCAACATTTGTTCCGTATAAAGGCACATATTATGAAACCACATAGGTAAGTAAAATATGTGAGTTCCTTACTTATTGGATATCACATTATGAAGGAGAAGGCACAGTCCAGTGAAATTAGTGCAATATGACAGCATTTCCTTAGGGATAAATGTATGAAGAAAGCGGACCAATAGTTAGCATAAGCAGGATTTTGTAGAAAATGTCTAGGAAGGCTTTTTCATGTTGCATAAAGAGGAGAACCAAGACTATTGTGCCCATCAGATTTGTTACAAATAGGTAAAAACTCAACACCCAAAAATAACAAAGGACAGAATTCCACAAAGAAAAGTGACAAAAGGGCCAGGTTCATCCATTACTGGATCATATAAAAACACGGACGGTCAAATAAATGCAGAATAAGTGCATAAATAACAGTTGGATCAGGGCTGAGGTGGACATTGTGATGAGGTCAGTGGGGCAGTAAAGGTCGGTCAGTGTGAGGTCCCTTGAGTAGGAGGGAACTGCAGCACCCATGCCAGCTACCTTTTCTGTCTTGCACCAGGCTGTCTGTGGGCTGTACATTCTGATAGCTTTCCCCATTGGCAGCAAGTGGTATTTTAAAACTATTCTTGCATTATTGCAGTGGATTCGAGAGGTTTTTTTTTTTAATTTCGTCCCAAAGTAATTTTTTTATGTTGTGATGCAGCATGCCTGCACACAAACACAGCAACACACACACACACACACACACACACACGCACGCACGCACACACGACTGACAGAGAACCATGAAATGATTACATATGTACTCTATGTATAGTGCACTCTCATATTTTCTCTTATGACTTCTTGATTCTATTCTAGTTAATTCCTACACACCATAGTCTGCTACCCTACTGCATCCTGATATAGAATATGGAAAACATTCCTCTGGCATGCCCTCCACACCTAGGTCAGTGTTGCTTCCTTCTGTTCCTTCTCCCATCATCAACAATTTCTGTGAGAACATTCTCTCATCCCATCATGGAATGCTTATTTATTCCGCTACTATTCCCAGCTCAGCTAAGTCTGGTGAGAGGGTAGTTATGTGTATAACATGCTGCATGCCTCACTGGACTCATTGTGTTGCAGGGAGAAAAGCCATGGAACTAAAATATATATATAACATGGGCATCCTAATATGTAATTAACTTGATGAGAAAATATCCTTTTCCTGTGATAATGTTCAGGGAAAAAAGAATCTTGAAGAAGAGGATGTAGACAATCCGAAAGAAGACATGGAGTTTGGAGGATGAAGAAGGGGTGAAAGTTTCAAGATGTCTCGTGGAGTAACTCCAGGCAGAGGGAAGCTTGTATGTAAGTGCTCTCAGACTTTTAGTTGTGGTGTCAGGTGAAACCGGGGGTCAAGTTCAACTTTTGGGAGATTAGTGTGAGCATGAACAGGGCTCTATGTGAGTAAAGCAAGAGGGAAGGTCATAAGACTTGAGTCTTGTGTTTGATGCTACAAAATTTGTCTTCTGTCTCCAATGAAGAGTCACTGGGATGGAGTTTAATGCGGGAGTCTTATGAACAGTTTTCAATATACAGAGATCTATCTCCATGGATCAATGTGATTATCTCTATAGAGGGTTTCCAGCCTATAAAAGATGTGAGGGATGACAAGAAACTAAAATATAGTTGTGGAATTGGGAACCTAGAGGCAGGGAAGCAATGGAGACATTAGATGCAGAAAAAAAATAATCAGTCTTATCTCATCACAGTGGTAATCATTTATTTACCAACAGAAATAAATGATTAACTTTGCTAAGCATGTTACATGTATTGTTCAAATCTGTCACTGCTCTAAACTGATACTGCTGTCTGTACTATTTGGGTGAGGATATTAGCATTTAGAATGTCCAACTGTCTCTCACACACACACAAAAAAGAGGTGATAGATCTCAGAATCAAAACTGGGTTTTCTGATCCCCAAGGTTTTGCACTTAATGTTATTTACTAAAGTCTTATTTCAGCTTTAAATACCCCTGCCTTTATTCTATACATTGTATATTTCCATTTGTAAATTGTAGGTTTATTCTTTGCAAATTTTCTAGTAAGGTGTTTGATCTGTAAGATGTCTTGATGCCATAAAGATATTGCTGTTTTTTGTTTTGAATAAATAGCTATTTGCTACTTTATTGATGACTCTAGGAATTAGGCAAAATAACTGCATTTGACATGTTACCATAATACCAAGGATACTTTCTCCTCATCACAGTCTCTCAGATATCATCTGAACTTATTAGATCTATATCTGTCTCTATCTCTGTCTCGCTGTCTCTCTCTTCTCTCTTTATCTTTCATTATTTAATTTCATTTTGTTTAACTAATTTTTAATATACAGCACAGAAAAGTTACATGAAAATAGAGTACCAGTTTTACCTGTTAATTTGGGAGCTTATTAACTAAACTTTGGAACTATTTCTATAACCTATAAGGAAATGATAACCTGATATTATCTTTCTTTGTATTATTTATTTCCTCATTATTATGTCTGGGGGTGAGTGGAAGCTGATATTCACATGAACTTAGGAGGACATTGTGTGTGTGTGGGTGTGAGTGTGTGTGGTTTGTGGAGCATAAGCATTTCTCCACTTCTCAGGCTTGGGTACAAAGCTCATATCTTTTGGTATCTGTTCTTTAAAATGCAGATCCAGAATGTCAATCAACATATGGACATAAAGAAGGCATCGCTTCTTTTCACAGGATCCCTTGAAAAGAAAATGAAGTTAAGGAACAGCATATGATTGAGCGAGTCCCTGTGTCTTGAAGTTTCATCTGTAGCAAACAGGCTACGTCATTCCTCCACATTCTCTGACAGCATACTTATCATCTCCCTCTTATCCATTGCCCTCACCACCCTGCTTCCTTTTGAGCCCTGATTTTTTGAGACAAGTGTCAACCTCAGGACCTTTGCGCTGGCTCTTTCCCACGCAAGCTAACACACTTCCCCCAAATCTTCCTGTCTTTCCTGTGTCTTCCTTAAGGTGTTGTTTAAATAGGACCTTGCTTTCAAGTCTTTCTCAATTCCATTAAAAATAACACATATCTACACTCTTGTACCTGTTTTCTTTTTCTTCAAAGCACATGCACATTCTAACATCGTGTATAATTTTCACTTCCTTATATTCTTTCTCCTTCTTTGGATTACAGGGAACTTCTGTTTTTTGGCACCCTGTACTCATTGTCAAGAAAATGGCCAGGACTCAGCATTTATTCCTCAATGTGTAGAAGAATGTCTCATTAAACCAATATAAAAATTATTTATTTGGCAAATTGCTAAGAGGGGGGCATAAATTCCTAATTTAGAGATGTCATGTGACCTTACTAAAAAGGGATCGGATCTCTACAAAACCACTTATATGTCATATATACATTTTACTGTTAAGATGTAAATTGTAGCATTTCATATGTTAGTAATACTCATGTGTAAAAATTAATCATGTTATTTTTTTTTCAATTATATTCATCACCTTCACCACATGGAATCAGGGAATGGTACACAAATTTCAGAATTTATTCTTCTGGGGTTATCAGATGAACCAGAACAGCAGCCTCTCATATTTGGGCTCTTCCTCTCCATGTACCTGATCACTGTGTTTGGAAACCTGCTCATCATCCTGGCCATCAGCTCAGACTCCCACCTGCACACACCCATGTACTTCTTCTTCTCCAACCTCTCCTTGGTAGACATCTGTTTCACCTCGACCACCATCCCAAAGATGCTGGTGAACATCCAAACTCAGAGCCAAGTCATAACCTATAAAGGCTGCATCACACAGATGTGTTTTCTTATTCTCTTTGGAGCATTGGATGATTTCCTCCTGACCGTGATGGCCTTTGACCACTTTGTGGCCATCTGTCACCCCCTGCACTACACAGTCATCATGAACCCCGGTCTCTGTGGACTGCTGTTTCTGGGATCCTAGATCATGAGTGCCCTGTTTTCCTTGTTGCAAAGCTTAAAGGCTTTGCAACTATCTTTCTGTACAGTCTTAAAAATCCCCCACATTATCTGTGAACTCAATCTGATGATCCAATTTGCTTGTTTTGACACCTTTCTTAATAACCTGGTGATGTATTTCTCAGCAGTGCTGCTGGGTGGTGGTCCTTTTGCTGGTATCCTCTATTCTTACTCTAAGATTGTTTCTTGCATACATGAAATCCCATCAGCTCAGGGGAAGTCTAAAGCATTTTCTACCCGTTTGTCTCACCTCTCTATTGTCTTCTTATTTTATTGTACAGGTCTAGGAGTGTACCTCAATTCTGCCTCTACCCACAGCACACACTCAAGTACAATAGCCTTGGTGATGCACACCCTAGTCACACCAAGGCTGAACCCCTTTATCTATAGCCTCAGGAACAAAGACATAAAGGGGGCTTTGAAAAGATTATGTGAGATGGCAGCTAGAAAAGGGACAACCATTATGGGGCAGAAGAACTTACGGTGTTTGGAGGGCTAAGAGCCTTGGAACCAGAAAATTGTGGAAACAGAACATGCCTCCTTTATTTATTTGCTGGAATTTCCATGTATTGTATTCACTTTCTCCATACAATGTAAGTAATTGTTTATCGTGGTTTCTGATTTAATATACAGATACTTTCCCTCTTTGTCCATTTTCCTGGTCTCACAAAGTTTTTCCGAAATTGAACCAAAAATAATTGGAAATCCCAGTTATTGTGTGAAGCCATGTGGGTTAAAAATTATTTGTTCTGCCCTGTGCCTCTTTGCTGTTGGAAGAGGGCCTTGGGTCACCTCTTTGCTCTGCAGCCTTTCTGTGCTGAACTGATTCCTGTGATAAAGATGGCTCCTGAACAGAGAGACCGCCACACTGAGGAAGCAGTGGCAGAGGCTGCAGAGATGGGCTCTGGGACCACTGCTGCCAAGCACTGATTTTTATGACACTTTTGGAAGGGCGAGTTCGTCCCCACATTCCCAGAATATGTGTCATCCCAGGTGTGAATCAGGCTTGTTTGAAGAAGTGACAGATGATTGCAGCTTTTTTGGTAGTGGCAGCAGCCAGATAGAAAATTTTGCAGAGCTTGGCGCAATTTGAACCTCAGAATGATTATACAAGATTTTAGGCAATTTCTAAGTAGCAATTCACTGGACCAAGATAATAGAGCCAATGCTGGGTCACCAAACACACTGACTCTCGGGACCAAGTTGGCCTTCAAGGTTTCCAGTGACTAGGAGATAAAGATCGCAAGGAAGTACTCATTCCAGTAGATCTCCAGCTATTGAAAGAATAATACAACAGTTCTTTGCCAGAGTCTTTGCAAATTCTGCAGTTCCTGAATCCCCACGCTCTTTTTTTCTGGAGTAGGATGCTGCACTCCAACTTTGGGACTATGCCTTGGGTCACACAGAGCTTAATGCCATCGTAACCCAGTTTTTAAGACAACAGGAAAACGCAGGGCCTCCACAAGCTGACAAGGGGAGGATCACATCTCTTCTAATAGCAGTAACTTAGGAGCAAGTCAATATGTGTTTAGAGTGTTCAGTATGCAAAGATGATTACACTGTTGAAGAGGAAGTTGACAGTTACCCTGCGGTCACATCATTCATAGCAGTTATATGGTGCTATGGTTAGAACTGCATGATACATGTTCCATAAATAGGAGGAGCTTAAATGGTGAGCATGCTACTTGGCAAACCCAGAGCTCTGAGGCCTTGCAAGAAATAGATTTATTTAGCAGTGATAGCCAACTACAGGGCTGATGGACTTTCTGAAGCTGAAGATCGTGTCTGAGCCAGGGGTGCAGTACTCTTCTTAACACAGCTGCAAATTGTCTCAAAACAAATAAACAAACAAACAAAAGTAGCAGGTGGATTTAGGAAACGTATAAGAAACCCCAATCCATAATAATGAAGTGAGTGTTTTTCTTCCATAAGTTTAAAGTTACCATCTGTAGATGGAATTAAATCTACAAAATATGCCTCTGATTCCTCAATTCAGAGTGATAATTTTATAACTGTGAAACCAAATTATGTGTGTTCCCCCCCCCAGAATAGAATCAGTTCCTTAAAGCCCAGCGAGGGTCTTGACATCTGTCAAGTTACCCTGTAATGGATGCTTTCACCTACTTGTCCAACTTCCATCCTATCATTAGTGCATTTTATAGTAAATACAGTGGAACCAGAGCACTGAAAAATAAAAATAAAAATAATTTCTTCTCAAATGATCATATCATCTTTAGAATTCTCTTTTGTGTTACTAAAGAGTATTCGTGAGATGAATAACTCATGTATAGCAAACTACACTTGTTGACTAAGTTCATTTATGTGATATTTTAAGCAGAAAAAAAATGAAATTGTTTTCCCTTTGGGTCACTTCTATTCTATTTCACTCCCTTACCTGCTCTTACTGATAATATGGACTTTAACATTCTGCTGGTTTTCACTGGACTTCTGCTTTTATTCTCTTATTGAGTTCGGTGCCCACAATGTCTCCCATACTCCTTGGGGGAAAATTGATTATCAAATATATATCTCCAGGTAGAGTCATCAGGAAAACACAAATTTGATAAATAAATTCATCTGATATGCTCTTTAGAAAGAATGGACCTTATATACAAAGCACATTACTCAGTTGATTACTATGCAGATTTCTTTTTCATGCTGTAACCAACTCCTGAAGTATAGAAGATGGATTCCATGTGTGAGGATTTGTTTTCATTTAGGTGAAGATTGGTTGGTGTATTTACGTTTTATTACTACCTTCTTGTTCATCCTCCAAAATTTCAGTGCTATCTACAAGTATGACTCCTCTATAGTCTAAACAAAATATCTCACTTTTCCTATTTTGTCATAACCGTTAACTGGATAGTAAATGACCAATGTCACTATCATCCCTTTCATAGCTCCTCATATGCTGGAAATTCTTCAATCTTCATGATCAGAGCATGACTCACAGGAGAACTTATATTCCTGCTCTGCCTTAGGATTTCCTCAAGGTTTCTTCTAAAATGCACGTCCTTCCGTCTTCTCCTGGTTATGTGAAAGTGACCCTTAATAGAGTCAATTGTTAATCCAGTTATCCAAAATAAACTTGAAAAACAGAATGACTATAAATGCTATGTCCAAATATCAGAACATATGCCCACCATTAAAAAACAGCCTGGAGTTATAATTGCCCTCATTCGATTCTTTCCTCGTATTGATAGCTAATGCTGCATAACAAGCTGACCTAAATGATACAATGTATATGAAATGGGATTATATGATTGGAGATGTTCTGATCTCTGCTCAGATATTCAGGGTTCTGCATCAGCTGGGAGTTTCTACATTGTGTACCTCCAGCTCACCCATGATGTTTTGAAAGGTTGCAATCCACCTCTGTCTTGAACCAATCTATGACAGTTTATTTATATGTATAGTATAATCTTCTAATCACCAAAAAAGTGAGTTTACCAAAAGTAATTTTCCACAAATTAATGTCACTGTTTTTATATGCATATAAAACATGTTGTTTTCTACCAAAGAATATTTCTTCCTCTTCCATTAAAGTGTGACTCAAGCTACCTGTGCTCTACATCCTACCTTGAAAGAGGCATCGCTAGTTTTTATCCTGTTAGTTATTTTATTGGAGTGTGATTACATGCAATATATTGCACATTTTTAAAGTGTACAAGTTGCTGGATTAAATGGACAAATAAGAGTACATATTGAATGGGTCTGTTTACACATGATTCAAGGAACTGTATGAAAGCTTTAATTGCATTAGTACATATCTGTGAACATGAATCTCCTTGAGCCTGTTTTCTTATTTCCAATGAAACACTGGATAATAATATTTCTGATAAATGTGGATCAGAATACATGAAATCTGTGGAAATACTTGTTGAACAAGGAATTCTCTCATCTCTCTCATCAGTTAGTAGTCTGCTAATGTGTGTGTGTATTTATAGATGACTATGTAATAAATAAACATACTACTTGCATATATATGTATATGTATACATATATACATGCACATATGTATATGTATGTATATATGTATAAATATATATACACACATAAACAGACTCAATAACTCCTCTTTTATGTTGAAATAAAATGTGAAAGAATGTTGGAGAAGATAGAAATGAAAATAATGCTAGGTTGAATTAACATTAAATTTTAAAAATAAAAAACAAAAAATTTTTCATGTAGATGGTTTCCTTAATTTAATTTAATTTAATTTAATTTAATTTAATTACAGTGACATTGGTTAATGAAACCAGTAACTTACAGGTGTTCAATTCAACAGTAAGGCATATATATACATTGTGTTGTGTTTCCACTACCCGTAGTTAGATTTCTTTCTGTCACCACATATTTGACCTATTGTACCTCTTTCTGTCTCTCCTCCCCACCTTACCCTATGGTAATCACTAGTCTTTTGTCCATGTCCATGATTTTAATAATGAATTATTGTCCTATCTTAATGTCCAAAGGCCTCAAATTCAGAACCACATTTACATTTATACAGTGGGAAATTCTCTGTATCAGCTAATGGGGCAAAATTACCAATTTGACTTTGGGTTTCTTCTTTTATTAAATGTGGGTTTCAACACAAAATGTTCTCACCCAAGGGAAGCAAAATGATTGACTTAAGACTCTTACAGTCACTTTTCTCCAAAATCAGTTATTGAATAAATGTCTGTATAACATTACTATTGCTGCTGAAACAAAACATCACACTGACGGGTTTAAAAGAGACAAATTAATTCACCTAAAGTTCAGGAAGTCATAAGTCTGAAGACAATGGACAAAAATCAAATTGTCTGTCAGGCATATTTCTTCTGGAGGCTCCAGAAGAGCATTTGTTTTCTCTCCATTTCCAGCTTCCTATGGCCACAAGCATTCTTTGGCTCATGATCCTTTTTCCAACTTCAAAGCCAGCACCGGAGCATCCTCCAATCTCCGTCAGATTCCAACTTTTCTTCCTTCCTCTTCCACATTCTAGGATGAGGGTGGTGACATTAGCCCACCTGCAAAATCAGGGCCAATTATATCATAAAGGCAGCTTACTAGCCAACCTATTTCATCTGCTCTCTTAATCCTTTCTTGTAACGAAAAATAACATATTACGAGTTTCTGGAAATTATGTTGTGGTTATCTTTTGGAGGCTCTTATTGTGCTTACTATAACTTTTTAATCAGTAATATATTATATGGTGTCACTCAAGAGTCCTTATATAAAAGAATCAAAATAGATATTTTCAGAAGTATATCATATAATGTCATTTATGAATCCTTATATAAAATAATCCAACAATGAATTTATAACAGCCTCTGGAGTGAGTGCAGGTGTCATCTCAGACACACACATTGGTGGCACTGGGATGATGGTGGATGATGGTGGATTCCACAAGTGTGACAGAGCTGTGATCTTGAAGGGAGACCACCTCCCAGGGCCCCATACAAGAAGCAGAGAGTGGCCACCAATCTAAGCTGTGTTTTTCATTTGGACATAACCGCTAACCCACTCACTGTAGCTTCAAATGTCCACAGTAAGAATTGGTAGACTTTTTTAGCTGTTTAACTATGTCTTATGTTCCACTCTGGGAAATACTGCAAAACTGCTGTTTCTTAGTGAATCAAATTGTTCTACAACTCTTCATGTTCTCTTTATTGCAAATCTATAGCACATAATTTACAAAGTTTGTTGTCAAAAGAAGTATGAAATCCTTGAGTGTCTGTTTGCCCCAGGTAGAATTTAATTTATTTTTCATAATTGATTCACTCCCACATTCTCTTAGGTGGATTGCACAACCCAGCTATTGCTTTCAGACTTTAAATAAAAATTTTCCAGTTGCACTGAGATATAATTCACATAACTTTGTGTAATTTTAAAGTGTACATGGTAATTTATTACACATATATAGTGAAATATTACTACAACATGTTAGTTAACACATCCAGCACTTCATATAATAACTTCTTTGTGGTGAAAACATTTGAGATATACTTCTTAGCGATTTTCAAGTATCTAATACAGTATTGTTAAGTATAGTCACCTTGCTGTGATTTGATCCCCAGAACTTAAACATCTTAAAACCAAAGTTTGTACCCTTTGATTAGTATCTCCACATTTCCCTCACACCTTGTCCCAGGCAACTATCTATTTAGTATTCATTTCTATAAGTTTGGCTTTATATAGATACATATATGAGATCATGAAGTTTTGTCTTTCTCTGACTTACTTCAGTTATTATAATGCCCTAAAAGTATCCATGTTGTCATAATGACATAATTTCCTTCTTTTTTATCACTGAATAATATTTCATTATATATTATATATACATATATAACTTTCTTTATCTATTTATTCATTGGTGGAGGCTTAAGTTGTTTCATGTCTTTGCTCTTGTGAATAATGCTGCAATAAACATGGAGTGGATGCAGATACATTTTTGCAATAGTGATTTTATTTCCTTCAACTATATACCCAGGAAGTGAGGTTGCTAAAATATGGTAGCTCTATTTTTTTTCTTTCTTTTTTTTCCTCCATTGGTTGAAAAAAAAATTTACATGTTTCTATAGTATTAGGTAAGTCCTTATCTCTTTCCACTTTGGGAGTCAGAATCAGAAAAAAAGCAAACACAGCAAAATGTATTTGCCTTGAGACTTGTCCAGGGCTGTCTGTCAAACACTCGACTGATTAAAAGCTGACTTCGATTCTTAATGGGGAAACTTAGATTTCTGATCTTGAGTTTTTTTCTAAAGAGGGCATATAAGATTTTTGTGAACATTTATTTGTTCATTAAATAGCACTTATTGAAAACCTACTGTGTGCCTGACACTGTGTTTTGCCTTGAGGAGAGAGAAGGTACTGAGTCAGGCTCAAGTTCTGCCCTGTTGGATTGCCCAAACCTCTAAAATCCACAAGCAGTGTGAATTTCAGCTAAGAGACCTGATGACTGCATAGTCAACAGTTTTTGGACCCTTGAGGCAGATTATGGGGATCCAGATCCAAGTTCTCCTACTTACTAGCTGTGTGAATTTGCATATCAGCTGTGTGACTTAAGGAGGTTGTCTGAACTTTTCTGTTCCTCAGCTGTTTCCATTGGCAAAGATGGGAGCATAATTGCAGCAACATTGTGAAGTTGCCATAAGGATTACCTTTAATGTGCATACAGCATGTAGAACGGAGCCTGGCAAGAGATCAGTGTTTTTTGAGAGTCAGCTGTTATTATTATCACCTTTATTATTATCACCTCGGAATGCTGAAGAGCAAGGCTAATGGGATGGAGGTTGATGTGGAGCCCTTTTAATTGAGTGAGGGTCACTTCTTAGTGGGAACATTATTTTCAGTTTATTACAGATATGGAAACTGAGGTTAAAAGATTCCAGGGATACTATCGGGATTAATTTATAGTCCAAATCCTGCACATTCCAAAGAAAGATTTGGCTCTTCTCTGGCGCCTGAGAGACAGCTTCTAAGCCTTTTCAATGTCCTACCTGATAAGAGTTTCTTTGTTTATCTGGGGGCCTTGTGCCACCGTGAATAGATAGTCTATGCTTACAATGTACTTTATGGTGGGACTTGGGCCACACAAGATCAGCTTAACCTCTGGAAGGGCTGAAATTAAGGTCAGCCATGCAGGCCTGCTGTCATGTCTATGTGACTGAATCCCAATAAAACCACTGGACACCAAACCTCGGATGATCCTCCCTAGTTGGCAATACCCCATGCATGTTGTCACACATCATCGCTGGGAGAATGAAGTACTGTCGATACAACTCCACTGGAGAAAACAACTGAAAGATCACTCCTGGTCTCTCCTGGATTCTGTCCCATGTACTTCTTCCCTTTGCTGATTGTAATCTGCACACTTTCACTGTAATAAACTGTAGCATGAATGTAACAACTTTGCTGAGTTCTGTGAGTCCTCGTTGAACCCGAGATCAGTCTAAGGAAGCCTGACTACACCGGGAGAGTGACTGCCCAAGGTTATGGAGCTAACAAGTGGTGGGGCTTGGATCCATGTCCAGGTCATTAAGCATAGTTAAGAAAGTGGGGGAAGGAATGGAGGGAGATGTAGCTGACACTTAAGTGGTGTGGTGACATTTGATGAAGGTAGAGGATACATAAATAATGAATATATCTACCAAATATTTACTGAGCAAATGTGATGTGCCAAGTGCTTGTCCAGGCACTGATGAGGGTCACTATGACATCTTAGAGTGGGAAGACACAGGCCGTAAACCAAAATAAAGAGATACACACAAGATGATTTCAGGTATGTAACATGCTGAAGAAAAGAACACACAGGAAGCCATTGCTCTGTGCCAAGCGCAGTTCCGAGGCATTAACTTTTTCCATCCTCATATAAATCCTGTATAACACATCCTATTCTTACTAGGTGGAAGCACAGAGAGAAGACTCAGGTTTTGGCCAGGGTCACACAGGTAGTAAGCAACAGAGCTGGGATTTGAACCCATGCAGCCTGGGATCAAGTTCCATGCTCCTGACCACTATATCCAGTGAACTTTATGGAAGTGATCACACAGGCCTGATGTAAAGGCTTCTGGCTCGAAAGACACTGGATGGTGATGCACAAGTAGAGACAGAGCAGTCGCGGAGGAGCAGATTTGAGGACCTGAATGAGTGTGGGTGTCGTCTCAGACACACAAATTGGTGGCACTTGGATGATGGTGGATTCCAGAAGTGTGAACTCCAGAGACCACACCATGTAACACTTTCTGGCCACACATCACATGGTCAGAATAATCTTATTTTGTAGAAAAATTGGAGGGAATAGAATAAAATTAATAGCTAAATGGCTAAAATGTTTATGATAGCTCTATTCAATTTACATTTCCACCAACAGTGTACGAGTGCTCCCTTTTCTGCACATCCTCACCAGCAAATATTACCTTTGGTCATTTTGATAATAGAATTCCTAATAGATAGAATTCCTGATAGACACAAACACATTAAATTTATAGTCCATATATTTCTACAAGTATAGCTATATATACATAAAAAATAAAGCTCAAACAGTTATGTTGTGGAGAAAAATTAAACTTCCAATTGTTTTTGAAAGAATGTGATCAAACACAGAAATGCAAACACTCTATTCCTGCCATATAGAAACAAAGAGCTCCACAGGCATTCTGTGATCAAGAGTAAATGACTAACCAATGCACATATATAGACGGCCTCATAAGTAACAAAATATTTGCAAAGAAAAGCTCATTAGCATTCCTTTTGTCATATAGTAAAAAACTTTTTAATATGAAACCCAGGGTGAGGGAAGATACTGTGAGATGTTTGTCTCATGAAATACGGTGGCAAGGATATAATTGCAAGCATTCCTTGGTCTGGAAATTTCTCATTGATATGGAAACAGTCAGATATGCCACATCTTAAAACTAAAAAAAAAAAAAAAAAAAAAAAAAAAAAAAGTCACTTCGCTTTTAGCCCTCCACAGCTAACACCCAATTTCTCTACACGTTAATTAATATGATCTTAGGCAACTTTTACTGGAAGTACTTTGTGTCTCTAATTCCTCCCTTTAATTGGACTTCCATTGTTATCATTTAGTTGGCAACACTGCCCTTTGCATTACTGAAATCAGTGTTCAATTCTCTTGTCGCATCATAAACACACTGATTTAAATATCAAGCCAGCAAACAACCATGGTGAGGTTGCTGGATCATATTGTAGTTCTATTTCCATTCACATTTCTACCAATGGTGTAGTGTGTTCCCTTTACTCCACTTCCTCACCAATATTTGTTAGTTTATCATTTTGATAATAGAATTCCTAATAAATAGAATTCCTGATGGGCTGGACCACACAAAATTCATATAGATATGTATGTTTATATATTTATATGTATATTATAAATATGCATGTTTATATATATATAGATCTCCACAAATATAACTATACAAACATAAAAAACTAAATGGCAAAGAGTCATTTGGTAAAAAATAAATAAATACACAAACAAACCATTTTTGAAAGAATGTGATCAGAGACAAGAATGCAAACACTCCAACTCCACCATACAAAAGCAAAAGGCTCTAACAGACAATTTCTCCTCAAGAAAATAAATTGCTAATACATACATGTACATACAGCCTCACAGGTGATGAAATAATTGCAAAAAGTAAATCTGATCAACATTTCCCTTTTCACATATTAAATAATTTTTACATAATTTATTCTCTTAATTTTCTAACAGAAATAGTACTGTGATTTAATTTTACAATCATATCCTCTTGTAAATTTTTTTCATAATGCTGTTTGAAGATTTGATTTCATGATGCTACTTCTAATGGCTCATACCATATGTATCTTTTTATCTTTTTAATTTTTTTTAATTTTTCAATTGCAGTTAACATACAATATTATATTATTTTTAGGTGTACAACATAGTGATTACACACTTTTATCACTCACAAACTGCTCGCCCCAATAAGTCTAGTACCCATCTGACACCATGCATAGTTATTACAATATTATTGACTATATTTCACAGGCTGTACTTTACATCCCAGTGATTGTTTTTATAACTGGAAATTTGAACACATCAAAACTTTCCCCTTTTCACTCACCCCCCTGCCCCAAACTCCCTCCTATCCGGCAACTGTCAAAATGTTCTCTGTATCTATAAGTATGTTTCTGGGGGTTTTTTTCATGTTTTTGTTCTTTAGATTCCACATAAATGAAATCATATGGCATTTGTCTTTCTCTGTCTGACTTACTGCAGTCAGCATGATACCCTCTAGGTCCATCCATGTTTTTGCTGATGGGAAGATTTCATTCTTTTTATGGATACGTAATGTTCCACTGTATATATGTATCACCTCTTCTTTATCCATTCATCTGTTTGATGGACATCCAGGTTGCCTTTATATCTTGGCTATTGGAAATAATGCTGCAATGAATGTATGGTTCACATATCCCCTCAAAGCAGTGTTTTGAATTTGTTTGGATAAATACCTAGAAATAGTGATTACTGGGTCCTCTTTGTCTCTTGTTGTTTAAAAGTCTATTTTGTCTGATGTAAATATTGTTACCCAGCTTTTTTTTCTTCATTTTCATTTTCATTTTCACTTAATATCTTTTTCCATCCTTTATTTTCAGTCAGTGGGTGTCTTTGATCTGAGTGGGTCTCTTTTACTAATAGGCAGCATATGTATGGATCTTGTTTTCTTTTCAATTCAGCCATCTTAGATTCTTCTTAAGGTTTTCTTTTTCAATTAAAGTTCACATTCAATATTACTTTATGTTAGTTTAAAGTGTACAGCATATTGGTAATTAGACACTTATATAATTAACAAAGTTATCCAGGGAGACTGTGCATGGTCCCACAGGTGCTGCAAGAGTGTCCCTTCTGTGGTTGTTTGTGCCCTCCACTTGTAGCTGAGTTTTTATGATTATGCTATGTCTTTTGATCAGAGTATTTAATCCATTTACATTTAAAAGAGTTATTGATAGATATGTAGTTATTACCATTTTGTTATTTATATTTTTGAAACTGTTTTCTTCTTCCTTTTAAAGAAGTCCATTTAAAATTTTTTATTAATACTCTTTTGGTGATGATGAATTCCTTAACCTTTTTCTTATCTGGGAAACTTTTTTCTGTTTTTTTTTTTTATTCTAAATGATAGCCTTTTGGGGTAGAGTAATATTGGTTGTAGGTCCTTCCTTTACATCATTTTGCATATTTCCTGTTAATCCTCTCTAGTCTGCAAAGTTTCTGTTGAGAAATCAGCTGACAGTCTCATCGGTGCTCCCTTGTAGGTAACTAACCACCTTTCTCTTGCTACTTTTAAGAGTCTCCCTTTGTTTTAAGCTTTGATGTTTTAATTGTGTGTGCCTTCATGTGGGCCTCTTTGGGTTCATTTTGTTTAGAACTGTGCACTTCCTGGAATTGTACACTGTTTCCTTCATCAGTTTAGGGAATTTTTAATCCCTTTCTCTCCTTTTTTCTCCTTCTGGTACCCCTATAATGCAAATATCGGTATCCTCATTATGTTGTTCTTTTTTGTTGTTGTTATTCTGATTGTGTGTTTTCTACTACCTTGTCTTCGAAATATATAATTGATCTTCTGCTTCATCTAATCTATGTTGACTCCCTCTAATGTATTCTTCATGACAGTTATTGTATTCTTCATTTCTGACTGGTTCTTTTTGTTTCCTATCTCTTTCTTGAAGTTCTCACTGAGTTAATCTACCCTTCTACTAAATTTACTGAGCATTATTATAAACAGTTTTTGAACTCTGTCTCTGGTAGTTGCTTGTCTCCATTTTGTTCAGTTCATTTTCTGGAGTTTTTGTCCTGTTCTTTCATTTGGGACATATTTTTATGTCTCTTTATTTTAACTGCCTCCCTGTGTTTCTTCCATATATTGGGTAGATCTGCCCTGTCTCCTGTCTTGGTAGAGTAAACTATGTAGTACATGTCCTGGGACTCATTTCACAGTCTCTTTGGTCACCTGAGCCAAGTGCTGCAAGATGTCCCTTGCGTGGGTTGTATGTGCCCTCCTGTTGTAGCCGAGTTGATTGTCGTGGAGATGTCAGTGGGAGAGTTTGACCCGCAGGCTGATTGCCTGTGAGGAATGGCCATTATGACAGTGAATGAGCTGTCATGCAAGGGTTGAACCCACGGAGTGAGATTCACTTTAGTGGCTCTCTAGAGCCTGCTCGGTCCACCCGTTGAGTATATTGTTTGTGAAACTTGGGTTGTGCTCTGGTGTGGTCTGAAGATGGCCACTGAGTGTGTTGCTTTGGGGGCACCTTGGGAGGCGACTCTAGTGCAAGCCAAGGTCAGTCATTGCCAGTCACTGGATGTGGCAGGTCTCAGGGAATCATCAGGGCAGAGCAAACAGTGTTAGCCAAGTTAATGAAACTTTCAGATTTGATACCCACCTGCACCTGCCAGGGGTGGGGGAAGAGCTCAAAAGTAACATGGTAAGAGCTACAAAATGATCTGCAGATGGTTGCCACCTGTGCTGGACATGAAGGCACCTTGAGAGGCTATGATATAAACTGAGGCCAGCTGCTATGAGTGCAGGCCTCATTGGTTAGTAAAAGGTATGGAGCACACCAAGGCCAGATACTGCCTGTTTAGGGTTTGTGAACCTTTGAGAGATTTTAAGAAAGTTCCAATGCAAGCCAAGCCTGGCCTTTTATATGGAACTGCCACTATAAATAGTTGTGGTTGGCTGGGCACTGGATGTGGCAGGGTCTCAGGGAATCACCAGGGCAGAGCAAACAGTGTTAGCCAAGTTAATGGAAATTTCAGATTTCATACCACCTGCACCTGCCAGCTCTGGGTGGGGAAGAGCTCAAAAGTAACAATGGCATCTGCCAGCACTTAGGTTTCCAGACATAGATGTCTCTCCAACCCTTGCCCTTATGCCAAATAATTCAGTTCTTCCTCATATGTCCCTGGTGCTTTCTGAGCAGCTGTCTCTAAGCTGGAGCACAGAATGAGTGAGTTTGTGAGTAATTCTGTATGCAGTCCCTT
Source organism: Eonycteris spelaea (assembly GCA_003508835.1). Lineage (NCBI taxonomy): Eukaryota > Metazoa > Chordata > Mammalia > Chiroptera > Pteropodidae > Eonycteris > Eonycteris spelaea. The sequence continues at coordinate 282,533 of PUFA01000428.1, forward strand.
TAAGACCTGCAGTGCCCTGGTCCAGCAGTCCTCCATCTCACTCAGCCACAATCTCCACTGGTTTTCACGGACGAAGTTTTCACAGACTGGACTTCTCTTTCCAGTACTGGAGCCATGATCTGGGGGGCTCAGTGTGGGGTGGGACTCCTTGCTCCTCGGGGGACTTCTGCAGGTGAAATATCCTTCCCATTTCTTAACTGCCACACATGTGTGAGGGAAGTGTCTGTTCCGCATCTCCAGTATGTGTTGGCTTTTTATTGATATCCTTAGATATGGGGATTCTGTTCACCAGGCAGTTCTTCCAGGGGTGATTATTCTGTAATTAAGTTATACTTCTGATGTGGTCATGAGAAGAGGTTAGCACAGCATTTACTGCTCTGCCATCTTAACTGGGACTTCCCTTTTGTAGTTAACTTTTGACAGATTTAATATAATGTGCCTTGGAGAAGGCCTTTTTGGATTGAGATAATTCAGTGTTCTATCAACTTTTTGAATCTGAAGGTCCAGATCTTTCCAAAGCTTGGGTGTTTTGTCCATAATTTTTTTGAATAAGCCCTATGTTTCCTTCTCTCATGTCTCCCTCTGGTATAATCATTGTTCTGATATCGCTCTTTTTAATAGAGTCAGATAGTTCTCATAGAATACTTTCATTTTTTTTCACTCTGATTCTCTCTCTTCTACCTGAGTCATTTCTAGATTTCTGTCTTTAATATCACTAATTCTTTTCTCCATCCAGTCTGATCTATTTTCTATGCTTGCTAGTTCTTTCTTCATCTCATTTATTGAGTCCTTTGGCTCCAGAATTTGTTAGTTTTTTTAATATTCAATCTCTTTGGTAAAGTACTCCTTTTGTTCATCGATTTATTTCTGAGTTCATTGAACTGATTTTCTTAGTTTCTTCTATTTTTTTAAGTGTTTGACTGTTTAGCAGGTTGATTAGTAGGGGTCTTTCTTTTGTTTTCCATAGTCTTGTTGTAGCACATTTGTTTTCTCTTTTTTAAATTAACTTTTGAGGTTTTTAATTAAATTTATAAGTTTCATGTATATAGTTCAATAATATATATCATATGTATATTGTATTGTGTGTTCACCACTCAGAGTTTATCTTCCTTCTGTCACCATATATTTGACTCTTTTGACCCTTATCTACCTCCCCCACTTCCCTTGTTAACCACTAAACTGCTGTCTGTGTTTATGAGTCTCTGGTTGTCTTGTTTGTTAGTTTCTTTCAGTTTTATATCACACACATGAGTGAAATCAATGGTTCTCAACTGTTTCTGTCTGACTTATTTTGCTTAGCATGATGATCTCAAGATCCATTCATTGTCACAATTGGCTGTATTTCATCTTTGCCTATGGCTGTGTAATATTCCATAAAGAAGATGTGTTACATTGTATATAAGTTTATTCTCGCTTAAACTACTACTGGGGCTACCAAAATCTCTGTGGGCAATATTGCCACAGCCATGGAAAATGCTCGTATTCCGAACAAGTGAGTTTCCTCTATAAACCAATCACTTCAGTCTCAGGACACCACCTCCACGGTGGGCTGTGACAGGCTATGGTCTTTTGGTCTGTGTGTTTCCTGCACCACTTTTCTGAAGCCACACTTCTCAGTCTGAGTGTCTCAGATGCCTCTACCAGGCTCTTCTACAATGGATGGAGGAGGAGTGACAAGGGGAACAAGGTTCAAGTCTGAGCTTCTTCTTTCAATGGATTCAAACTGCAATGAATATAGTGGTTAACCCACTATTGTGTTGCTTATTACTCTTTGGTGATTTACAGAGTGTAGGTTTTATTGCCAGGTGGTTGGCAGGTTCCCACATTTGTGGCTTCTTTGTCTGGTGATGACAGCTGTGTGGAATGCTGCCACCTTTTCATTGCTTCTCTGCCCCTGACCCTGGGCTCAGCCTCAATGGTACCAGCCACCCAGACCTGATTGCTGCCTCTGCCCCTCTGATCTGCCAAGAGGGTTGTACCCTGACCTTTCAGTGCTATCATGTGTGCTGGGCCGGGTGAATGCCAGACTGCTTCTGGCTTCCATTCTCCTGTACTTCCCAGCCTGTCTCTCCTGTTCACTCCCCATACAACACCTTTCTTATCTCAATGCACAGATCCCTCAGATGTGTTTGTGTGTTAAACAGGGAATCTTTTGTTGAATCAGTAGCTGTCCAACTTGTTGTAACTTGAAAGGAAGAGGCCTAGAGGTCTTCTCATGCTTCCATGTTCTGATGTCACTGCCTGAATGTATTCTTTACAAGATTTTACATTTATTTCTCACAACATCTGTTTCAAGAAAGGTTTATTTTTTCACCTTACCTTCAGAATAAGGAATCTTAAGCCCAGGTAGATTACATTTTTAACAATAATATTAAAAATACAGTTAAAATATATTGTGTATTGTCTTGAGTTCTATACCAATAGACCATGTACTATTTACTGTTAATTCATGTATGGCTCCTTTACTTTATTGAATTGTACATTTAAGATATATGCAGTTTATCACATATAAATATACTGCAATAAATTAATTAAATAAAAAACTATGGGCATCTCTAACTCATGTCAGATCAAAAGCCAGGTGGGAGAATGTCTATAACATGGAAGAAAGCAAAAGTGTCATATATAAATATAAGAACTGTGAAATTAAATTAAGGCAATCCATATTTGATAAACTATTTTTTCCATAACTATAAGGTAACCTACATATATAAAAATGGAGTGAACATTATATATTGGTTGTAGAAATTAAGTGCAATACAGATGAACAATAATCGTGGATGACATTTAGAAACACAATGTACCAACTCACATCAGATACAGACTCACAAGGAACCAGGAGAGATCAGAACAATTCCCCACTGTTCAAATCTCATTATTATAAAGCATTAAAAAAACAAGTGCTTTTAGGATGGCTCGTTATGCAGAAATAGTATACAATAATAAAAGGAAATGAAATTGAGATCAGTATATAATAATCTGCTTCTTCTCATTTTAGCATTTGCACAAATATTCAAAGATAGTAATGATAATAATCTGTCATTGTAGTTTATTTCAGATAATTGTATTAAAAAGTGACTCTATTTATGTTCACTTCTAAGTAACCAGTAAAAGATGGAAGATATTCTCTTTTCACCAAAGTTGTGACACTGAATCAAATGAATAGAAGGAATTCAAGCCCTCGATCGTGACACATTATGGTTGATATCGATATTATTCATTGTCAATTTTGTGAGTATGTCAAAATTTAGAAAAGCAGAGATATTTCCTTTAGAGCACTGGAAAGTTATATTTGTATACAGCACTGTAAGTTTTCAAGCAGAAACAGAAAGATAATTCAATGAAGAAAACATAACATGCTAACAATCCTTCACCCCAATGGGGAGGGACCTTATCTTTCTCTGTCCAATGTATTTCACTTAGCATAATATCTTCTAAGTTCATCCGTGTTTTTGCAAATGGGTAGTTTAATCCTTTTCTCATGGCTGAGCAACAATTCCATTGAATATATGTACCACCTCTTCTTTATCCATTCATCTATTTATGAACACCTAGGTTACTTTCATGTATTGTAAATAATGCTGCACTAAACATAGAGTTCAATATCTTTTTAAATCTATGTTTTTGGTCTTCTTCAGCTAAATACCAGAAGTAGGAATGGGGAGGTTCATATAAATGTCTAATCGTTATGTTGTATGCCTGAAATTAATATAAAATTGTATATCAACTATAATTCGTTTTTTAAAAACCCTTGTACATGAATACCAGTCTTCCATACTTCAATGACTGCATGTACAGCATGAAAAAATTTTTACATTATAATAAATATGTGGTTAAAAAACTTTGCTTCCTCATATTTAAAGTCATCTCTAACATAATACATGTTAGTAAATTTAATTTATTCAAATTTACCTTTCAAATTAGACTCCACGGAGATATGTTTGATAATAGTTTTTGTCAGTGCCATAGTAGGCAGTGGGACATGAGCCTGAATAAAGAATACCAGGAGACCAGTAATAAACTCAGTAGCATGTTAGAGTTGACATCAGAAAGAGCTGTTAAGCAGGCAATTAGAAAAGAATAACAAACCCAGAAGGAAATCTGTTTTCATATTTTTCCTCAAATAAGAAGTAAATATTAATGCTTGATAAATTAATTAATACTATTAATTAACAGTATTAATACTATAATCACTGTATCCAATACTATTAGTTAACAGTATCAATACTGTTAATTAAATAATTAGTACTATTACTACTTAGTTACAAAGTGGAGCTTTTTCCATGTGAGTAATAAAACTGAAGACCATTCTTTCAGGCAAACTGGAGAAAAATTACTTAGGAAGATTTTTTCATTTAGAAAGCATTATTTTTAAAATCACCAATTTCCCTATGAAAGAATGGAAATTCTCAAATATTACTCATCCAAGTTGAGAAAAACGTGAGAAGAATAGGAAATAAGAAAAATTGGAAACTGTCCATATATCAGACAGCAGAAAGTTAAGTCAAAAGATTTATCAAATGTACAAAAATCTTTAAATAAAGAAATGGAAAATTCCAGGCAATAAACAAACAAGTGCTTTTTCCACAATCTGATCAAAAATTTATAATTTCTGGCTATAATGTTTTCAACCTTACAATCATGGAGCACATTTTCAGCCTCAGGATGATTGTCCCTTTTATAAGCTGCCAATCCCAAGAATCTTTCAGGACCCCCTTATGTCTTTGATTACTCAGACTGTAGATGCATGGGTATAGCATGAGTGTGGACCATGGTGTAAGAACGAGCTCCTGCATTTGAGTATGAGCTGTGGCTGGCCTCAGAGCTGAAACTCTAAATTAGAGGTCCACCATTCTTATGTTTAAATCTTAATCTAAATTTTTACATTTTTAGTTTCATGGTACTGATCATTTATTCTTTTTTTTTAAAATTAAGTTATATGGCGGTAACAATGGTTATATCAATTATATAAATTTTCAGGATACATTATCATTTGACATATGTATTTCTATTGTGTGTTCACCACCCAAAGTCCAGTTTCCTTCAGCTACCATTATTTGGACCCCCTTTACACTTCACCCTACCCCTACCACCCTATATTTTGACCCACTTTACCCGTCTACCTCCCCCCCCTCCTTACACTCCTACCCTTGGTAACCACTAGTCTATACTCATGTCCATGAGTCTCTGTTTCTTTGTTCTGTTCATTTGTTCCTTTAAGTTTATATCTAATATATATGTGAAAGCATGTGATTTTCAACTTTTTCAGTCTGGCTTATTTTGCTTAGAATGATTATCTCAAGGTCAATCCATGATGTAGCAAATGGCAGATTTCATCTCTTCTTATGCTGATAATATTCCATTGTATATATTACCGCTATTTCTTTGGCCAAATCTATTGTACGACACTTCAGTTTGCTTCCATGTCCAGCCATTGTGAATAATGCTGCTGTAAACATCAGTGTGCAAATATCTTTTCAGATATGAGTTTCAATCTTTGGTTAACACCCAGTAGAGGGATTGCTGGGTCATAGGATAGATCAATTCTTAGTTTTTCTGAGAACCACCAAAATGTTATTAATGCACAGTGGCTTACAATTTGCAGGTCCACCAGCAGTGTATGAGGTTCCTTTTTCTCCACCTCCCTCCAACATTTGTTTATTACTTGTCCTGTGATTATATTATTCTAACAGTATGAGATGGTATTTCATTGTGGTTTTGATTTGCATTTCCCTAATAGATAGTGCTGTTGAGAATCTTTTCAAATTTTCTTGGCCATTTGCATGTCCTCTAGAGAAGTGTCTGTTCAGGTCCTCTGCCCATTTTTTGATTGATCATTTTTTTTTGTTGTTATTGAGTTGCGAGAGTTCTTTTATATTTTGGTATTAGGCCCTTATCAGAGGCGTTTTTGCAAATATATTTTCCCATTAGTGATTATCTCTTTACCTTGTGATGTTCTTTGCTGAGCAGAAGCTTTTTAGTTTGATGTAGTCCCATTCATTTATTTTAGCATTTACTTCCCTTGCTTTTGAGGTCAAATTCATAAAATCCTCTTTAAGTCCAAGGTCCTTGAGTTTCGTTCTATGTTTTCTTCTATGCTTTCATTGTTTCAGGTCTTATAATCACAGGTCCTTACTCATTTTGAGTTAATTTTGTGTGTAGTGATAGACAACAGTTTAGTTTCATTCTCTTGGAGGTGGCTTTCCAGTTTTCCAGTACCATTTATTGAAGAGGCTTTCCTTTCTCCACTGTATGTTTATGGCTTTTTTGTCAAAAATTATTTGCCCATGTAAATATGGGTTTCCTTCTGGATTCTCGATTCTGTTCCACCAGTTTGTGTGTCTGTTTTTCTGCCAATACCATGCATTTTGATTACTGTTGCTTTGTATATAATTTGAAGTTGCAGAGTGATGCCTCAGCCTCTTCTTTTTTCTCAGGATGGCTTTGGCAATCTGCGGTCTTTTGTTGTCGGATGATTTTTTTTCTATTTATTTAAAAAAAATTGAGAGGATTTTGATGGTGATTGCATTAAATCTGTATAATGTTTAGGTTAATTATGGTCATTTTAACTATGTTGATAGCTTCAATTTAAAAAACATAAAATATCTTTTTCCATTTTTGTATCTTCCTCATTTCTTTAATAGGGTCTTATAGTTTTTATTATATAGGTCCTTTACATGTTTCATTAAATTTATTCCTTGGTATTTTATTCTTTTTGTTGCAATTGCAATAGGAATTATTTTTCCATTCTTTTTTCTGACACTTTCAATATTAGAGCATAGAAACGTTATGATGTTTTGAATGTTGATTTTGTATCCAGAAACTTTACTGTATTTGCTTACTGTTTTTAGTAGTGTGCTATGGAGTCTTTAGGGTTTTTCTATATAGAGAATCATGTCATCTACAAATAGTGAATGTTTCCTATTTGGATGCCTTTATATCTTTCTCTTGTCTGATTGCACTTGCTAGTCCTCCAATGATATATTGAATAACAGTGGTGGTAGTGGACGTCTTGCCTTGTTCTGATCTTAGAGGAAGGTTTTCAGTTTTTCACCATTAAGTATATGTTGGCTAAGTTTTTGTCATATGTGGCCTTATTATGTTACAGTACTCCTTCTATTCTGATTTTCTTAAGTGTTTTTGATCATCAGTAGATGCTGTATCTTGTCGAAGACTTTTTTCTTGATCTATTGATATGATCATAGGATTCTTATTTGTTAATTTTGACATTGCTGTATTGCATTAATCAATTTGTATGTCAAAACCATCCCCGTGACACTGAAATGAAGCCCACTTGATCGTGTGTATAATCCTTTTAATATGTTGCTGTATTGGTTAGCTAGTATCTTTTAGGATTTTGCATCTGTGTTCATGAGATATTGGTCTGTGGTTTCTCTTTGTGTGTTATTTTTACCAGGTTTTGGTATCAGAGTAATATTGGCCTCATAAAATGAATTGGGAAGTATTGCCTCCTCTTCAATTTTTTCAGACGAGTTTGAGGAGAATAGGCATTAAATCTTTTTGAACGTTTGGGAGAATTCACTGGTAAAGCTGTCTGTTCCTGGACTTTTACATTTGATAATTTTTTGATGATTTTTTCAATTTCCATGCTGTTGATCAATTTATTTAGATTTTTCAGATCTTCTTGATCAGTCTAAAAGATATGTATTTTTCTAAGTACTGGTCCATTTCTTCTTATTAAATTTGTGTTATATACTTTTTCATAGTATTCTTGTATGATCCTAGGTATTTTGCAATGTCAGTCATAATTTATCCTCTTTCATCCCTGGTTTTTGTTTATTTGAGTCCTTTATCTTTTTTCTTTAGTGAGTCTAGCTAGGATTTTTGTCAATTTTATTAACCTTCAAATGAACCAGCTTCTTGTTGTGTTTATTTTTTCTAGATTTTTGTTTTTGTTTTCAATTTTATTTATTTCTGTTCCAGTTTGATATATTCTTTCCTTCTGTTGACTTAGGCTTCATTAGTTCTTCTTTTTCTAGTTTTTTAAGATGAAGCATTAGGTTATTTATTTGGCTCATTCTTGTTTTAAGGGTGGAGTTAGGCCTGTAATGATATTGAACTTTCCTCTAAAGCCTGTTTGTGCCATGTCCCAAAATTTTGTTCTGTTTTTCTATCATTATCATTCATTCTATGTATCTCTTGATCTCTTATATTTCTTCTTTGACCGAGTTATTCTTCAGTAGCTTGTTGTTTATTCTTTATATTTGTGGTTCTTCCTGATCTTTTTTCACTGATCTCTAGTTTCAAAACATTAGGATCAGAATATGGTTGGTATGATTTCAACCCTCTTATATTTGTTGATGATATCTCTGTGTCCAGTATGCAGTTATGTGGTTAAATCTTGAGAATGATTCACGTGCACTAGAGAAGAATGTATAAGCAGTTGTTTTGGGATGAAAGGCTCTGTAAATGTCAATTATGTCCAGCTGGACTAATGCGTCATTTAAGCATGTTATTTCCTTATTGATTTCGTTTGAGTGACCTGTCCATATCTGATAGATGGGGTATTTAGTCCATATTATGATGTGTTTGTCTGTTACTCCTTTTAGTTTTTAGTAATTGCTTTAAATATTTTGGGCTTCCTGATTGGGAGCATACATATTAATAATGTTATGTCTTCTTGGTGAATGATTCCCTTTATCATAATGAAAGTGTCTTATCAGTATCTTTCTTTACCTTTTTTATTTTGAAAGTTGATTTTGTCTGATTTATTAGTACTGCTATTCTTGCTGTTCTCTGAATTCCATTTGCTTGAAATATTATTTTCCATCCTTCACTTTGAGTCTATATGAGTCTGTATTTGTCTTTGGAGTTGAGATGTGTCTCCTGGTGGCAGGGCATATGTTGGATTTTTTTTTGATCCATTCTGCAAACTCTGTGCCTTTTTTTGTAAGTCAATTTATATTATTAAGGTAATTATTGAATATAGGCTCTTATAGCCACTTGATTTTTTTGCCATCTGGTATTTGGCGTTTCCATTACTTCCTTGTCCTTGTTGTTTCTGTTTTCCTTTATTTTGGTTGCTTTTGTAGATTTTGCCTCTTTTATTGTTAAATACTTCAGTTCTGAATCCTTGGTGTGTGGCTACCATTATGAATATGTAAAGATAGTTATGTATATATATATATATATATATATATATATATATATATATATATACATATGTGTGTGTTGTGTGGTGTCATTTTGTTTACGTGAGCTTACCCTTTCCGTTGTTCATGGTGTTTAATTGACTATTTTTCCACCTGGGCATTAATAGAAGTAATCTGTTGTTTTTCCAGAAAGAAGTTTGATTTTATAAAGGTCTCTCTTTTTAAAAACATTTTCTTGTGATTTAATCACTCTCGCTACCCTGTTTAATTCCCTGTCAGGGTCAGTGACAGTCTCGGCAGCATTTGCTCAATTCCCAAGTGTTCCACCATGATCGGTCTGGATGATACAGGGAGGGTTCTCTTGATTGGGGTTGTTCACTGGGGCTCAGCCATGATTTTGCAACCACGTCCGGTTATATTCAACTGTTGTTTTTTGCCATCCTGCTTCTCTGGTTTCTACCCTTATGTCTGGCCCTTCTGCAGGCTGGTGACTGAAACTCACACCTTCCCAGCAGGGCGTTCAGGGATGTCGCCTCACCTTCACCGCTTCTTCTTACTCTTCAGAGAGCTTCAGAAGCTGCGAGAGCAGCTTCTTTGTTTCTCCAGTCCAACCGCCTGTACAGGGTTCTGACCTGTTGGTAGCTCTTATGTGCAGATCCACGCTCAGATGTGTGGTGTGCAGTTATGGTGTTTTTTGTTGAGTTTTTAGATGTTCAGCTAATTTGTTTTTCAAGGAGAGAGATCTGGGACATCTCTCACTCCGCATGTTTCCTCATGAAAGGTCTTAATTCCCTCCTTCATATCTAAAGGAGAAAGCTAAGCTGGATAACATTATATTAGGCTGGTAGTTCCTTTCACTTAATAGTTTAAATATTCGATTCCATTCTTATCTGGCTTGTAAGGTCTGAGATGAGAAGTCCAAAGATAATCTAATAGGTTTTCCTTTATAGGTTACCGTTTATTCTTCCTGGCTGCCCTGAGAATTCTGTCTTTGTTCATTGATTTTTGATAACTTTAATACAATGTGTCTTGGTGAAGGCCTTTTTGGTTGGTTGAGTAATTGGATTTTCTTTGACTTTTGAATTTCAAGCTCCAGCTATTCCTTACATTTAGGAAATTTTGTCCACTGTTAGTCTGAAATGTTTATAGTCCTCTGCTCATTTCCTCGCCTTTGGATAATGCCCATTATCTTATGTATTCCTCTCTTGATGTTAAGCTAATCTTAAATTTCTCTTTCACTATTTTTCATTTTTTGGTTTCTCTCTTTTTCCTTCTCATTTGTTTCTAGATTTCTGTCTTTGATAATCCACTGATCGTTTCCTTCATTTGGTCAACCTATTTCCCAAGCTTGCTCTTTCACTTTTTCAGCTCTTGAAGGGTGTTCTTCATCTCCCAAAATTTTATTCAGTTCTATTGAGGGTTTCAATGTCCTTTTCTGCTCAAGTTGTTTTTCAATTCCTGAAATTGTTGATATGATTCATTTTGGATCTCATTGAGTTTTTTCAGAAGTACCATCCTGAATTCTCTGTCATTTAAGTCACATTTCTATGTCTGTAAGCTTATTTTCTGGAGATTTTTCTCTTTCTGAGATGCCTTCCACCTCGGTATGTTCATGGCTGTTTAATGGACTATTACTCCGCGTGGGCATTAATGGAAGGTATTCAGCTGTTTTTCCAGAAAATTATTATATAAAAGTTTCTTTTAGCCCACGGCAAAGAAGGCGCTTTCTTTTGGTTTCCAGTAGGTGACATCTAAGTCTCTTGGATCTCTGCCTTTTTATAAATCCTTAATAATGCCTTTTTTTCTTATAGATGTTTAATCACACTTTACTACCCTCAGTCTCAGTCACTGTCAGTGTTAGCAACAGTCCAGTAGAGTTTGCTCAGATTCCCTGTGGCTCCACGGTGTTCGTCTCAGAGGGATGGAGGGAGGGCCCATCTGCATTGGGGGATGGGCTACGCTCAGCCTCAGTTTTGCAATTATGGCTGTAATAATCAACTCTTTTTCTTTTCTGCTTTTCTGCTTTCTACCCTGATGCCTGACACTGACTCCACATGGAGCTCACAACTTCCCAGCACTGTTGTTCAAGGAACTCACCGCACCTTCTCCCTTTTCTTTTCCAGCTGTGAGAGCAGCTTCTTTTTCTCCCAGTCTACCACCCAATACCTAAGGTTCTGGTCTATTAGCTCTTATGCACGAGAACCCACACTCAGATGTGCTGTTGTATTTGGGGTGTGGTTTTTGTTGTCATTGAGTTTTAGATGTTCAGCTTATTGTTGCTTCAAGGGGAGAGATCTGGGGATTTCTCTCACTCCACCAGTTTCTGACATCCCCTTTGGTCTAGACTTTTTGAGAGGACTTTAGCTCAGGGTTGGAATAAGGTACTGAGAAGTGAAACCTCGGCAGCAGGCAGGTCATGGAGAAGGAGTAAGGAATACAAGATTCACTTGACTTCTGACCTGGTCCTTTGGGAACAGAGAATCAAGCAGGAAAATTTTTCATTCAGTCCAGCCAAGTGTCCCACAGGGAAAACGGGTCTCAGAGGTGGGAGTAACAATATAACAGTGATCTAATAAAACAGATAAAGGAGATAAAAATTTCTCCTCTGCTGTATATGCAACCCTAGGCTTTATAGGATGTATTTGTTATTTTGGATTCCTAAATCTGGTTGGGTACCAATGCATCACTCCTTCCTGCTGTCCTATCTGGGGACAGACTTATACATGGAGGTCCTTCCTCAGAGAGGACCTCTTCTAGGTGAGTTAGAGAGCCTAAGCTGATACTCGCAGCAAAGGATCATAGAGGAAGGAACCTGAAACCTACTGAGGGCTGCTGAGAGCCTAACCAGCCTTGCCCAGAGATGGCTATATTTGTTTATGGGTTGACTAATTTATTTTCATGTGTTCAAATCGGAGTTGTTTCACCAACTTTACTGTTTGACATTGAATTCCTTTGTATATGTAAAGATGTATTTGGGGTCAAGTATGACAATTTTTAAAAGTGCATGTGTTCAATTCTGTCAGTCTGTCATATTATAATCTCCTATCTCGTGAAAGGCATTCCATTGTATTCAGTTAATGTTCACCTCTATTCTTTTCCTAAAAACATATGGAAATCCATTATATAGGTAGAAAGTTCTTCAGGTACTACTTCCTCCACTGCTTTTCAAAAGTTGTGATTTTCTGTTTTTCACTTCCAGCTCTTAGCTCATTTATCTGTAATTACAGACCCATATCAATGTGATTTATTATTGTATTTTATATCTTTTCTTTCAGAAGCTAATCTTAGATTTCTATTCAATTTCACTTACATGATTACTTGAATCCACTGTAATCTACCTCGTTCCACATTCTTTTCTTCTATGACTTTATCATTCCATACTATTTTTTTCTATACTACATGCACATATTTATGGAACCACATAATTGAGCAAAATAAGTGAGCCTCCTTCGTTTGGCTCTCACATTATAATGAAGAAGGCCCATTACAATGAAATGAGTGTGGTATAATATCATGTCCTCAGGGATAATGAGTGAACCAAAGGATCAATAGTTGTGCATTATTAAAATTTAATAGAGTATGTCTGTGGAGAGCAAGGAGCAGAACCAGGACTAGTTTACCCATCACATGTAAGATAAAAGAGGTCAAAACTCAAAGCCCAAGAATAGTAAAACAAATAATTCCACAAAGAAAAGAGGAGAATGGCCAGCAACATCCACACTGGACGTATAAAAAAAAGGGGGGGGGAGGAGACCATTATTTCCCTTATATTACAATATGGAACTGAGGTTGAAAGATTCCAGGTATACTATAAGGATAATTTAACGGCCTGGGTTGTCCAAATCCTGCACATTACAAAGAAATTGTGCTCTGCTGGCTCCTGAAGACAGTTTCTAAGCCTTTTCGATGTACTGCCTGATAAGAGTTTTTTTGTTTATCTGGGGACCTTGAGTGACTATGGACAGATCCTCCATGCTTACAATGTGTTTTATGGTGGGACCTTGGGCCACACAGGATGAGCTTAACTCTGGAGGGCTGGAGATTAGGTCAGCCATGCAGGCAGGCAATATGTCTATGACTGACCCAAAAAAAAACCCCTGGACACCAATGCTCAGGTGACCCTCCCTAACTGGCAATACTCCATGCATTTTGTCACACATCATTGCTGAGAGATGAAGTGCTTAGGATACAACTCCACTGGAAAAGACAACTAGAAGCTCACTCCCAATCTCTCCTGACCCTGTCTCATACCTCTTCCATTTGCTGATTGCAATCTGTACACTTTCCACTTAATAAACTGTAGAGAATGCTAACAAGCTTTGCGAGTTTCTGTGAGTCCTCACTGAAACCCGAGGTTGGTCTTAGGAAGCCTCACTACACCGGGAGAGTGACTGTCCCAAGGTCATGGAGCTAAAAGAGGCGGGCTTGGATCCATATCCAGGTCATAAGAACAGTTAAGGAAGTGGGAGGATTGGAGGGAGATGAAGCTGACAATTAAGGGATGTGGTGACATTTGATGAAGATAGAAGATACATAAATGAATGAATATATCTACCAAATATTTACTGAGCAAATGTGATATGCCAAATGCTGGTCCAGGCACTGATGAGGATCACTATGACACTCTTAGAGTGGGAAGACACAGCTTGCAATCAAAGACAAAGAATACACACAAGAGATTTCAGGTAGTTAACATGCTGAAAATATATTAACAATCTTTTCATATTCATAATGGTACCTACACACTAAAAGATTCAGAACTGAAGTATACAACATAAAACAAGAAAAGAACCAGAGGGAAAACCCCACAAAAGCTAAACGAAATAAAGAAAACAGAAACATAAGGACAAGAAGCAATGGAAACAACTGAGTACCAGAAGCAAAAGATAAAGTGTCTATAAAAGACCTCATATTTCAATAATTACCTTAAATGTAAAAGGACTTAACTCACCAATAAAAAAGCACAGAGTTGCAGAATGGATCAAAAATATAAACCCAATCATATGGTGCCTCCAGGAGACACGTCTCAGCTCCAAAGACAAATAAGCCTTCAAGTGAAAGTGTGGAAAATGAAAATTTCAAGCAAATGGCATTCAGAGCAAAGTGGGAGTACAGTACTAAATATCACATGAAATAGACTTCGAAATAAAAAGGTAAAGAAAAGATACTGAGAGACATTTCATAATGACAAAGGAATCATACACCAAGAAGGCATAAATACTTATTATATCTATGCTCCCAATCAGGGAGCCCTAAAATATGTAAAACAATTAATAACAGACACAAAAGGGAGAAACAACCAAAAACACTATGATAGTAGAGAAACCAAATACCTGACTCTCAGATTGACAGATCATCCAAACAGAAAAAAACCTAAGGAAATAACATCCTTAAAATGCATTAAACCAACTGGACATAATTGACATTTACAGAGCCTTTCATCCTCAAACAGCTTTCTTATATTCTTCTCTACCACATGGAATATTCAAAGATTGACCAATACTGGGACACAGAGATATCGTCAACAAACTTATAAGAGGGTGAAATCATACCAACTATATTCTCTAATCATAATGCTTTGAAACTAGAGATCAAGTACAGAAAGAATCAGGAAGAAGCCAAAACCTGGAGATTAACAACATGCTTCTGAAGAAAAACTGGTTTAGAGAAGAAATAAAAAGAGATCAAGAGACACAGAGACGAATTTATGATAGTACAACATAACAAAACTTTTGGGAGAGCAAAAACAGTTCATAAGAGGAAAATTTCATATCATTAGGCTATCTCAAAAACAAGCAAGTGCATATAAACACCTAATGCTTCATCTTTAAAAAAAAAAACTGGAAAAAGAAGAACAAATGAAGCCTAAAGTCAGTAGAAGGAAAGAAATCATTGAAATTAGAACAGAAATAAAAGAAATTGAAAACAAAAGAAAAACAATAGAGAAAACATAAATGCAATGACAAGCTTGGTTCTTTGAGAAGGTCAATAAATTTGACAAACCACTGCTAGACTCATGAAAGAAAAAAGAGAAAGGCAAATAAACAATCAGCGATGAAAGAGGGGAAATTATGACTGACATCACAGAAATACAAAGAGATCATGCAAGAATACTATGAAAAAAATATATAACACCACATTAATAACCTAGAAGAAAGGAACAGTACTAGAAAAATGCAATCTTCCTAACTGGACACAAGAAGATTTGGAAGATTTTAAATAGACTGATCAGTAGCATGAAAAATCGAAGCAATCATCGAAAAACCTACCAAAAAAGTAAAAGCCAGGACCCATATGGCATTCACCAGTGAATTCTACCAGCATTCACAGATAATTTAATACCTATACTCTTCAACCTCTTCCGAAAATCAAAGAAGAGCAATACTTCTCAACTAATTTATGAGGCCAATATTACCCTCATACCAATACCTGGTAAGGAAAACACAAAAAAGAAAACTGCACACTCAATATCTCTCATGAACACATGCAAATTTCCTAAATAAGACACTACTAACTGAATACAAATAACATATGAAAAAGATTATACACCATGATCAAATGGCTTTCATCTCAAGTGCACAGGGATGGTTCAACATATTGCAAATTAAAAAATAAGAATAAGTTATCATATCAATAGATTGCAGAAAAAGCCTTCGACAAGATTCATCATCCATGTTATGATTAAAACACTTAACTAAATCAGAGTAGAAGGAAAGTTACCTTAACATAATAAAGGCCATATATGACAAAACCTCAGGCAAAAGTATACTGAAGGTGAAAAACTAAAACCCTTCCCTCTAAGATCAGGAAAAGCAAGGCTGACCCTATTGCCACTGTTATTCAATATAATATTGGACATCCTAGCAAGTGAATCAGGCTAGAGAAAAACATTAAAAGCATCTTAATAAAAACGAAAGAGCAGACTGTCATTAATGGCTGTTGACATGATCCTCTATACAGAAAACCCTAAAGACTCACAAGAACACTACCAGAAACAATAAAGCAAATACAGCAAACTTTTTGGATACAAAATCAATGTTCCACATTCCTCACTGTTATAATGAAGTGTCAAAAAGTAGTGGAAAGAATAATTCCTTTTGCAATGCAACAGATAGAGTAAAATATCTAGGAATAAATTAACCAAACTTGTGAAGGACCTATGTAATAAAAACTATAAGACCCTATTAAAAAAAATCAAAAAAGATACAAAGCAATAGAAGATATTCCATATTCTTGGATGAAAGCCTCAGCATAGTTAAATGATCATATGAACCTAAAGCATTATAGAAATTTAATGCAATCCCCTCAAAATTCCATCAGCATTTTTTAAAGAAATAGAAAAAAAATCAGATTGTATGGAAGTACAAAAGACCTCGAATACCAAAGCCATCCTGAGAAAAAAAGGACGAGACCGGAGGCATCACTCTTCCTGACTTCAAATTATACTACCAAAGTGACAGTAATCAAAATGGCATGCTATTGGCAGAAAAATGGACACACGATCCAGTAAAGAAAAGATCCAGAGCAAGAAAACTGATATTTATAGGGTAAATAATTTCGTCAACAAAAAAGCCAAAAATGTTTACAGAAGAAAGGAAAACTCTTCATATGTGGTGCTGGGAAAAATTGCAGAACCACTTCCAAAGATAGTCTGTTGTCTATCACAAACAACCAATACTCTAAATGTATTAAGAATCTGATTATAAGACCTGAAGCAATAAAATGCATAGAAGAAAACACAGGAACTAAACTCAAGGCACTTGAACTTAAAGAGAATTTTATTAATTTGACCTCAAAGGCAATGGAAATAAAAGCAAAAATAAATGAATGGGACTACATCAAACTAAAATTGCTTCTGCTCTGCAAAACAAAACCATCAACAAGGTAAAGAGACAGCCATCCAAATGGGAAATATATTTGCAAGCAAAACCTCCGATAATGGCCTTATATCCAAAAATATACAAGAAACTCATACGACTCAATAACAACAAGAGAAAACAAATGATCCATAAAAAAAGGGCAGAGTACCTGAACAGGGCACTTCTCCCTGGAGGACTATAAATGCCAACAAATTTTGTGAGAAGATTCTTCAACATCGTTAGTTATTAAGGAAATGCAAATCAAAACCACAATGAGATACCATCTCACACCTGTTAGAATGGCTATCATCAAGAGGACAAGTAATAACAAATGCTGGAGAGGATGTGGAAAAAAGAAACTTCAGACACTGCTGATGGGACTCCAAATGGTATAGCCACTATGGAAAACAGCATGGACATTCCTCAAAAAACTAAGAATTATCTACCATATGATCCAGCAATCCCACGACTGGGTATTTACTCCAACAACTTGAAACCCCATATCCAAATGACATTTGCACACCAGTGTTCATAGCAGCATTATTCACAGTGGTTGGAATGGATGCAACTGAAGTGTCCTATGAAAGATTATTGGCTCAAGAAGCCTTGGACATAATGCAATGGATTTATCAGCCATAAGAAGAGATGAAATATCACATTTGTGACAACATAGGAAGGACCCCGAGATAATCATGCTAAGGGAAATAAGCCAGACAGAAAAAGTTGAAAATCACATGATATCACTATATGTGGGATATAAACTAAAAGCAACAACAACAACAACAATAAAAACAGGACAAAGAAACAGAAACTCATGGTCATGGACAATAAACTAGTGGTTCCAAGAGGATAAAGGAGAGGGAGAGTACATGGGTAAAGTGGGTAAATATGTGGTGACAGAAGAAATCTAACTATGAGTTGTGAACACAGTATAAACATATATACGCCTTACGTTAAGTATCAGTTAGAAACTTATTGAATTTCATTAACCAACTTACTGGGGAACTAAATAATTAATTAAGATTAAAACATAATAATACCAAAAATAAATATATCACAGATATAATGTTGCTGAAAAATTCTTGTCGCCTATCTTCATAGTCATGGTCATCAGAACAGTAGCGTTACTAAACAAGTAGGCATCGTGATACAATTTCCTGCAGTGTACAGTATAATAACATGTTATAGGTCTGTAATCTAGGAAGTATAGGCAACAGAATTTGTCACCACAAATATGTCAGTTTGCCATAAAGATTATTTTGCACTGGTTAATTTAAGAAAAAACAGACATGAGAGAAGCTCTGAAATCCAAGTACAAGTTATACTTGTAACGATCATTTACATAGTAAGGAAAATCTCCAATTGTAAAGGTGCTCCCTGGCTGTACCAGGTAAATGGGGTGTCTGTTTTCTAGAAACTTCATCAATGAAGAAGCAATGCCTTATGTCTGCATAACAACCTTACCCTCACTTACTGGGCTTTTCATGATAACTCTGATAACT
This sequence comes from Eonycteris spelaea, assembly GCA_003508835.1. NCBI lineage: Eukaryota > Metazoa > Chordata > Mammalia > Chiroptera > Pteropodidae > Eonycteris > Eonycteris spelaea. Next base: position 301,007 of record PUFA01000428.1, read on the forward strand.
GACTACAACCCAACCCCAGCACCTTCTTCTACCTTCTAGCTAAAGATGATAGTTAACATGGTAGCTCAGGCCACTCTGGGTGTTACCCAGTTTTCCCGGGATCTCTCCATGTATACAGAAGAAATACATTTATTAAACTTTATTGGTTTTCTTCCATTAAACTGCTTGGTTTACAAGGATGTGTCCAGCAAAGAACAAAGGATAGCCCGAAAAATTTTTCTTCCCCTACAGAGCAATAGACTATACCACATAGCCTAGTGTGTGGTAGGCTAGCCATCTAGTTTGTGTAAGTGCATCTATGGCTACCTCACTACCACAGACATTTATCAGAATTTATCCCCTTTGTTGATGGTGCATGACTGTACACATTTCATCCAAAATTAATTTAAATACAGTTTTTAGATACGATGATGTACAACTGAGGTTCCCTTACATGATCACAGGACCAGCTTTGCTACTCACAGTGTCCCAGACCAGTATCTGCAGCATCGAAATCTTCCTGGAGCTTGTGAGAAATGCAGAGTCCCTGGGCCAACAAGGGCATTAGTATTGCATTTGAACTAGCAATCCTGCATGAGTAATATTGCACACTGACTTTGAGAAGTGCTAAGTCTAACTAGCTCATCTCACTTCAAAATCAAATATGACACTAATTATTTGTGATGGATGTTGTAGGTTTTTAGCAGCCTCCCTTCAGACATTGCCTAATAGCCAGGGGCAACATCATCTCTGCTGGGAACCACTGGCCCAGAGATAAACACTGGAAGCATCCTGAGCAGGATTCCAATCAGCATCTATTCCTTACTAATTATAACTTCAGGCAGATAGACTAAACTTTATCAAATCCCATTTCTGCAATGTGGGATAGAGTTAAATAGTACAGAACCCCATAGAATGGACCTTTATAAAATTGAAATTGACAAAGCCTGAAGGAAAAGCTCAAATACTATGGCATAAAAGTTATGTAACATATGTTTTTTTTATTATGCAAATCTTTTTATAATGTGGATTAAGGACAGCTCTTAACTTCTATATAACATTCTCATTAATTTGATAAAGTGTCACGAGCCAAGATGTTAGTGTCCAACATTTACATGAAAGTCACAGTTTCCCTACTGACAAAGAGGGAAATACCAATTTTCTGTACCTGTTAAGAGTTGTGTCCCACCGGGATCACTTTTGAAGACCCTAGAATCTAACACAGACATTGCTCAGTCTAGAATTTTGAAAGAACTTTAATGAGGTTGGATAGGATCTGGAGGTGAGACCTCTTGAAGTAGGAGAATCATGGAGAAGTATGAAACCGGATTCCCTTGACTTCTCACCTGGACGTCTGTGGAACAGGAATCAACAGGAAAAATTTCCAGTCCGTCCAGACCAGTGTCCCACAGGAAAACGAGGCTCAGAGGAGGAAGTAACATTGGAAACAGTGCCTAATGAGCAGATAAATGAAGCAGAAATGACTCCTCTCTGAGCGTACAAGCCTGGGCTTTACAAGACATACTTGTTATTTGGGATTCCTAAGTCCAAGTGGTATCAATGCTTTTCTTGTTCTGCTGCCTTGTCTGAGGACAGAGCTTCAGTCTGCATCATCAACCATCCAGGGAGGCATTCATACTTCCACACGGAGTCCTCCCTTCCAGAGACCCCATTCGGATGAGTCTGAGAGCCCAGCAGGTACTTCCGAGAAGGGTCAGAGAGAAGGAACCTGAGAACTTTTACTTGAGGTCTTTTGAGAGCCTAACCAGCCCTCGCCCAGAGCCCAGAGATGGCGATGTTTGTTTGCTAGGTAGACTAATTAATTTATTTAATATGTTAATTGGAGTTTTTTTTCAATCAACTTTGCTGTTTGGCACTGAATTCCATATAAATAGAGAGATGTATTTGAGGGAAAGTATGAAAATTATAATTTTTTTGTTCAATTCTAACGTCTGTCGTATTGTGTCCCCCTTGCTATTTTTAACACCATAAAAACTTATATCTCCTCACCTATCATTTGAGCAGCATTCTTTTTCATTCATTTATGACACATCTATTCTTTCCTAAGGGTATCTGAATCTACTTACGTTTATATGGGTAGAAATAAACAGTAAATACTTCTTCTTCCACAGCTTTTCAAAAGTATATTTTTTATATTTTTCTATCCAGGTCTTTCCTAATTAACTGGAATTAGAGACCCATATCAATGTGATTAAATTATTGTGTTTAGATCTTTTCTTCTAGAATTAGTCTTACATATTAACTGAGTTGACTTAATACAGTTATTAAAAGCTACTATTTTAACTTGGTCATTTTCCCCATTTCTCAACATTTTACTATATTAATGCACATATTATGAAAGCACATAGGCAAACTAAGTGACATCCTTACTCATTGGATCTCACATTACAAAGGAGGAGGCCCAGTACAGTGACAATATGACATCATTTCCGTGGGGACAAATGTATGAAGAAAGGGTACCAATAGTTGTAGCATAAGGAGGATTTTAGAGAATATGTCTGGGGAGACCTTTTCATCCTGGACAAGGAAGAGAACCAGGACTAGTGTACCCATCAGACTTGTTAAGAAGAGGTCAAAACTCAAAGCCCCAAAAATAACAAAGGAAAGAATTCCACAAAGAAAAGTGAGAGAATGGCCATTCTCATCGAATACTGTGCCATATGAAAACAAGGTTGATTAAATAAACGTGGAATAAAGTGCAGGAATAACAATTAGATCAGGGATGAGGTGGACACCATGATGAGGCCCTTGGGCCAGTAAAGATCCCTTGAGTCTGAGGGAGCTGCAGCACCCACGGCGGCTGCCTCTTGTCTCTGCACCTGACTCTGGGCTCTTCATTCTTGTGCTTTTCACTCATTGGGAAGAAGTGGTCTTTTAAAGCTATTCTTTTATTTCTTGCAGTGGATTCAAGAGGTTTTTATTTTCTCTCCAAATAATACATTCTTTTTATGTCGTGATCCAGCATGCCTGCACACAAACACAGCAATGCACACACACACACACACACACACACACACACACACACACACACACACGGGATTGACAAAGAGAACCATGATATTATTAAGTATGTACTCTATATGTGGTGCACTCTCATATTTTCTCTTATGACTTCTAATTCTATTCTGGTTAATTTTTGCAAACCATAAACTGCTACGCTATTGCGTTCTGATATAGAATATGGAAAACATTCCTCTGGCATGCCATCCACAGCTACATCAGCGTTGCCTCCTTCTATTCCTTCTCTCTTCATCATCAATTTCTCTGAGAATGTTCTCTCATCTCTCCATGGAGTGATTATTTATTCAGCTACTGTTTCAACTCAGCTAAATCTGGTGGGAGGGTGGTGATTTGTTTCACATGCTACATACCTCACTGTGCTCACTGTGTAGCATGGAGGAAAGACAGAGAAATAAATAAAAATTATACTATGGGTATCCTAATATGTGTAATTAACTTGATGAGAAAGTATGCTTTTCTGTGATAATGTTCAGAAAAAGAAAGGCTCATGAAGAGAGATGCAGGAAATCTGGGAGGACATGGAGTTTGGAGATGGAGGGGTTTGAAAAGTTCCAAAACATCTCGTGGGGAGACCCCAAGCAGAAGGAAGCATGAAGCGTAAAGGCTCTGAGCTTTGTAGCTGTGGTGCCAGGTGAAGATGGCAGTCAGTTCAACGTTTGGGAGATTAGTGAGCACAGCAGGGCTCTATGTGGGTGAAGGGGGTGAAAAGGTCACAAGACATAAGCCTTGTGTTTGAAGGCTACAAAATTTGACTTCTCTCTTCATCGAGGAATCACTGGAATGGAGTTTAATTTGGGAGTCTTATGAACAGTTTTCAATATAAAGAGATCTTCACGGGTCAATGTGATTTCTGTCTAGAGGGTTTCCAGCCTTTAGAAGATGGGAGAGATGGCAATAAAATACAGCTCTGCAATGGAGTCTAGAGTGGAGAGGTAATGGAGACATTAGATGCAGAAAAAATAATCTGTCTCATCTCATCGCAGTGGTAATCATTTATTTGCCAACAGGCAATAAAGGATTAACTTTGCTAAGCTTGTTACATATATTGTCCAAACCTGACATCATTCTAAATTGATACCACTGTCTATACTATCTGGTTTAGGATTTAGCATTTAGAATGTCCAGCTGTCTCTCATTCAAAAAACTAAGAGGTGGTAATCTCAGAATCAAACCAGTTTTTGAATTTCCAAGGTTTTGCACTTTACGCTATTTACTGAAGTCTCATTTCGCTTTAAAACCTCTACTTTTTTTCTATACATTATATATTTCCTTATGTAAATTGTAGCTTTATTCTTTGCAAATTTTCTACTAAGGTGTTTGATCTGTGAGATATCTTGATGCATAAAGAATATCTGTTTTCTGTTTTGAATAGTTATTTGCGACCTCATTGATATTTCTGGGCATAAGGCAAACAACTGCAGTTGACATGTTACCAAAATCCAAGGATGCTTTCTCCTCATTGCACTCTCTCAGGGACCATCCAAGATTATTAGATCTGTCTCTGTCTCTTTATCTGTCTCTGTCTCTGTTTCTGTCTCTGCCTCTCTGTCTCTCTCTCTCTCTTCTTTATCTCTCATTATTTGATCTCTTCCTATTTAACTAATTTTAATATAAGTGCAGAAAATAGTTATATTGAAAATGGAACTCCAGTTTTACATGTCGATTTGGGGCTTATCAATGGACTCACGAGCTTTGGAACTGTAAGGGGATAACTTGTTATTATCTTGCCTTGTATTCTTTCTTTCCTCATTATTGTGTCTGGGGGTGAGTACAAGCTAGTATTAACATGACCCCAGGAGGACACAGTGTGTGTTTCTGTGGGCGTGAGTGTGGTGTGTTTTGTGTAGCTGAGCATTTCTCCACTTGTTGGGGTAGGGATGCCTAGCTTGTGTACTCTGTAATGTGTTCATTGAAATACAGATCCAGAATGTCAATCAAGAGATAGAAATAAAGAAGACATCACTTCTCACAGGATCCCTTGCAAAGAAATAAACTTAAGGAACAATATGTAATTGCGTAATCCCTGGGTCTTGAAGTTTCATCTGTAGCAGACAGGCCATGTCATTCCTCCACATTCTCTGACAGCACCTCTCTTTCTCATTCCACTTACCACACAGCTTCCTTTTGAGCGTGATTACTTGAGGCAAGTGCCAAACTCAGGACCTTTGCACTGGCTCTTTCCACGTAGGCCACACACTTCCCCAAATCTTCCTGTCTTTTCTGTGTCTCCCTTAAGGTCTCTGCTCAAATAGCTCTTTGTTTTCAAGTCTTCTTCCTTCATTAAAAATATGCACATCTACGAACTTGTATACCTACTTTTTTTTCTTCAATGCGCACACACTATCTAACATTGTGTATAATTTTTCCACTTTCTTATATTCTTTCTCCTTCTTTGGATTATAAAAATTTCTGATTTTAAGCACCCTATACTCTTTGTCTAGAAAATAGCCAGGACCCAGCATTTATCCTTCAGTGTGTAAAATAATTTCTCATTAAACAGGTATAAAAATGATTTGTTTGGCAAATTGCTATGAGAAGGGCAGGAATTTGTAATTAGAGATGTCACATGACCTTACTTAAAGGGGATCAAATCTCTACAAAACCATATATGTCATATATACATGTTACCACTAAGATATAAATTGTGACATTTCACATGTTAATAATACTTGTGTAAAATACTCGTGTTGTTTTTTTTTTTTTTCATTTTAGTCATCACCTCCACCACATGGAACCAAGGAATGGTACACAAATTTCAGAATTTCTTCTCCTGGGATTTTCAGAGGAACAGAACTGCAGCCTCTCATATTTGGGCTCTTCCTCTCCATGTACCTGATCACTGTGTTTGGAAACCTGCTCATCATCCTGGCCATCAGCTCAAACTCCACCTGCACACACCCATGTACTTCTTCCTCTCCAACCTCTCCTTGGTAGACATCTGTTTCACCTCGACCACCATACCAAAGATGCTGGTGAACATCCAAACACAGAGCCAAGTCATAACATATAAAGGCTGCATCACACATGTGTTTTCTTATTCTCTTTGGAGATTGGATGACTTCCTCCTGACTGTGATGGCCTATGACCGCTTCGTGGCGATCTGTCACCCCTGCACTACACAGTCATCATGAACCCCGGTTCTGTGAACTGCTGGTTCTGGTGTCCTGGATTATGAGTGCCTGTATTCCTTGTTACACATCTTAATAGTTTTGCGACTAACTTTCTGTACAGTCTTGAAAATCCCCCACATTTTCTGTGAAATCAGTCAGATGATCCGACTTGCCTGTTCTGACACCTTTCTTAATAACCTGGCGATATATTTTGTCAGTAGTGCTGCTGGGCGGTGGTCCTTTGGCTGGTATCCTTTACTCTTACTCTAAGATTGTTTCTTGCATACGTGGAATTCCTTTAGCTCAGGGGAAGTATAAAGCATTTTCTACCTGTTGTCTCACCTCTCTGTTGTCTTCTTATTTTATTGCACAAGCCTAGGAGTGTACCTTAGCTCTGCTGCTACCCACAGCTCACACTCAAGTGCAGTAGCCTCGGTGATGTACACCGTGATCACACCCATGCTGAACCCATTCATCTACAGTCTCAGGAACAAAGACATTAAGGGGGCTTTGAAAAAGATTCTGTGGGATGGCAGCTGGAAAAGGGACAAGTGTTTGGGGCTGAAGAACTTTCCATGTTTGGAAGGCTAAAAGCCTCAGAACCAGAAAATTGTAGAAATAGAACATGTCTCCTTTATTTATTTGCTGGAATTTATTTTATTCATCTTTTCTAGAAATTGTATGTAATTGTTTATCATGCTTTCTGCTTTAATATATAGATATTGTCCCTCTTTGTCCATTGTCCCAGTCTCACAAAGTTTTTCCCATATCTAAACCAAAAATATTTGGAAAATCCCAAATTTTTTTGAAGATATATGGATCTTAAAATAATTTTTTCTGCCCTGTGCCTCTTTGGTGTTGGAAGATGGCCTTGGGGTCACTGTCTGCTCTATCTCCTCTTTGCTGTGCTGCCTCTCTGTGCTGGGCTGACTCCCATGACAGACACTGTCTCCTGAACAGACAGATGGACACACTGAGGAAGCAGTGGCAGAGGCAGCAGAAGTGAGCTCTGGGATAGCTACTGCCAAGCACTGATTTTCTGACACTTTTGGAAGGACGAGGTCAGGCCCAAATTCCCAGATGTGTATCATCAGGCTTTATTGAAGAAGTGACAGTTGATTCCAGCTTTTTTGGTAGTGGCGGTAGCCAGATAGAAAATAACACATTTTACAGAACTCTGCCACAATTTGTACCTCAGAATGATTATACACGGTTTTAGACCATTTCGAAGTGCAATCCAATGGACCAAGATAATAGAGTCATTGAGAGAGGTCACCAAATTCACACTGACCTTGGGGACATGGTTGCCAATGATTGGGAGATAAAGATTGTAAAAAAGTACTCATCCCAGTAGATCTCCAGCTATTGAAAGAATAATACAACAGTTCTTTGCTGGAGTCTGCAAATTCTGCAGTTCCTGGATCCCTACACCCTTTTTCATGGAGGAGGATGCTGTACTCCCACCCTGGGTCTATGCCTGGGAGTTCACAGCACTTGACCATCATAACCCTGCTTTTAAGACAACTGGAAAACACAGGACCTCCATAAGCTGACAATGGAGAGATCATATCTCTTCAACAGTAACAGCAACTCAGGAGCAAGTTAATATGTGTTTAGAGTGTTCAGTATGCAAAGAAGATTACACGGTTGAAGAGGAAGTCAGCAGTTACCCTGCGGCCACATCTTCCACAGCAGTTGTATCGTACCATTGTTAGAACTGCATGATACATGTTCTATAAGTAAGAAAAGCTTAAATAGTGAGCACGCTACTTGGCAAACCCAGAGCTCTGAGGCCTCTGCAAGTAATAGATTTAGCAGTGACAGCCAACTACAGGACTGATGAACTTTCTGAAGCTAAAGATCATGTCTGAGCCAGGGCTATTGTACTCTTCTTACCACAGCTGTAAATTGTATCAAAACAAACAAACAAACAAACAAAAATAGTAGGTGGATTTAGGAAATGTATAAGAAATTCCAACCTATAATATTATGCAGTGAGTGTTTTTATTCTCTAAATTTAAAGTTAACATCTGTAGATGGAATTATGTCTACAACAAAATACCTCTGATTCCTCAATTCAGAGTGATAATGTTATAACTGTGAAACTTAATTATGTGGGTTTACCCCAGTCAGAATAGAATCAGTTCCTTAAAGCCCAGCTAGGGTCCTGCTATCTGTCACATTATCCCGTGGTGGATACTTTCACCTCATTGTCCATCTTCCATCATATTCTAGTACATTTTATAGTAAATATAGTGAAACCAGAGCACTAAAAAAATTAAAAATTAAAAATATAATTTTCCTCAAATGGTCATATCATCTTTAGAATTTTTTTTGTGTGTGTGTTACTAAAGAGTATTCATGAGTCGTATAACTCATGTATAGCAAACTACACTTGTTGACTAAGTTCATTTACGTGATGTGTTGCACAGAAAAGGTGAAACAGTTTTCCCTTTGGGTCTGTTCTATTCTATTTCACTCCCTTAACTGCTCTTAATGATAATGTAGACTTTAACATTCTGCTGGTTTTAACTGGACTTCTGCTTTTATTCTCTTATTGAGTTCAGTGTCCGCAAATCCCCATAGGACCAAGGAAAAAAAACTGATTATCAAATATATATCTCTAGGTAGAGTTGCAAATTTGATAAATAAATTCACTTCATATGCTCTTTAAAGAATTGACTTTACATATGAGGAAGCATTACTCAGTTGATTACTATGCAAAGATTTCTTTTTCATGCTGTAATTAACTCCTGATGTATAGAAGATGGATTCCATGTGTGAGAGTTTGTTTTTTCATTGAGGTGAAGAATGGCTGGTGTATTTACATTTTATTATTAACTTACCTTCCTGTTTGTCCTCGAAAATTTCAGTGCTAGTGCTGCCTACGAATATGACTCCTCTACAGTTTAAACAAAATATCTCCACTTTTCTTATTTTGTCATAATGACTAACTGGATAGTGATGAACAATGCCACAATCCATTTCATAGATCCTCATATTCAGGAAATTCTTCCATCTTCATGATCAGAGCATGATTCACAAGAGAACTTGAATTCCTGCCTCATCTTAGGATTTCCACAGAGTTTCTGCTAAAATGCCCCTCATTCCAACCTCTATTTGTTATGTGAAAGTGACCCTCAATTGTTAATCCAGTTATCCAAAATAAACTTGAATAATAGAATGACTATAATGCTATGTCCAAACATTAGAACATATGTCCATAATTTAAAAACAGCCAGTAATTATGTGTCCTTATTCAATTTTTTATTGTATCAATAGCTAATGCTGCATAAAAAGCTGACCCAAATGATACAACTTATATTAAATTGGATTATATGGGAATTGTTCTGATCTCTGCTCAGATACTCAAGGGTCCGCATCAGCTGGGCATCTCTACATTGTGTATCTCCAGCTCATCTACGATGTTGTATGAGGATGTAGTGCAGTCTTGTCTTGAACAATTTATGACAGTTTATTTATATGTGTAGTATAATCTTCTAGTATACACAAAAATGAGTTTACTAAAAGTAATTTTCCATAAATTAATGTCACTGTTTTTATATCCATGTAAAACACTTAGCTTTCTACCAAATATATTTCTCCCTCCTTCATTAAAGTATGATCAAGCTACCTGTGCTCTACATATCACTTTGAGCCAGGTGTCAGTAGATTTTTTTACTGTTTGTTATCTGATTAGAGTGTAATTACATGCAATATATAGCACATATTTAACATGTACAAGTTTCTGGATTAAGAGATCTAACAAATTAAGAGTATATATTGAATGGGTCTATTTACACATCATTTAAGGAACTGTATGAAAGCTTTAATTGCATTATTACATATCTGTGAAAATGGAATCTCCCTGAGACTTTTCCTTTTTATGATGGTAAAACTGGATAATAATGTTTCTGATAAATATGACGCAGAAACACATAAATCTGTGGAAAAACTGGTTGGGCCAAGAATTCTCCCAAGGGCGGTAGTCTGCTTATGTATATGTGTATTAATATATGATTATTTAATAAATAAACACCACTCACTTGCATATATGTACATAAAGAGACTCAGTACCCTATCTTTTATGCTGAAATAAAATATGAGAGAATGTTGGAGAGGATAAAATGAAAATAATGTTAGGTTGAATTAACAAAATTTTTTAAAGTATAAAGACATAAACCCAAAAAAACATCTTGTAGAATGCTTATCCTTAAATTTTAATAATGAAATATTGCTGCCTATCTTAATGTCCAAAGGCCTCAAATTTAGAACCACATTTATGCAATGGGAAATTCTCTGTACCAGGTAATGGGGCAAAATCTCCAATTTAACTTTAGATTTTTTCTTCTACTTAGTGCAGGTTTCAAGACAAAAATGTCCAAACTCAAGGGAAGTGAGATGAATGAATTGAGATCTTAACGTCACTCTCCTCCAAAAAGTTATTAAATAAATGTCTGTAGAACATTGCAATTTACTGCTACAATGAACATCAAACTAATAAGTTAAAAGAAAAAAAAATTATTCGTCTAAGTTCTGGAGGTCAGAAGTCTGAAGAGATGATGGGCTCAAATCAAGAAATCTGGAGGACCCGTTCTTCCTGGATGTTCCAGGAGAGAATTTCCTTCCTCTCCTATTCTAGTGTTTTGGCCACAAGCATTCTTTGGCTCATGGCCCTTTATCCATCTTCAAAGCCAACAGTGTTGCTTCTTCTAATCTTCCTCTGATTCCAACTTTTCTTCCTTCCTGTTGCACATTCTATGACCATTATGATGATATTAATCCCATGTGAATAACAGCCAATCTTTCTTATTTTAGGTTTTTATTTCTGGTGATATTGGTAAAGGAAATCTATTAAGTTTCGGTGTACAATTCAATATATAATATATACATTGCATTGTGTGTTCCCCGCCCATAGTTAGATTTCTTCCTGTCACCACATATTGACCCCTTTAACCCTCTTTATCTTCCTTCTCCCCGCTACCGTCTGGTAATCATTAGTCTATTGACCATGTCCATGATTTAAATAATGAATTATTGTCTTATCTTAATGTCTAAAGGCCTAAAATTTAGAGCTACATTTAAATTTATGCAATAGGAAATTCTCTGTATCAGCTAATGGAGCAAAATTACCAATTCGACTTTGGTTTCTTTCTCTCTTAATTGTGGGTTTCAACACAAAATGTCCTCACCCAAGGGAAGTAAAATGATTGACTTGAGACACTTAAAGTCACTTTTCTCCAAAATCAGTTATTGGATAAATGTCTGTATAACATTGCTATTGCTTCTGAAACAAACATCACACTGACAGGTTTAAAAGAGACAAATTAATTCACCTAAAGTTCAGGTGGCCAGAAGTCAGAAGAGACAATGGACTAAAATCAAGTTGTCTTCAGGCATATTTCTTCTGGAGGCTCCAGGAGAGAATTTGTTGCTCTCCACTTCCAGCTTCCCATGGCCACAAGCATTCCTTGGCTCATGGTCCTTTCTCCAACTTCAAAGCCAGTACTGTAGCATCTTTCAATCTCCCTTCGATCCAACTTTTCTTACTCTTCCACATTCTAGGATGACGGTGATGATATTAGTCCCACCTGCAAAATCAGGGCTAATGATATCATAAAAAGCAGCTTCTTAGTCAACCTATTTCATCTGCTATCTTAATCCTTTCTGGTAACGAAAAATATCATATCAAAAGTTTTTGGAAATTACAATATGGTTATCTTTTGGAGGTTCTTATTCTCCTTTCTATAATTTTTAATCAGTAATATATGGTATCACTCAAGAGTCCTTATATAAAAGAATCAAAATAGGTATTTTCAGAAGTATAACATATAATGTCATTTATGAATCCTTATATAAAATAGCTGAACAATGAATTTATAACCTCTGGAATGAATGCAGGTGTCATCTCAGACACATACATTGGTGGCACTGGGATGATGGTGGATGATGGTGGATTCCACAAGTGTGACAGAGTTGTGATCTTGAAGGTGTCCTCCTCCAGGGCTCCACACAAGAAGCAGAGAGAACTCACCAACATATGCTGCGTTTTTTCTTTTGAACATAACCTCTAACCCCTCACTCTAGTTCCAAATGACCATAGTAAGAATTTGTAGACTCTTTTAGCTATTTAACTATGTTCTATGTTCCACTCTGGGAAACACCTGCAAAGCTGCTATTTCTTGGTGAATCAAATTATTCTACAACTCTTCATATTTTCCTTATTGCAAATCTATAGCACATAGTTTATAAATGTTTGTTGTCAAAAGAAGTATGGAATGCTTGAGTATCCGTTTGTCTCAGGTATAATTTAATTTATTTTCCATGATTGATTCACCCTCAATTTTTCTTAGGTGGACTGTACAACTTCACTTATTGCTTTAAGACTTTAAATAAAAATTTTCCAGCTGCATTGAGATATAATTCACATAATTTTGGGTGATTTTAAAGTGCATATGGTAATTTATTACATGTACATAGTAAAATTATTATCACGACATGATTAGTTAATGCATCCAGCACTTCATATAAATACTTCTTTGTGGTAAAAACATTTGAGATATACTTTCTTAGCAATTTTCAAGTATCTAATTCAGCATTGTTAAATATTAGTCACCTTGCTGTGATTTGATCCCCAGAACTTAAACAACTTAAAACCAAAGTTTGTTCCCTTTAATTAATATTTCCACATTTCCTTCATACCCTGTCCAAGAATTAGTGGTAATTTCTATAAGTTATGCATCATAGATACCACATATGACATCATGAAGTTTTGTCTTTCTCTGACTTACTTCATTTATTATAATGTCCTAAAAATCCATCCATGTTATTATAATGACCTAATTTCCTTCTTTTTTATCACTGAATAATATTCATTATATATTACATATACATATATAATTTCTTTATCCATTTATTCATTGGAGGCTTAAGTTGATTTTATGTCATTACTCTTGTGAATAATGCTGCAAAACATGGAGTGGATGCAGATACATTTTGCAATAGTGATTTTATTTCCTTCAACTATAATACCCAGAAGTGAGATTGCTGGAATATATGGCTGCTCTATTTTTTTCTTTTCTTTTTTTTCCCCACTGGCTGAAAAAAATTTACATGTTCTATAGTATTAGGCAAGTCCTTATCTCTTCCACTTTGGGAGTCAGGAATCAGAAAAAAAAGCAAATACAGCAAAATGTATTTGCCTTGAGAATTGTCCAGGGATGTCTGTCAAGCACTTGACTGATTAAAAGTTGACTTCGATTCTTAAGAGAATCTTGAGTTTTCTTTCTAAAGAGGGCACATAAGCTTATTGTGAACTTTCATTTCTTCATTAAATAGCACTTATTAAACACCTATTGTCTGCCTGACACTGTGCTTCGCCTTGAGGGGAGAGACGATACTGAGTCAGGCCCAAGCCTGCCCTGTTGTACTGCCAAGGCTCCCAAAGCAATAGCACAACCAGTGTGAATTTCAGCTACGTGAATGACTGAATAGTCAACAGTTTTTGGACCCTTGAGGCAGATTATGGGGATCCAGATCCAAGTTCTCCTACTTACTAGCTGTGTGAATTTGTATACCAGCTGTGTGACTTAGAGAAGGTTGTCTGAACTTCTCTGTGCCTTGGCTGTTCCCATTGGCAAAGATAGGAACATAATTACATTAACATTGTAAGTTGCCATGAGTATTATGTTTAATCTGTATAAAGCATGTAGAACAGTGCCCAGTAAGAGGCCAGTGTTTTTTGATGTCAACTGTTATTATTATCACCTGGGCATGCTGAAGAGCAAGGCTAATGGGATGGAGGTTGGTGCAGATCCTCTGATTGAGTGAAGGTCACTTCTTAGTGGGGACCATTATTTTCTTTTTATTACAGATATGGAAACTGAGGTTGAAAGATTACAGGTATACCATTAGGATCAATTTAACAGGCCTGGGTTGTCCAAATCCTGCACATTACAAAGAAAGAATTAGCTCTTGTCTGGCTCCTGAGAGACAGCTTCTAAGCCTTTTCAATGTCCTGCCTGATAAGAGTTTCTTTGTTTATCTTGGGGCCTTGGGCCACTGTGAATAGATAGTCTATGCTTACAATGTGCTTTATGGTGGGATCTTGGGCCACACAGGATCAGCTTAATCTTTGGAGGTTCTGGAGTTTAAGGTCAGCCATGCAGGCAGGCAGTCATGTCTATGTGACTGAATCCCAATAAAACCACTGGACACCAAAGCTCAGGCGATCCTCCCTAGTTGGCAATAACCCATGCATGTTGTCACACATCATCGCTGGGAGAATGAAGTGCTGTCGATACAATTCCACTGGAGAAAACAACTGAAAGTGCCTGGTCTCTCCTGGATTCTGTCCATGTACTTCTTCCTTTGCTGATTGTAATCTGCACACTTTCACTGAATAAACTGTAGCATGAATGTAACAACTTTGCTGAGTTCTGTGAGTCCTCGTTGAACCCGAGATCAGTCTAAGGAAGCCTGACTACACCGGAGAGTGACTGCCCAAGGTTATGGAGCTAACAAGTGGTGGGGCTTGGATCCATGTCCAGGTCATTAAGCATAGTTAAGAAAGTGGGGAAGGAATGGAGGGAGATGTGGCTGACACTTAAGTGGTGTAGTGACATTTGATGAAAGTAGAAGATACAAAATGAATGAATATATCTACCAAATATTTACTGAGCAAATGTGATATGCCAAATTGCTGGTCCAGGCACTGATGAGGATCACTATGACATCTTAGATGGGAAGACAGAGCCTGTAAATTAAAGACAAAGAGATACACATAAGATGATTTCAGGTATGTAACATGTTGAAGAAAAGAACACCACACAGAAAGCCATTGCTCTGTACCAGGCACAGTTCTGAGGTGTTAACTTTTTCCATCCTCATATAAACCCTGTATAACACACACTATTCTTACCAGCTTGAAGCACAGAGAGGCTCCGTTTTTGGCCAGGGTAACACAGGTAGTAAGGAACAGAGCTGGGATTTGAACCCATGCAGCCTGGGCTCAAGGTCCATGCTCCTGACCACTATACACAGTGGCCTTCATGAAAGTGATCACACAAGCCTGATGCAAAGGCTTCTGGCTCGAAAGACACTGGATGGTGATGCACAAGTAGAAACAGCAGTCACGGAGGAGCAGATTTGAGGACCTGATGAATGTGGGTGTCATCTCAGACACACACATTGGTGGCACTGGGTTGATGGTGGATGATGGTGGGTTCCAGAAGTGTGAACTCCAAAGGCCACACCATGTAACAGTTTCCTGCCACACATCTTTCTATACAAGGGTTCACATCTTTATACACTAAGTGGACAAAAAAATCCTCTTTTGCAGAAAAATTGGAAGGAATAGAATAAAATTAATAGCCAAAATGTTTATGATAGTTGTACTCTAATTTAAATTTCCACCAACAGTGTACGAGTGCTCCCTTTTCCGCACATCCTCAACAGCAAATGTTATCTTTTTCATTTTGATAATAGAATTCCAACTACATAGAATTCTTGATAGATGCAAAGACACTAAATTTATAGTCTCATACATTTCCACAAGTATATCTATACATACATACAAAAACTGAAGATCAAAACAGTCATGTTGTGGAAAAAAATTAAACTTCCAAATGTTTTTTGAAAGAACGTGATCAAACACAGGAATGCAAACACTTTAATCCCATCGTATAGAAACAAAGAGCTCTCGTAGGTTCTGTGAACAAAGAAAATAAATGAGTAACAAATACATATATAGACAGCCTCACAAGTAACAAAATATTTGCAAAGTAAAGCTCATTAGCATTCCTGTCATTGTATAGTAAATAAACTTTTAATGTGAAATCCAGGGTGAGGGGAGATACTGTGAGATGTTTGTTCTCATGAAATACTGTGGCAAAGATACAATTGCAAGCATTCCTTGGTCTGGAAATTTCACATCGACGTGGAAACAGTCAGATATGCTACATCTTAAAACTGAAAATAATGCCGTCACTTCACTTTCTATCCCTCCACAGCTAATACACAATTTCTCTACACTTGTTAATTAATAAGGCCTTGGACAATTTCCAGTACTTTTGTGCCTCTCATTCCTCCCTCTAATTGGACTTCCATTGTATCATTTAATTGGCAACACTGATCTTTGCACTACAGAAATCAATGTTCACTTCTCTTGTGAGTATCATAAACACATTGATTCATCAAGTCAGCAAACAACTGCAGCAAGATTGCTGGATCATTCCTGTCTTCATACTTAGCTTTTCCCTCCTCCAGCGATCATTATTCCATACCTTGAATGAAAAATTCTGTCTGGACTTGAGGAATATGAATGGAGACTGACCAAATTCTAGGCAAAGAATAGGGTACAGAGAAACCAATGATTTGCAGTTCAGAGAAGGAGAAATTAAGCTCACAGATTGTGTCTTAAATTTAATGCATCAAAGACATGTAGTCAGATCATGTTTATATATATCCAGTGATGACTTAACTGTACCAGCTAATGGGGTATAATATCTTCAATTCAACTTAAAATTTATTTTCTCCTTTATATGGGTTTTTCAATGTAATATTCCCTTATTTGAAGTATGCTAATGAATGAATGGAGAGGCTTCATTTTATTTTATTTTATTTCATTTTATTTAAGATTCGGTATATTTTATTGAATAAATATCTGTATTAGATTCTATTGCTGCTGTAAAATATTTCCACACTACTTGTTTAAAACAAATATATGTGCTCATATTTCTGAGTGTCAGAAGCTTGAATGCCTCTCATGGCTAATAC
Source organism: Eonycteris spelaea (assembly GCA_003508835.1). Classification (NCBI taxonomy): domain Eukaryota; kingdom Metazoa; phylum Chordata; class Mammalia; order Chiroptera; family Pteropodidae; genus Eonycteris; species Eonycteris spelaea. Next base: position 317,914 of record PUFA01000428.1, read on the forward strand.
CAAGATGTCTGCAGGGATGAGTTCCTTCTAACATCTGAGTAAAATCTGTTTTCTTTTCAGTTCCAGTTTGCGTTCTGGCCGCCTGCATTCCCTGTCTCATGGCCCCTCTTCGATCTCCAAAGTCAGCAATGTAGCATTTTCATCTTGCCTCTTCTGCTTCTAGAGGTACCTTAGTCCCACCTAGATGATCCTGACTCATCTTCTGCCTTAAATTAGGCTGATTAGCAACCCTGTTTCACCTGCTACCCTCCCTATAAAAATAGCATATTCAAAGGCCATGGGGCTTAGGCTGTGGACATCTTAGAGGTTTTTAATCTGCCTCCTATGAATCCTATTTCAAAAGCATATGTGGCACTCAAGGTCCCTTATGTGAAAGAAATAAAACACAGAATTATCGCAAATTCTGCAACGAGTAAATACATTACATTTTTAAAATAACATTCAAAGACAATAACTGGTTCAGAAAACCTAAAACTACCTACACCTGACTCTAACAGAGGCCCTCACCTTTGCTGCTCAGAGAGTGGTCCACAGACAAGAAACTACAGCATTAACACCACCTGGAGATTGTTTGACTCTCAGAGTCTCTGGGCCCATAAAGATTTGCATTTGAACTAGAGTCCATCTGTCACCCCCTGCATTACACAGGCATTACAAACCCATGGCTCTGTGGACTCTTGGTTATGGTGTCCTGGGTCATGAGTGCTCTGGTTTCTTGTTAGAAAAGGTGACTCACATATACATTGAAGTAAAGAATTGCTGCTCTAGACTAGGTTCTCTCAACTTTTACCATGATATTTGGGAAAGAATAATAATTACTGGGGTACTTTCCTGTGGATTGTCAGTATTTAGCAGAAATTGCCAGATACGCAAGGGACAAAATCATTTCAGGATGAGAACCACTGCCTAGGAACAGCCTGAAAATATAATCAAGGCCCAACAGATACTCTGGTATTAACTTTGAGCACATCACTAACCCCTTCTGCTCCACCCCAGGGCCTTTGTGCTGGCCATTCCATCTGCGGAGTACACATTTGCCCACATAACCTTGCATCTCTGTCCCTTTTCTTTTTTAAGTCTCTGTTCAAATGTCATCTTGTTTGTAGGTCTCATCTAAGTACTCGTAAGAAATAGAATGCACTAATCACTTTCTCCTTTAGAGTGGCTTTCCTTTTCTTCATACTATCTGCCACTATCTAAAATGTTATTTGTTTTTATATTTTCTTCCACATTCTTTCTTCATCACTGACTCACAGCCTAGAGAGTGCCCAAACATGGCTAGCAAAGAATATTTTGGAAATGCATTAAAAACATCTCACTAACAATGTAAAATACATGAACCCTCCAAAGAAAAAGCTGAATGGGACAAAAATTCCTAATAGAAAATGGCACAGGACTCCAAGAGGAAACCAGATTCATATAAAAATATTGAAATTAATTTCTTAACTGCAAAATATAAACTCTAGCATTAAAGCTATGTGAGTAATGTGAGTTTGTATAAAAATTACACATGTTGTTTTTCTCTTTCTTGTAAGTCACCTCCACCACATGGAGCCAGACAATCTTACAAGAGTTTCAGAAGTGAAAAGCGGGGTATCTCTCATATGGTCAATTATCCAGGTTACCCAGGGCTTTCAAAAGGGGTCTTCCTTGGTTGGGTGGCCTGGGTGCTTATCTAGTAACTGTGTCATATAGCTGGTGATAAAGACTGACCTGAACTTTAAGCAAATGGAATCGGCTGGGAGGGTCTACAGAGGAGCGAGGGCTTATGGAATTACTCTCACTCTATGTAATCGTAAGAACCTTACAGGAAAACCTCTTATATTTATAGTAATGTTGCAGGAAGCGACACCCAATGGAGGAAATTGGACACCTAAACAACGTTAGAGAAAGGAGAATTTATTGGCCGTTGGAGCTCGTGGAGGTTAACACCACGTGTACAGGCTCCCCTTGGTTATATTTATTACAGCTTTATATACATCTGCAGTGTCCATGTGCAAGGAGCGAGTGATTCCTTTTTCTGAGATTCTATGTGCACTTCATGACTCAGGATGGGGAGGGGAGATTCAGGTGCGGGGCTACAAGGGAGAGGAATTTCCAGACCACTGGTCTTATCTATTTACGGGTCATTTTTCCTTGTCGAACCTGTGACCTTGGTGTTATCAACACTGTTATAGGATTCTCAGAGAGATGGGACACTGAGGCTATAAGCAGAAAGTAGCATTTATTGATTCTGGCACTGACTCAGCAGATTCCTATCCAAAGGCTGAGCCCCAATTGTAACATAACAAGCAGTTTTACACAGTCTTGTTATTCCTACACATCTACAGAGATAAGGAAGAACATTAGTTGGACAGCAAGCTATGAATCAACAGATGTGAGCTGGCGAATACTTGAGGTGGAGGCGGTAGCTATGGGAGGTAGGGCAGTCAGGAATGGACTTTAACTGGCTGAGTTGGTCATTTCTGCAAGCCCTTTCCTTTCTGTTTTCAGATGCCTCCTCTCCTCTCTTAATAAAGCTATGTGGTTCTAACTTCCTTTCCGCTTCTATAAATACTCCTTCACCTTCGCAACCGGGGCCAGAGTGTGCCAGGTGGCTTACCAAGTCTGCATGTACTGGGTTGCAAAGCTTTCATTTTCCTTAATAAATCCTTTTTTGGTAACAAACAGCTAGTCAATATTTTCATTCAACACTTGCGATGTGTTTATTCAACATAAAGATCATTGAAAAGAATGCCTCAGAAATCAAACATTTAGTGTCAGGCACTTACACTATAAACATATTACTAGGTTTTATACCCAGTCTTCTGATTTATTGTCTTTTAGCTTGGGGTTCAGAATATCTACCATATCACTGGCAACAATTGATTATCAAATATCTATCTCCCAGTGGAGTCCATATGGAAACATATATGTGAGGGTCAGAGACAAACAGAAAATGAGTTGTACATTAATTGGCATTAATTTCTGAGCTAAGAATGAGATAAGGCACCTGTGGCTTGAGAGGGAAAGGAGCTCACTGCAGGACAGTAAGAAGAGCAGATGTTCAGTAATCACAGTTTGCCCTGCCCTATACTTAGGTCATAATAGGTTGGCTCTGATGATCACTCTTAAAACGAGCAAAGCCCCAATATAAATTCTTTAAAGGAAAAGTAAAAGTTTCTATTTGGCTCCCAGGATCCTGATTGTATTCAACTCAGAAATAATCCACATGCATGTCTTGGGGTGACTCATTATGAACCTCTAGAATGGTGATGCGATTCATTCTATTGCAGGTATCTGTACAGTTTTCCCATTACCATTTGTTGGAAAGATTGTTCTTTCCCTGTTGTATATTCTTGGCTCCTTTCTCCAAAATTCATGACTGTATGTGTGTGAGTTTATTTCTAGGCTCTCTATTCTGTTCCACCAATTTGTGTTTTTTATGCCATTACCATGGTGTTTTGAAGACTATACCTTTGTAATATAGATTAAAATGAGGTAATGTGATGCCTCCTTCTTTGTTCTACTTTCTCAAGATTGCCTTGGCTATGCAGGGTCACTTTAGGATTGTTTGTTTTAGGATTATTTGTTTTATTTCTGTGAAAAATGGCACTGAAATGTTGATAGAGATTGCATCGAATCTGTGGACCACTTTGGGTAATATTAAAAAGAATTTCAACTGAGTAAATTTAAATATCTAACTTGCTTTAAGTGATTCATATATAGGCAGCATCCCACATACCACTAAGAGGGCATGCTTAGGGTTGTCCATCCAGGGGTTGTACAAAATGGAAGTAAAATAGGAAGAAAGGAAGGGCAACCAAATATTAACAAGAGAAAAAAATTGGTTGGGGCCATGACATTTTGAGGGTGCAGAAAGAGAAAGAAAAGTGTTATTATCATGCAGATTCCCTTTCTTATTATGGGGGTGGAACAGGCCAAAGTGACAGATTATCCTAATGATGCCTGACCAGAGTCAAATTCAGGACTAGTTGATTAAAACTATATTTTGGGGAGGTTGAAACTGACATTAGATCTAGCATTAATCTATGTTTGGCATCATGGGCTTTTAGCACAATGATGCCACTTTGGACCTTTGGTTTCTCTTTAATAGTAATATAAATTTTTAATGATATTAATTATTCCAATCAGTGAGTACAAAAATCTTTACATTTATTTGTGCCTCCTTCAATATCTTTCAGCAACTTCTCAGACGTTTCTTTTTATGGTTTTTACTTTATTTATTAATTAAAATTGTTGGGTGACATTGGTTAATAAAATCAAATAAATTTCAAGTGTATAATTAAACAATACATATATATATATTGCACTGTGTGTTCACCACTCGACGTTAAATTTCCTTCCATCACCATCAAATATTGGACCCTTTTACACCTATCTACTTCCATCCTTCCCTCTGGTAATCACTAATCCACTGTCTGTGTTCATGAGTCTCTGTTTGTCATGTTTGTTACTTTCAGTTTTATATCCCACATATGAGTAAAATCATATCATTTTCAACCTTTTCTGTCTGACTTATTTTGCTTATCATGATTATTTAAAGATCCATCCATGTAGTTACAAATGGCAGTACTTCATCTCTTCTTACAGCTGAGTAATATTCCATTGTATATATGTACCACAACTTCTTTATCCAATCATCTATTGTAGGACACTTCGGTTGCTTCCATGTCCTGGCCACCGTGAATAATGCTACTGTGAACATCGGGAAGCACATATCCTCCTGGATAAATGTTTTCAGGATTTTGGGGTAAATACTCAGAAGAGAAATTTCTGGTAATTATGGTAATTCTATTCTTAGTTTTTTGAAGAACTTCCATACTGTTTTCTATAGTGGCTATACCAATTTACATTCCCACCAGCAGTGTATGACGGTTCCTGTTTCCCCACAACCTCTCCCACACTTGTCCTGTTGATGATAGCCATTTTATTTGTCCTGTTGATGATGGCCATTTAACATATGTGAGGTGGTATCTCATTGTGGTTTCCCTAATCGCCAGTGAAGTTGAGCATTTATTCATATGTCTGTTGGCCATTTGTATGTCTTCTTGAGAGAAGGATCTATTCAGGGGTCCTCTGCCCATTTTTTAATTGGATTGTTTGTTTGTTTTATTGTAGAGTTGTGAGTTCTTTATATATTTTGGATATTAGGCCCTTACCAAAGGCATTGCTTGCAAATATATTTTCCCATTTAGATGGTTGTCTTTTTGCCTTGTTGATGGTTTCTTTTGCTATGCAGAAGCCTTTTAGTTTGATATAGTCCCATTCATTTATTTTTGATTTTACTTACCTTGCCTTTGAGGTCGAATTCATAAAATCCTCTCTAAATCCGAGGTTCAGGAATTTAGTATCTATTTTTTCTTCTATGTAATTTATTGTTTCAGATCTAATATTTAGATCTTTAATCTATTTTGAGTTAATTTTTGTGTATGGTGATACACAGCAGTCTAGTTACATTCTTTTGCAGGTGGATTTTCAATTTTCCCAGTATCATTTATTGATTTATTGCTTTCTTCTCTCCACTGTATGTTTTTGGCTCCTTTGTCGAATATTATTTGCCCATATATGTCAGGGTTTATTTCTGGAATCTCAGTACTGGTTTATTAGTCTGTGTGTCTGTTTTTCTGCCAATACCATGCCGTTTTGATTACTGTAGCTTTGTAGTATAATTTGAAGTCAGGCAAATGATACCTCCAGCCTTGTTCTTTTTTCTCAGAATGGCTTTGGATATTTGGGATCTTTTTTGTGCTTCCATATAAATCTGAAGATTTTTTGTTCTATATCTTTAAAATATGCCATTGAGATTGTGATGGGGGTTGCATTAAATCTAAATAATATTATAGGCAATAAGGTCATTTTAATTATGTTGATTCTTCCAATCTATGAACACAAAATATCTTTTCATTTCTTTGTGTCTTCTTCAATTTCTTTTAGTAAGAATAAATGTCTTATAGTTTACAGTGCATGGGTCCTTCACATATTTTGTCAGGTTTATTCCTAGGTATTTTATTCTTTTTGTTGCATTGGCAAAAGAAATTTTTTCCTTTTTTTTCTCTGAAAATTCATTGTTACAGTATAGAAACACTACAGATTTTTGATCATTCCTTTTGTATCCTGAAACTTCAATGTATTTATTTATTATTGCTAATAGTTTTTAGTGGAGTCTTTAGAGTTTTCTACATAGAGAATCATGTCACCTGCGAAAAAGTGACAATTTGACCTCATTCCCTGTTTGAATGTCTTTTATTTCTTTCTCTTGCTCTAGCATGGAATTCCAATACTATATTAAATAAGAGTAGAATAGTGGACAGCCTTATCTTGTTCCTGATCTTAAAGGGAAAGTTTTTAGTTTTTCACTATTAAGTATGACATTAGCTAAGGGTTTCTCATATGTAGCCTTTACTATGTTGAGGTACTTTATATACCCATGTTATTAAGCATTTTAATCATAAATGAATGCTGAACCTTGACAAAGGCTTTTCACATCTATTGATGTGATCATATGATTTTTATTCTTTATTGTGTTTATGTGATGTGTCACATTCATTGATTTGCATGTATTAAACTATTTCTGTGTCCCTGGTATGAAGCCCACTTGAACATGGTGTATAATCTTTTTAATATGTTGCTGTATTCGGTTTGCTAGCATATTATTTAGGATTTTTGCATCCGTGTTTTGAGAGATATTGGTCTATCATTTTCTTTTTTGTGTATTATCTTTACCAGGTTTTGGTATCAAGGTAATGTTGACCTCATAAAATTAATTAGGAAGTATTGCCTCTTTTTCAATTTTTTGGAAAAGTTTGAGAAGAACAGGTATTAAATCTTTGAATATTAGGTAGAATTCACTGGCGAGGCCAACTGGTCCTGGACTTTTACTTTTCAATTATTGTTTAAGTTTCCACACTATTGATAGGCATAATTAGATTTCCCAGTTCTTAATGATTCATTCTAGGAAGGTTATATCTTTCTAAGGACTTGTCCATTCTTCTAGGCTATTAAATTTGATGTTGGTGTGGTATAATTTTTTTATGGTATTCTTGTACAATCTTTGTATTTCAGTAGTGTCTGTCAGAACTTCTCTTCCATTTTCAATTTTGTTTATGTCCTTTCTCTTTGCCTTAGTGAGTCTAGCCAGGAGTTTGTCAATTATTAATCTTCTCCAAGAACCAGCTGTTTGTTGCATTTCTTTTTTCTTTTGTTTACTTTTATCTCAATTTCATTTACTTCTGCTCCTTCCTTCTGCTGACCTTGAACTTCATTTGTTCTTCATTTTCTAGCTTTTAAAAATGTAATGTTAGGTTGTGTATTCAGAATTGTTGTTTCTTAAGATATGCCTGTAATGATATGAACTTTCCTCTTATTACCACTTTTGCTGTGTCCCAAAAGTTTTGATATGTTGTACTTTCATTCTCGTTTGTTTCTATGTATCTCTTGATCTCTCTTTTCATTTCTTCTCTGACCCACTGCTTTTCCTTCCATGTGTGCCTTATCTCCATTCCCTTTTGCAGATTTATATCTTTACTCCCTCCCCTTTTCTGTTTTTATTATCTCAGATTATCCCTATTTTATTTTGTATGTTTATTCCTAAATTGCAATAGATGTCATCTTCTCTCTTTGTTTTTTTTCACCTTTAATCACTATGTAACATTTAGGCTTATAATACCCTGTTCTTAATAAGGGTCGCACTTTCCTGCTTCTGTCCACCTGGTAGTCATCTTACTCATAGTTATATACTTTTTGTCTTTTAGTTTCAGGTGGAATGATCCCCTTCACTATTTACTGCAATTCAAGCCCTGTGGTAGAAAATTCCCTCAGCTTTTGTTTGTCTGGAAATGTCTTTATTTCTCTTTCATATCTAAAGGAGAGCTTTGCTGGATGTATTATTCTTGGCTAGTAATTTCTTTCTTTCAATAGTTTGAATTTAGATCCACTACCTCCTTGCTTGTAAAGTTTGTGCTGAGAAGGTCAATAATAATTTAATGGGTTTTCTTTTATAGTTACCATCTTCTTTTCCCAGGATGTCTTGAATTCTTTCTTTGTCATTAATTTTTGAAAATTTTAACATAATGTGTTTTGGAGAAGGCTTTTGGGGGTTGAGATATTTAAGTGTTCTGTTTGCTTCTTGGATCCAAAGATCCAATTCTTTCCATAGGTTTGGGAAATTCTCATCGACAATTTGTTTGAATATGTTCTCTGTTCCCTTCTACCTCTCTTCTCCTTCTGGTATACCCATTATTTTTATGTTGCTTTTTCTGATGGTCTTGTAATGCCCTGGTTTGGAACTCCACGAGCCAAGAAGGAAACTGACACCGATGCAAGCGCACAAAAGGGAGTTTATTGACAAACTCGAGTTTGGACTCCACTCATTCACTGACGCAGCAGTGGTTGAGAGGAGCCCCGACCGAGGGGCTGGGACCTAATTTAAAGGGCAAAACCGCAAGCCTTGGGGATATGCCTTGGCGTTACCTGATTGGGGGGTCAGGTTGACCTTTAAAGGGATTGGGTGGTAGGTTGTTGGGTCTGCATGCAAAAGGGGATCGTGTGCAGTTGGGGCTGCGTATAGAGGGGGCCGTGCGCAGAAAAGGCCGAGTTCAGAAGGTAGGGCCGAGTGCAGAAGGTGCTGGGTGCAGTAATCAGAATATGTGCAGGAGGAAATAAGGATGGGGGTGCCTTACGGGCCCACCGATTAGCTGGCTTGGCTGGTTTGGCCAGGTGGTAAGGCATTGTTCTTGACCACTGGCCTTTGGGGAATTTTTCGTACAATTCATCTTGGATCACTCAGAAAAATGGAATCATTCCAGTCTTTCAGTATCAGATAGTTCTTGTAGCATTCTTTCAGTTTTTTACTCTCAAGAATCTCTCTTATTCCTTCTGCACCATTTCTAGATTTTTGTCTTCAGTATCACTAATTCTCTTCTCTATTTGGTCAGCTCTATTTTCTAAATTTGCGATTTCATTCTTCATCTCTTTTAATGAGTTCTTCATCTCTAGAAGTGCAACATTGAATTCTCTGTCATTTAAATTGCATATTTCTATGTCTTTGAGCTTATTTTCTGGAGATTTTTTACTTTCTCTCTGAGTTTCTTGTCACCTTGGTTGTCAATGGTGTTCAGTGGAGTATTTCTCCACCTGAGCATTAATGGGAGTGCATTCTGCATTTTTAAAATTATTTTTTATTTTTCAATTATAGTTGGCATATAATATTATATTAGTTTCAGGTGTATAACATAGTGATTAGACATCTATATAACTCACGAAGCAACAATCCCAGTGAGTCTAGTCCCTCTAACATTTCCTGTAATACTGGCTTGGTGGTGATGAACTCCTTTAGCTTGTCCTTGTGTGGGAAGCTCTTTATGTGTCCTTTGATTCTAAATGATAGCTTTGCTGTGTAATCTTGATTATAGGTCCCTGCTCGTCATCATTTTGACTATTGCATGCCAACCCCTTCTGGCCTGCAAGTGTTCTATTGAGAAATTGGTTGACAGTCTTATGGGAGCTCCTTTGTAGCTACCTGCTTTTCTCTTGCTACTTTTAACATTCTCTCTTTGTCTTTATCCTTTGGCATGTTAATTATGATGTGTCTTGATGTGGGCCTCTTTGAGGTTTTGTTTGTTTGTTTGTTTTTGAGATTCTCTGCACTTCCTGGGCATGTATGTCTATTTCCTTCACCACATTAGGGAAGTTGTCAGTCATTATTTATCGAATAGTGATTTCAATTACTTGCTCTCTCTCTTCTTCTTCTGGTATCCTCATGATGTGAAAGTTGTTGTCCCTGATGTTGTCCCAGAAGCCCCTTGAACTATTCTCATTTATTTGGATTCTTTTTTCTTGTTGCTGTTCTGATTGAGTGTCCTTCTCTATCCCATCCTCTAAATCACTAATTCGATCCTCCACTTCATCCAACCTGTTGATTTCTGCTAATGTACTCTTTATCTCATAAATGTATTCTTCATTTCTGACTGGTTCCCTCTCATGTTATCCATCTCCATTTTTATGTTTTCTTAAAGTTTTCACTGAGTTATATATTCTTCCCCTAAGTTCATTGAGCATTCTATAACCAGTGTTTTGAACTCTGCATTCGATGGATTGCTATCTCCACTTTTTTCAGTTCTTCTTCTGGAGTTTAGTTTTGTCCTTTCATGTGGAACATGTTTCATTGTCTCCCCATTTTGGCCACCTCCCTGTATTTATTTCTATATTAGGTAGGGCTTCTAAGTCCCTTTGTCTTTGGAGAGTTGGCTTTATGTAGTAGGTGTCCTGTGGGGTCTAGGGACAGTCTTCCCTGGTCACCAGAGCAAGGTGCTCAAAGTGTATACCTTGTGCGGGTTGTGTGTGCTCTTCTGTTGTAATTAAGCCTTCTTTGCTACTTGCACATCGATGAGAGACATTGACCCTTGGGCTGATCGGTTGTGAGGACTGGCCAGTGAGGGACTGACCCTACAGAGCAGGATTCATTTTAGGCTGAAGCTGAATTGGGCCTCAAGCTGGGACTTCCCAGGAAGCCCTTGGACTAGTTTACCCAGTGGCATGTTTTGACCAGCTCTGGAGCCAGAGCACCTCTCAGAGTGGCATCTGAGGAGAGCACACCCAAAAGGCAGTGGGAAAGCACCAGATGGGGTATACCAAGGCCAGATGCTGCTTCTTTGGCTTTTTGAGCCTTTGAGAAATTTTAGGAAAGTCTGCAGCATGAGCCAAAACAGGCCATTTGTATGGAATAAACGACTAAAGGTAGCTTAGGTGGGCCTGTGAATGGGGAGAGGCGAGATCTCAGGGAATCACCTGGGCAAAACAACCTGTGTTAACAAGGTTGATGGAGACTCAGATATGGTGGCCACCTGCATCCACATGATGAGAGGAGGAGGGTCCAACAAAGGAACAATGGATGCTGCCCTTCCAGCCTTCTCCTTGAAGCCAGAAAACTCAGGTCTGCCCTATATGTCCTTGACATACCTCAAGCAGCTGCCTCAGTGCTGGAACTCAGGCCAAGTGAGTCCATCACCAAATGGTTCACACATGGGCCTGTTAAGAGGAATATCTGTGATTCTCGCAGCTCTCTGTCTCACTCAGCCACAATCTATACTGGTTTTCACAGCCAGAGGTTGTGGAGACTTCTCTTCCTGGCACTGGAACCCTGGGCTGCGGAGCCCATCATGGAGCTAGAACACTTTGCTCCTTTGCGGTGACCCCTGCAGCCAAGATAACCCTCCCAATTCTCATCTGCCACATGTGTTTGTGGGACCAGCTCATTTCACATCTCTGTCCCTCCTACCAGTCTTGAGGTGACATCTTATGTATGTTTCCAGTTGTAGAACTTCTGTTCAGCCAGATCTCAGACAATTCCCAGTGATCGTTGTTCTGTGGTTTCATTATAATTTTGGTGTGATCATGAGAGCAGGCAAGCAGGGTCTACCTTCTACACCATCTTGACAAAATCCTAGGCATGAGAATTTTTTTAATATAATTTATTGGAATATAATGACATAAAATAAGTTTTACATATATAATACATAGAATTGGCTCAATTAATAGAGCCATACAGGAACAAGGCAAAATGGTGCAGATCATAGAAGCTTCATTCATCCTTCTTGCGACCACATCAAAGTTGTGACTGAAACACAGAGCAAACAGCAAGCAGAGTCACCTGGGATCTAGATAAACAAAATCCCTACAACTAGGGAATGAAATCAGAAATCACCGTGAACAGTTGGAGGTGGAGGGGGTGAAGACATGAAGCTACCCAGTCCTGATTGGCTGAGTAGGACAGAGGCTATGGCAGCTGCAACCTGTAGCTGCAGATACCTCTTAATGGGGCTGTTTCCATGACTAGACTTTCATGGTGATACCTGCCCACTCTGAACACAAGTTCCGGGACAGCTGCTGGTGTCATCAGGAACTTACAGGAAGACTCTGAGTTGTCAGCAAGGTTTCCTCTCAAGCAGAAGTATATCCACTGTTTCTCTGTTGAGCCTTCCCACCTCCAGTGTGTGGATGCAGCGCCACCTTAGGTGAGGCATCATCAAACTGGATAATAGAGGTTGCTCTGCCCAGAGGATCCCCTGAAACTCCATCTCCCACAACTTGCAGCCCCTTTAAGTTGTGTCCTCAGTGAGTCCTGTGCCCCTTGCCAAGCAGCACTGGAAGACTCACACTGATAGCAGCTGACCTCGGTTTCTGGTACGCCTTCTTGAGGCAACTATAAGCACAGCATCTGTGGACCGCTTGCTGAATCTTAACAGGTGGTCCTGGAGGGACACAGGCCAGGGTTAAGCTTGGTCTGCAGCTAAACTCTCAGGACTGCCTCTGGACACCTACTACACAAAGCCACACTAATAAGACAGGAGGACAAGAAACTTTGATTAGCACATAGAAAGAAACAGAAGGGCAGTCAAATGGGAAGACAAAGAAGCAGAAACTATATGAAAGAAGAGAATATAGATCAAGGAAAAGTGGATTCAAGCAATCTAACAGATGCAGAGTTCAAAACACTGCTTATAAAGACGCTCAATGAAATTAAGAAAAGTGTAGGTAAACTCAGTGAGAAATTTAACAAAGAGATATAAAACATAAAAATGGTAATGGAAATTATAAAAGGAAGCCAGTCAGAAATGAAGACTACATCATCTGAGATGAAGAGTATATTAGAGGGAATCAACAGAGTGGAGGAAGAAAAAGATCAAACCACCAATATAGAAGATGAGGAAGCCGAGGACACCCAATCAGAATAACAAGAAAAAAGTAACCAAGAATATAATAACAATGTAAAGATCCTGCAGGAAGAAGTTAAGAGTAATCACATCTGTGTCACAGGGGTACCTGAAGAGGGAGAACAAGAAGTTGAACACATATTTGAAGAAATAATGATTTAAAAAACTTCCCTAACCTGTGAAGGAAATAAACATACAACCCCAGGAAACTCAGAGAGTCCCAAACAAGATGAACCCAAAGAGGCCCACACCAAGACACAGTATAATTTAAATGCCAAAGTTTAAATACAAAGAGAGAATCTTAAAACCAGCAACAGAAAAGCAGTTGGTTACATACAAGGGAACACCCATAAGACTGGCAGCCGATTGCCCAAAAGAAACTTTTCAAGACAGAAGGGCTCGGCAGAGTATTCAAAGTGTTGAAAACTCAGAATCTACAACCAAGAACACTTTACCCAGCAAAGCTACCATTTAGAGTCAAAGAACAGATAAAGAGCTTTCCAGACCAAAAGAATAATAATAATAAGCTAAAGGAATACATCAACACCAAGCCAGCATTATAGAAAATGTTGGAGGGACTTCATTAAAAAAAAAAATGGGGAAACATAGTGGAATGAGAGATGTCTTCAGATCTTGCCCCTTGAAACAACAATAAACTGAACATCTAAAACTCAACGAAAAAAACCAAACTGCACACCAGCACATCTGAGCAAGGGATCTGTGCATAAGACATACCACAGGTCAGAGTCCCAGATATTGGACAGTGGACTGGGAGAAACAAGGAAGCTGCCTCTCGCAGCTGCCGGAGCTCCCTGCAGAAAGCAGAGGAGGGATGAAGGTGCAGCGACTTCCCTGAACAGCCCTGCCTGGAAAAGCTGTGAGTACCACGCAGCCAGCACAAGCCCAGTCATCAGGGCAGAAAGCAGAGAAGTGGGACCGGACTGCAGAGAAACAACAGTTGATTTTTACTGCCCCAGTTGCAAAACTGAGACTGAGCCACAGCTCCCTCCCAACCCACAGGCCTCCTCCCACATACCCTCCGACATCAAACACCAGGAGCCCCAGGGGAATCTGAGCAAACAGTGCGACACTGAAGCTGCCTCTCTCAGCCTCCGGAGCTCCCTGCAGGAGGAATGGGAGGGAAGAAGGTGTGGAGACTTCTCTGATTAGCCCTGCCTGGAAATGTAGTGAGTTCCACTCAACCAACAGCCAGCGACAGAGCCCAGTCATCAGGATAGAAAGCAGAGAAGCGGGACAGGACTGCATAGAAACAACAGTCGATTTTTACCTACCTACTGCAAAACCAAGACTGAGCCACAGCCCCCCATTCCTAATCCAGAGGGCCCCTCCTCCCATACCTTTGAGACAGATCACCATGGAGCACCAGAGGAATCCGAGCAAATGCTGCCAAGACTGTCGCTGCCTCTGACAGAGGCTACTGATGGTAGCAAGCATAACTAAATATACACAAGAAAATAGAAAAGCCATTACTAAGGCTTTATATAAAGCAGGGATGCAAGAGGTTTAGACGCCACCTACTGGAAACCAAGAAAAACGCTTCTTTGAACAGGCTAAAGAGAAACCTTTATACAATAAAATTCTTCTGGAAAAACAGCAGAATACACTTCCATTAATGCCCAGTTTGAGAAATGGGCATTAAACACCATGAACAACCAAGGTGACAGTGCATCTCAGAAAGAAAGAGAAAATATCCAGAAAATAAGCTTACAGATTTTTTTTAAATGTAACTTAAATTACAGAGAATTCAGATGGTACTTCTGAAAAACCCAGTGAGTTCCAAAACAAGTCATATTAACAATTTCAGGAATTGAAAAAAAACAGCTAGATGAGCACAGCAAGGAGATTGAAACCCTCAGAAAGAAAAGAATAGATCTTCTGGAGATTAACAACAACAACAACAATGCATACACACTCTGCAAGAGTCGAAAAATGAAATAGCAAGCTTGGGAAATAGAGTGACCAAATGGAGGAATGGATCAGTGATGTCAAGCACAGATTCTAGAAATAAATCAGAAGGGAGAAGAAAAACCAAAGAATAACAAATAATGAAGAGAAATTCAAGAACTAGCTGATACCATCAGCAGAGGAAACAAGGAATAATGAGTATTATCAGAGGTGAGGAAAGGAACAGGGATTAGAAAGCATTTTCAGGCAAATAGTAGATTAGAATTTTCCAAATCTAAAAAATGAGCTGGAGCTTAAAATTCAAGAAGTCAACAGAACACCCAATTATCTCGACCCTAAAAGGCCTTCACCAAGACACATTGTATTAAAGTTATCAAAAACTAATGACTAAAATAGAATTCTCAGAGCATCCAGGGAGAAAAAATGGTAACTTTTTAAGGTAAACCCATTAGATAATCCTCAGACTTCTCAGCACAAACCTTACAAGCCAGACAGAATGAAACTAAATATTTAAACTATTAAGTGAAAGGAACTACCAGCCTAGGAATAACTGATCCAGTTAAGCTCTCCTTTAAATATGAAGGAGAAATTAAGAATTTCCAGACATACAAAACTTGAGAGAATTCGCCACTATGAGGCCTGCACTACAAAAAATACAGAAAGGGGTCAGCTCACATAAAGCAAAATGATAAGAAAAAATATATAATTAGGAGTAAAGTGACTATCAGGTAAATAAAAGCAGAAGAGTGCAACTCTTACTAAGAACAGGGTATTATAGCTTAGTTAATAAGAAAAGAATTGTTAAAACAAGATAGTGATAAACGTTCAGCATAGACAGGAACAAATTGAGAAAACAATGACTAAAAAGCAGAGAGAATCAAAGATCCAAATTCACAAACGGAATGGAGATAAGGCATGTGCAGAAGAAAATGGATGACTATATATATATAACTATCCTTTAAATATTAATAATGGTAACCACAAGCCGAAGTATATAACACAAAACAAGATTCATAACTAAAGTATATAACATAAAACAAGAAGGACCAGAAGCAAAACTCACAAAAGCCAACCAAAATAAAGAAAAGAGAAGCACAAGAACAAGGAAGCTATGGAAACACCTAGCTACCAGAAAGCAAAAGATAAAATGGCTATAAGAAGACCTCATATTTCAATAATCAACCTAAATGTAAATGGATTGAACTCACCAATTATAAGGCACAAGAGTTGCAGAATTGATGAAAAAAATAAAACCCAACCATACGCTCCCTCCAGGAGACACATCTCAGCTCCAAAGACAAATATAAACTCGAAGTGAAAGGGTGGAAAATGATTTTGCAAGCAAATGGCATTCAGAGAAAAGCAGGAGTAGCAGTATTAATATCAGACACAATAGACTTCAAAATTTAAAAAAAAAAGGTTGAGAAAGATACTGAGGGACACTTCATAATGTCAAAGAAAATCATTCATTAAGAAGACAAGATGCTTATTAATATCTATGCTCCCAATCAGGGAGCCCCAAAACATGTACAGCAATACTGACAGAACTAAAGGAGAAACAGACCAAAACACTATTGTAGTAGAGAACCTAAATAACCCACTGTTGGATGGACAGATCATCCAGACAGAAAATCAATAAGGAAATGTCATCCTTAAATGACACATTAGACCAACTGGACATAATTGACATATACAAAGCCTTCTATCCCATAACAGCTGCTTTTACATTGTTTTTCTAGCGCACATGTTGCACTCTCAAGAATCGACCACATACTGGATGCAGAGATAGCCTCAACAAATATAAGAGGTTGATTCATACCAGCCACACTCTCTCATCACAATGCTTTGAAACTAGAGATCAACTGCAAAAAGAAAACAGGAAAAACCACAAAAACATGGAGATTAAACAATATGCTACTGAATAATAACTGAGTCAGGAAAGAAATAAAAGAGAGGGTTCAAGAAACACATAGAAATGAATGATAATGATAGTACAACATGTCAAAACTTTTGGGACATGGCAAAAGCGTTCATAAGTGGAAAGTTCATATCACTACAGGCCTATCTAAAAACAAGAACGAGCCCAAATAACCAACCTAATGCTTCATCTTATAAAACTAGAACAGGAAGAACAAATGAAGCCTAAAGTCAGCAGAAGGAAAAAAAATAATCAAAATTAGAGCAGAAATAAATGAAATTTTAAAAAGATAGAAAAAATAAATAGAACAAAGAGATGATTCTTTGTGAGAAGGTTAATAAAATTGTCAACCCCTAGCTAGACTCACTAAGGAAAAAAGAGAAAGGATCAAATTAACAAAATCAGGGATGAAAGAGGAGAAATTATGACTGACATCACGAATATAAAGGATGATACAAGAATACTATGAAAAAGTATATAACACCAAATTTAATAACCTAGAAGAAATGGACCGGTACTTAGATAAATATAAACTTCCTAGAATGAATCAAAAAGGACTGGAAAATCTAAATAGACCAATCAGCTGTATGGAATTGAAAACAATCATCAAAAACCCACCAAAAAGTAAAATTCCAGGACCAGATGGCTTCACCAGTGAATTCTACCAAACATTCAAAGAAGATTTAATATCTATCCTCCTCAAACTCTTCCAAAAAATCAAAGAGGAGGCAATACTTCCAACTCATTTTATGAGGCCAATATTACCCTGATACCAAAACCTGGTAAAGATAACACAAAAAAGAAAACTACACACCAATATCTCTCATGAACACAGACGCATATCCTAAATAAGATATTAGCGAACCTAATACAGCAACATATTAAAAAGATTATACACCACGATGAAGTGGGCTTCATCCGTGGGCACAGGGATGGTTCAACATATGCAAATCAATTAATATGATGCACAACTTAAACAAACTAAAAAATAAGAATCATATGATCATATCAATTGATGCAGAAAAAGCCTTTGACAAGAGACAGCATCCATTGATGATCAAAATACTTCACAAAATCTGTAAAGAAGGAAAGTACCTTAACATATAAAGGCCATATATGACAAACTCTCAGCCAACATTATACTTAAAGGTGAAAAACTAAAACCATGCCTCTAAGATCAGGAACAAAGCAAGGCTGTCCGCTATCGCCACTCTTATTCAACATAACATTGGAGGTCATAGTGAGTGCAGTCAGGCAAGAGAACAGATATAAAATGCATCCAAATAGGAAACAAAAAAGTCAGACTGTCACAATTTGGCGGATGACATGATTCTCTATGTAGAAACCCCTAAAGACTCCACAAACACTACTAGAAACAATAAGCAAATACAGTAAAGTTTCCGGATACAAAATCAACATTCAAAAATCCATAGTATTCCTATACTCTAATAATGAAGTGTCAGAAAAAGAAGTGGAAAAAAATAATTCTTTTTGCAATTGCAACAAAAAAGAATAAAATATCTAGGAGTAAATTTAATGAAACAAGTGAAAGACATATAATGAAAACTGTAAAACCCATAATAGAAGTTCAAGAAGATATAAAGAAATGAAAAGATACTTCGTGCTCTTGTTGGAAGAATCAACATAGTTAAAATGACCTTATTGCCTAAAGCATTTATCAGATTTAATGCAATCCCCATCAAAATCTCTTTGGCGTTTTTAAAAGTAGAACAAAAAAATCATCACATTCGTATGAAAGCACAAAAGATCCTGAGTTGCCAAAGCCATCCTGAGAAAAGAGAACGAGGCGTTCTCTCAAAAAATATAAAGCAACACATCTGATAAGGGCCTAATATCCAAAATATAAAAGATCTCATACAACTCAATAACAACCAACAAACAATAAATCAAATGATCCAATCAAAAAAACAATGGGCAGAGAATCTAAACAGATACTACTTTTTGTATGGAGGACATACAATGGCCAACAAATATTTGAAAAGATGCTCAACAACGCTAGCTATTAGGGAAATGCAAATCAAAACCACAATGAGATACATCTCACACCTGTTAGAATGGCTATCATCAAGAGGACAAGTAATAACAAATGCTGGAGAGGATGTGGAGAAAAAGGAACCCTCATATCTGCGGTGGGACTCCAAATTGGTACAGCCACTATGGAAAATAGTATGGACATTCCTCAAAAAAATAGAATTGATCTACCATATGATTCAGCAAATTCCTCTACTTGGTATTTACCCCAAAGACTTGAAAACCCATATCCAAAAAGGTATTTGCACACTGATGTTCATAGCAGCATTATTCACAGTGGCCAGGACATCAATGAAACCAAAGTATCCTACGATAGATGACTGGCTAAAGAAGCAGTAGTACATATATACAATGGAATATTATCAGCCATAAGAAGAGATGAAATACTGCCATTTGTGACAACATGGATGGAACTCGAGATAATCATGCTAAGCGAAATAAGCCAGACTGAAAAAGTTGAAAATCACACGATATCACTTTATGCAGGATATAAACCTAAAAGCAACAAATGAGCAGGACATGGAATAAAGACTAGTAGTTACCAGAGAGGACTATAGACTACTGGTTGCTAGTGAGGTAAGGAGGAGGGGGATGTAGACAGGGTAAAGGGGGTCAAATATATGGTAGCTGAGGAAACTGGACTTTGGGTGGGTAAACACAATAGACTATACAGATGTCAAATGATAATGTACACCTGAAAATTCTATAATTGTATTAACCAATGTTACCCCAATAAACTTAATTAAATGTAAAAATAAAAAATAAATTTAAATGAATGAATAAATAGATAGATAGTAGATAGATAGATAGATAGATAGATAGATAGATAGATAGATAGATAGATAGATATAAAATGCAGTCTCAGCCCTCCAGGACCTGTGGAGTTAGATTCTGCATTTGAACTAAAAAACTGTGTCATTCATATGTACATTATATTGACAAGTGCTGGTATAGACTGAGTTTTCTTGTCTTCTCATGTTGACAGTTGAGACAGGATAGTTTTTTGTGTAGATCTCTGTGGACACTTAGCAGACTGTCTTCAGATATTGCAAAATATCCCCAAGGACAACATCTTCTCTGGATGGGGACCACTATACCACAGTTGGAAAACTGGGAGCATCCTGTCACAATTTGAATGAAAACCTATTTCTTACTCTGATTATAACTTTGAGCTGATTTGAAATACTTCAAGCCCCATTTCATTAATGAGAAGTGAAATCCATTCTAGTACTATCTCACAGAATGGACTTCTATAAAAATTGAATCAGACAATGCTCATAAGGTTCTAAATTCAGATTACACAATATAAAATTATATAATATGTCTCATAATTAACAAAGGTTTTAAAATGTAAGACTAAATGATAACTTAATTCTGATATAAGTATGAAATCCTCATAAATTTAGCAAATGTATCATGAAGCCAAGGAATGTAGTGTCCAAAGATTTACATCAAAGTCACACCATTCTCCACTTATAAAAGGGGGACTATAAATTCTGAAGCTATGAGGGGTTGTGTCCCTCCACATGCCAATGGTCTGAAGATCCAGGGACCTAACACAGACAGTTTCCTCAGGATTTCCTTTAACTCAAGGTTGGGATAAGGTACTGGGAGGTGTGACCTCTGGCAGGCAGAAGAGTTATGTAGAAGGAGTAACAACAAGATTTGTTTGACTTCTAACCTGGTCCCTTGGGAATAGAGAAATTACAGGAAAATTTTCCATTCCGTTTTAGACCAGTAGTATCCCACAGGGAAATCTGGGCTCAGAGGTGGGAATAACAATGTAAACAGTGTCTAACTAGCAATAAAAGGACATAGAAATACCTTCTCTGCTGAATATGCAACCCTGGGCTTTACAGGACGTTTTCGTTATTTTGGATTCATAAGTCCGGGTGGGTACCAATGCTTCACTCCTTCTATTGTCCTATCTGGGGACAGAACTTCAGTCTCCAGCATCTACCATCCAGAAAAGAATTTAGACTTCCACATGGAGTCGTCCTTCACAGAGACCTCATCCAGGTGAGTCAGAAATCCAGCCAGTACTGCACTAAAGGGTCAAAGAAGAAGGAGCCTAGAACTTCTACCTGAAGGTCTCCTGAGAGCCTAACCAGCCTCATCCAGAGCCCAGAAATGGCTGCGTTTGTTTACTGGGTTTGCTCATTAATTTATTTAATGTGTCAAATTGGTGTTTCTTTCACCAATTTGCTGTTTGACGTTGAATCCCTTTGTATATGTAAAGATGTATTTGGGGTCAAGTATGACAATTATTAAAGTGCATGTGCTCAATTCTATCAGTCAGTCATATTGTGTTTCCCCCATTATTTTTAAATATAAAAAGTTCTAGATCATCTCCTATCTTGTGAAAGGCACTCTTTTGCATTCAGTTAATGTTCGCCTCTATTCTTTTCCTAAGCATATTGAAAGCTATTTGTTTACATAGGTAGAAAGTAGATATACAGATAGTGCTTCCTCCACTGCTTTTCCAAAGTGTATTTGTGTATTTTTGATTTCACATCTTCACCTATTTATCTGTAATTATAGACACATTTGAGGTAATTAAATTATTGTATTTATATCTTTTAGATGTTAGTCTTATATTTCTGTTCAATTCCACTTACAAGATTACTTGAATCCACTATAATCAACCTGGTTTTATTTTTCCTGAACATTCTTCTCTTCTATGACTTCTCCATTCCTTAATATTTTTTCCTATATACATGCACACATTTTATGAAACCACGTAAGTTAGCAAAACAAGTGAGGTCCCCCTGTTTGTCTCTCACATTATAATGAAGAAGGCCCAGTACAATGAAATGAGTGTAGTATGATGTCATGTCCTCAGGAATAAATGTATGAATCAAGGGATCAAATAGTTGTGGCACAAACAGAATCTTATAGAATATGTCTGCAGAGGCAAGGAACAGTACCAGGACTAGTGTATCCATCAGATGTGAAATAAAAGAAGTCATTGTTGGTGGGATTGCAAATTGGTACAGTCAGTATAAAAAACTTATGTGGTTTTCTCAAAAAAAATTAAAAATGGATATACCTTTTGACCCAGCAATTGCACTTCTGGGTATTTATCCAAAGAAAACTGAAACAATAATTCGTAAAGATCTATGCACTCCAATATTCATGCAGCACAATTTGCAATAGCCAAGATATGGAAACAACCTAAATGCCCATCAACAGACAATTAGATAAAGAAGCTATGGTTCCTATATATAATGGAATTTACCCTGCCATTAAAAAAATGAAATCCTACCATTTACAACAACATGGATGGACATAGAGGTTATTAAGATGAGTGAAATAAGTCAGACAGAGAAAGATAAATACCATACGATTTCACTTATATGCAGAATCTAAGGAACAAAAAGAACAAACTAATCAAAAACAGACACAAATATAGTGTACAATTTGGTAATGGACAGAGAGAGGGAGGTTGGAGGGCTGGGAGAATGGAGTGAGTGTTAAAGAAGTACAAATTAGTTGCTGATAGTTGGTCACAGGGATGGGGAACACAGCGGAGGAATGCAGTTAGCATTAATATGATGGCTAAGTGGAGGACCAGGGGAGGGAGGGAGCAACTGGGGGAATTGTTTTATGAAATATATAGATGTCTAACCAATATACTGTATACTTGAAACTATTTTAAATAAATAAAATTTTTAAAGTTATTAAAAAGAAAATTAATAAAAATAAAATAAAATAGAAGAATAAAAGAGTTCAAACTCAAAGCCCAAAGAAATAGTTGCAGTAATAACAAATAGATCAGAGCTGAGGTGGACGCTGTGATGAATTCAATGGGGCAGTAAAGGTCCAGTCAATGTGAGGTCCCTTGAGTCAGAGGGAACTACAGCACCCACGCCAGCTGCCTCTTCTCTCTGCACCTGGCTCTCTGTGGGTTCTTCATTCTTGTTACTTCTCCTCACTGACAGAATCTGGCAGTTCTTTTAAACTGTTTTTTTTACTGCATTGGCTTCCAAGTTTGTTGACCATGTTCCACAGTAAACATGCCTTTTCCTTTGTGAAAAGCCCGAGAGCACATGCAAACACACAACACACACATATGTGCACACACACACCTAAACAAAGAGAATCATCCAGTGATAACCATGCATGTACTAACAGGAAGGAATGAGGCTTAACTTTTCTATATTGACCAAATCTGTGGATGACATTAGGAGGATAGATATCACTGCCCCCATTATATGGGTGAAAATATTAACATTTAGAATGAGTTGATTGTCTCTTTAAATTCAAACAGCTAATACTATATGGTGGATCCAAATTAAGAACTGTTACTAATCTCCAAATTTTGTATTTAGTAATATTTGGAAAAGTCTTTCACCATTTTATCATTTAAATTCCCACTAGTTTTGTATATTGAGGATTTCCTTTAGTAATTGGTGAATTTATTCTCTTTGCTCATATTTTTAATGGATGTTCATTCATTAAAATGTCTCGACATTGATGAATATCACTCATTTCTCTTGGATCTATTGATTTCTGCTGTTTTATTAGTTATTCTGGGCATCATGGTGACATAAGTAGGTTTGAAATGCTGCCAGAACCAGGAACTCTCTCTCCTCATCACAGACACTCAGACACCTGTCTCTAAGCCATTAGTTATTTTACTCCCAGGTACAGGTATTTCTACTATCTCTGTTTTATGAACTGAGTTCTTCACATTTCTTTAAATGCTGGACAGGAATTTAGTCATATAATCGGGTACATAATTAGCTTAGTACAATCTGACTTATGAAAAATCGGAAACACCATATAGAATTCAATTAAATTCAATTACCCAGTTTCCAAAAATTACAAACAAAAAGCTAAAGAAAACAGCAAATATATAAATATAAGACAGAAAATGGTCATATTAAAATGGAGTGCCAAGTTTACCTGTCCATGGAGGCTTACTCTCCAGAATTTGGGAACTATTTGTATATTTTTTATGCAAAAGGTAATGGTGTTGACTTCTTGCCTTGTATCATACTATTCCTAGTTCTTGTACTGAGGGTGAGAATACCATGGCCCTAGGAGGCCACACCATGCCCACGTGTGAGTGCACATGTGTGTGTGCATGTGTCTGTGTGTGTGTGTCTGTGTCTGTGCGGTGCGTTTTGTGGGGAATGAGCAGTTCTAGAAACAGCAGTGTCTGAGATCATATTACTCCAGAATGTGACCCTTGAAAGAGAGGTAAGAATGTTAAGCCACACATGAAATAAGAAGGGGAATTTTTTCTATTCACAAGATTCCATAGAAATAACGTTAATAAAGTGCAAGGAACAACTTATGGATGAGGGACTCCCTGTGACTCGAAGTACCAGGAATAGTAGGAAGCCACCTCATTCCCCACATTCTCTGACACCACCTGTCATCACTCTACCTCTTGCTCATTCCTCTGGACACACTGGCTCCTTTTGAGACTTGAATATCTGAAACAAGTTCATCCTCAGGGCCTTTGCACTAGCTCTTTTCCCTGTAGGACACACACTTCTACAAATAAACTTGTGTCTACTGCTTTCTCTTTGTGAGGTCCCTGGTCAAATGTCATATTTTCTTTAGGTCTTCCTAATCTCCCATTAAAAATAACACTCTGTTCGACATTTTTATACATGCTTTTTTCCTACATAGTAATGCAATTATAATATTTTCATTTATGTAAAAAATAATCTTTTATTTTATTCGTAGCTGTGACCATCATCGCATGTTATCAGGCAATGATACACAAATTTCAAAATTTCTTCTTCAGGGATTTTCGGAGAAACCAGAACTGCAGCCCCTCATATTTGGCTTCTTCCTCTCCATGTACCTGATCACTGTATTTGGAAACCTGCTCATTATCCTGGCCGTCAGCTCAGATTCCCACCTCCACACGCCCATGTACTTCTTCCTCTGCAACCTGTCCTTGGTGGACATCTGTTTCACCTCCAGCACTGTCCCAAAGATGCTGGTGAACATCCAAACTCAGAGCAGAGTTATCACCTATAAAGGCTGCATCACACAGATGTATTTTTCCACACTCTTTGGTTTTTTGGATGACTTTCTCCTGACTCTGATGGCCTATGACCGCTTTGTGGCCATCTGTCACCCCCTGAACTACACAGTTATCATGAACCCCAGGCTCTGTGGACTGCTGCTTCTGGTGTCCTGGATCATGGGTGCCCTGAGTACCCTGTTACACAGCTTATTGGTGTTAAGGCTGTCCTTCAGCACAGACTTAGAAATTCCCCAGTATTTCTGTGAAATTAATCAGGTAATTGAACTTGCCTGTTCTGACACTTTTCTTAATGACATAGTGATATATTTTGGAGTTGTACTGCTGGGTGGTGGTCCTTTGGCTGGGATCCTTTACTCTTACTTTAAGATCATTTCCTCCATATGCAGAATCTCATCAGCTCAGGGAAAGTATAAAGCATTTTCTACCTGTGTGTCTCACCTCTCAGTTGTCTCCTTATTTTACTTTACAGTACTAGGAGTGTACTGCAGCTCTGCTGCTACTCACAACTCACAATCAAGTGCAATAGCCTCAGTGTTGTACAGCATAGTCACACCCATGCTGAATCCCTTCATTTATAGTCTTAGGAACAAAGACTTAAAATGGGCTCTAAAAAAATTCTTTGGAATGGCAGGAAGAAGAATAACAGAATAATCATGAGTACTGTTTTGAATATCAGAACACATGCCAAACTTTAAAACATCGGATTATTATAATTATCTTGTTTTCTTTGCATCAGTTACCTAATGCTGCATAACAAACTATCCTAATGCAATGATTTTTATTAAAAAAGATCATATGATAGGAGTTGCTCTGATTTCTTCTCAGATACTCATGAGACTGCATCAGCTGGAAATCTCTACATTGTGCATCTCTGGCTCATCCATAATGTTGTGTGAGGCTGTAATGCACCCCTGTCTTGAAACAAATTATAATTGTTTATTTATATATGTAGTTTAATCTTCTAGTTAAAAAAAATTTGTTTACAAAAAGTGATTTATCACTGTTTTGTATCCATATAAGACACACTGCTTTCTACCCAATGATATTTCTCCCTCCTCATGTTAAAATGGGACTCAGCTACCTGTGCTCTACATCCTACCTTGAGCCAGGCATCATTTGATGTTTTTTCCTGCACATATTTAAAACTTAAAATTTATTGAATTAAAAGGACCTCACAAAATGAGAGTACATATTGCATGTATCAATTTATAAGTAATTCAGGAAAGTGTACAATAGCTTTAATTGCACTGTTACATAATTGTGAGAAACTGATTCTCCTTGAGTCTCAGGCCTTTATGGTTTATGTTAATGTGGGGTAATTATAATTCTGATGAATGTGGTACAGAATAATTGAATTCTATGGAAATACTTTTTTGATACCAAGAACTCTTTCATGAGTTAGTAGTTTGTGTATATGTGTATTTGTATATTATTTTTAATAAATAAACACACTCATTTGCATATATGTACACACATAGACTCAATAATTTTCTTTTCATGTTGAAAGGAAATTTTAGAGAACACTGAATAGGATAGGAGTAAAAATATTGATAGGTTGGTTAACATGAAAATTTAAAATATAGAAATTAGAAAAAAGATTTAAAGCAGAATTGTTGCCTTGAATTTAATAATGAATTGTTTTCCTATCTGAATGTCCAAAGACCTCGAAGTCGGAATCACATTTACATTTATGCAACAGGGAATTCTCTGTACCAGCTAATGGGGCAAACTCTCCAAAATGACCTTAGATTTTTTCCTCTGCATGGGGGTTGGGTGGAGGTTTTACATGAAATTTCCTTAACAGGGAAGCAAAATGAATGTACTGAGATGCTTAACTTCAGTTTCCTCCAAAACAATTATTGGATAAATGTCTGTATAACATTGCTATTGCTGCTGCAACAAATTACCACTCTAGGGATTTAAAAGAAATGTATGCATCTATAATTCTGAGATTAGAAGCCTGAAGCAAGTCTCACTGGACTAAAATCATCATGTCTGCAGGGCCAGTTCCTTTTGGAGGGTCCAAGAGAGAATCTGTGTCCTCTCCTATTTCAGTTTCTGTGGCCACAAGCATTCCTTGGCTCACAACTTTCTCCTTCCCCCAAAGCCAGCAGTGTAGCATCTTCCAGTCTCCTCTGATTCCAACTCTTCTTTCTTCCTCATCCACATTCTAGGACAATGATGATGACATTAGTCTCACCTGCAAAATCATGGCCAGTATTCTTAGAATCAGCTGATTAGCAAACTTATTCCATCTGCTACCTTCTTCCTCCCTTGCTATAAAAAAATAACATAATATGAGTTTCTGGGGATTATGTTGTGGATATCTTTCTGAGGCTCTTGTTCAGCCTACTATAAAATTTTCTTAGTAATATGTTATTAGGTGTCACTCAGGACTCTTAGACAAAAGAATCAAATGAGTTACTTTTCCAGAATTATACAATATGATGTCACTTATTAATCTTCGTATACAATAATTGAGCAATAAATTCATAATAACTTCTATTCCTACATGCAAACATGACTCCAGGTCAGAAGACTTAAAACTACCTACACCTGACTCTAACTCAGAACCACAGCCTTGCTATTCACAGAGTGGTCATTAGTCTAGGACCTGCAACATCAAAATCTCCGGGATATTGTTTGGTTATCAGAATCTCTCGGTCCAACGGGATCTTCATTTGAACTAGAATCCTGAGTGACTTGTATGAACACTGATTTTGGAGAAATGCTGGTCCAGACTAGGTTTTCTCACCTTCTCAATTAGACATAATTATTTGTGTTGGATGTTGTATGTTGGGGGCTGCTCGGCTAAAATGGCTGCCTGACCCAAAATGGTCGCTCAGCAAATACTTAAAGGCTTCTCTCTAAGGCCCGCGTAAGGCTCCCGGATATCTCCGCTTTGCTTCCCGCCAAAGGACTTTCAGCGGGACTTTCTGTCCGGCCCCTTTTAGTTACGCAATATCGCCTGACTGCCCCTGGCCAATCAGCCGCCAACGCAACATCACCTGATCACGCCCTATATAAGCCCGCAGCAAGCCTTAATAAACGAGACTTGATCAGAAAGCCTGTCTTGTCTCCATTCTTTGCGTCGTCTTGTCTCCCTCCCCTCCCCGTTCTGTCTTAGGTCTCTCTTGACTGTCCCGCGGGCTGGGACAGTTGTAGATGTTTTAGTAGCCTCCCTAGACATTGTCAAATAGCCCAGGGGCAACATCATCTCTGTCTGGGAAACACTGACCCAGAATTTAAAAACTGGAAGCATCTCAACAGAACCTAATCAAGACTCATCCCTCACTCAGTTTGTAATGTGGGTAGATCAATAAACTCCTTCAAGTCCCATTTCTGCAAAGGGGAATGGAGTTCACAATAATACTACCTCATAGAATGTACTTTTTGAAGAACTTAAATCAGACAAAGTCTATAAAGTGCTAAACTCAGATTACATGGCCTAAAAATATTAAAATGTACCTCTCATAATTAACAAATACTTTATAAAGAGGCCCTGATTGACAGCTCTTACCTCGTGATATAAGTACACAATTCATAATTATCTTAACAAACGGGTCAGGAAGCCAGAGTGTGGCCCGGGATTGCATATCAAGAGGAGCTCCACTCTCCTCTTGTTGAAGAGAAAATAGCAATTCTCTGGAGACATCAGGGCTGAGTCCCATTACAGATCCACGGGACCTGGTCCTGACTGATTTCTTAGTCTCAGACTTTGGAGAAAACATGAAGTCAAGGTTGAAATAAAGTGGTAGAGGTTAGAGTTCAGAGATATCAAGGACACAAAGTCGTAAAAACTAAATTTCACTTGACTTCTAACCTGGTCTCTTGGGTCAGAGAATCAACATCCTTTATGTTTATTCCAGAGGCCCAGGGGAAATCATATGCTTAGAGGTTGGAATAACAGGAGGGAAATGCCTGATGAGCAAATAGAGAGAGCGGTAATACCTCCTCTGTGCAGTCCCTCAGCTTGTACAGTATTGGTGGACATGACACAGTTGTTTTAAGAGTTGCTTTTGACTCTTAAGCTGGCTCAGAACCGATGCTTCACTACTTCCTGCTGCCTTGCTTGGAACAGAGATTCAGTCTCTATCATCAACCACCCAGGTAGCAATTCAGACTTTCAGAGTCATCCCTCTCAGAGACCCCATCTAGGTGAGTCTGATAGCCCAGCAGGTAATTCAGGAGAGGATCAGAGAGGATGGAACCTGAGAACTCTTACCTGAGTCACATGAGAGCTCAATCAGCTCAGCCCAAAGACAAGAGATCTCTGTGTTATATTTTTGGTTGAGTAACTAATTTATCATTAATTTATTTAATATTGTAATAAGCATGTATCTGCAATACAAGGGTATAGTTGATGATTAAGTTATGGGAATGAGAGTCTTATTGGGTGAAAACATGAAGTCAGATCTGTAGAATGAGTGAGATGTATAAAATGGTTGCAGTAAAATAAAAACATATCTGAGGAGTTTTGCTGGTAGGGAGTGAGAAATAGAGTGTCAGGTGTGGAGGGCGGTGCAGTGAAGTGAGAGTGTTTGCATTAAATTTCTAAGATGGGCTGTATTTGAGCATGTCTTGTATTCATTGAAAAAGATCCAGATGAGTAGATTAGAAAGTAACTTGGAAGAGTTATTCATGAGACATACATTGCAGCATCTTCACTCAGGCTGGTTAGTCACATAAATAATAATTATGTAATCAGTCTAAAAAGGTATATTAAATAGCTTTATCTTGACTTATTTCATTACTGGATAGACTGCATATATTTTGAGTTTGTTGCTCATTACATTGTCTATCAACCAGTCATAAGAATGTTCTCCCACACTCAGCCTTTTCCCCAAGTGGTCATGTTGTATGTTAATTTCAACATGTAGCTTTCAACTTTCTCCCATTTCAATTTTATTATTAGTTTCAAGTATACAGTATATTGGTTAGACATTTATATAGTTTATGAAACAATCTCCCTGATTATTGTATCTTCCCTCTGGCTCTACACATAACCACTACCTTACTGCTGTCTGCATTTCCTATGCTATGATCCCTATCCCGTGAACCTTATCAACTACAAATTTTGTACTTCTTTAATACATCACCCCTTTCTCCCAGCCCCCTGCTCCCCTCTGGCCGTCACCAGATTGTCCTCTATATTTGTGGGTCTATTTTCAATTGGTTTGTTTTCTGTTTCTTAGCCTCCATGTGTCAGTGAAATCATATGGTACTTTATCTTTTTTTCTGTCTGACTTATTTCACTCAGCATAATCACCTCTAGGTCCACCCATGTCGTTACAAATAATAGGATTTCATTTTTCATTATGGATGAGTAATATTTCATTGTATATATGAACCATAACTTCTTTATCCAATCATCTGTTGGCGGACATTTAGGTTGCTTCCATATCTTGGCTATTGTAAACAGTGCTGCCTATACTTTTAATGAAAAAATTCTGTCATACACTTGGGGACTATAAATTGAGACTAACTCACTTCTAGGCAAAGAGCATATGGTGCTGAGAAACAAATTATTTACAATCTGTAATGGAGACATTAAAGTCACCTGTTTACGCTAAATCTCGTTGCCACAAAGTCATCGCAGTCAGACCACATTTACATTTACGCAATGATGACTTCCCTGTTCCAGCTGATGGGTTAGACTATCTCCAACTCGATTTGAAATTTCTTCACGGCTTTATGTGGGTTTTCCACGTAAAATTCCCTTACGTAACGGAAGCTAATGAAAGAATGCAGAGGCTTCAACTCAGGTCCAAAAGTAAATTTTTAAAAAATAAATGTCTGTATTACATTTATATGTCCGCTGTGAAATATTCCTGTATTAGTTGTTTAAAACCAACAAATACATGCTCTCACAGATCTGAATGTCAGAAGTTTGAATTATCTCATGGGTGAATATCAAAATGTCTGGATGGCTGTGTTTCTTCTAAAGTCTCAGGGGAGAATCTGTTTTCTTTCCAATTCCAGTTTGCATTCTGGCCACCTGCATTTCGAAGCTGAGGCATCTCCTTTTTCTCCAAAGCGAGCAGTGTAGCATTTTCCTCTTGTCTCTTCTGCTTCTAGAGGAGCGTTTTGGTTACCTTAGTCCCACCCGGATGATCTTGGCTCATCTTCTGCCTTAAAGGCAGTTGATTATCAGCCCTGTCCACCTGCTACCCTTATTCTTTTGCTGTAAATAGCATATTTAAAGGCACTGGGGGTAAGATATGGACATCTTTTGGAGCTTTTTAATACGCCCACTGCAAAGTCTACATCAAAACTGTATTATTATGTAGCACTTTTATATAAGAGCCCTTATGTAAAAGAAACACAGAATTTATCACAGCCTCTGGAATTCATTCAAAATTATATGCAAATTCATTTTTCATTCAGAATATCTAAAACGACCTACTCCTGACTCTAACACAGTACCTCGGTTTTGCTGCTCAAAACAGTGGTCCACAGACTTGGACCTGCAGCATCAACACCACTGGAGCTTGTTAGAAATGCTAAGTCTGAGCCAAACAGGGCCTGCTGAGTCACACTTCATTTCCAGGAATATCCTTATTGATTCGCAGGCACGCTCAAGTTGAACTGCTTGTTTAGACTAGGTTTTCTCACCTTTCACTGTTGACATTAAGGGTAGATAATAATTTTCAGTGTTTAGCAATATCCCTTCAGATATTCCAGGGGCAAAATCTTTTCTGGTTGAGAAACACAGCCTGGAAGCAATCTGTTAATCTTATAATCACAGCCCAATAAGTACTCTGATATTAACTTTGTGCACATCACTAACTCTTTTGTTCCAACCCAGGGCCTTTGTACTGGCCATTCCCTCTGCAGGGTACACAGTTGCCCACATAACCTGGCATCTCCCTCCCTTATTCATTGAGGTCTCTGTTCAAATGTCATCCATTTGGCAGGTTTCGTCTAAATACCCATGAAAGATAGAACACACTAGTCACTGTTCTTTTGATATACTTTTCTTTTTTTCACACCACCTGTCACCATCTAAAATGTTATATATTTTTATTGCCTATATATTTTTTCTCCATCATTGCCTTGTATAGACTTTTGATTTTCAGCACTCTAATATTCACAACCTAAACTGTGTCAAAAACATAGTCAGCAAACAATTACTACTCCTGAAATGCATGAAGAATATCTCTTTTAAAATCTGGAATACGTAAACCCCTTTAAAAATGCAGATTGGGACAAAAATTCCTAATCTGAAGTGGCACAGGAAACCCCAAGAGGGGATCAGATCCATATAAAACATATTGAAATTAATTTCTGGACTGCAAAATAGAAATTCTAGTGTTAGACCTATGTGAGTAATGCCGGTTTGTATGAAAATTACTCATGTAATTTTCCTTGTTCTTGGAAGTCACTTCTGCCACATGGAACCAGAAAATGTTACACGGATTACAGAATTTCTTCTTCTGGGACTTTCAGAGGAACCAGAAGAGCAGCCCCTCATATTTGGCTTCTTCCTCTCCATGTACCTGATCACTGTGTTTGGAAACCTGCTCATCATTCTGGCCGTCAGCTCAGACTCCCACCTCCACACCCATGTACTTCTTCCTCTCCTACCTGTCCTTTGTGGACATCTGTTTTACCTCCACCACAGTCCCAAAGATGCAGGTGAACATCCAGACACAGAAACAGTCATCACTGGTGAAGACTGCATCACACAGATGTATTTTTTCCTACTCTTTGTAGTGTTGGGTGTCTTCCTCCTGACTGTAATGACCTATGATCAGTTTGTAGCCATCTGTCACCCCCTGTACTACACATCATCATGAACCCCTGGCTCCATGAACTGCTGGTTCTAGTGTCCTGGATCATAAGTGCCCTGCGTTCCTTGTTGTGAAGCTTAGTTGTGTTGCAACTGTACTTCCATACAGACTTGGAAATTCCCCACTTTTTCTGTGAATTCAATCATATGTCCAACTTGCCTGTTCTGACACCTTTCTTAATGACAAACAATGTTGTATTTTGCAGTTGTCTGCTGGCTGTGGTTTCCTGGATGATATCCTTTACTCTTACTCTAAGATAGTATCTTCTATATGTGGAATGTCATCAGCTCAGGGGAAGTATAAACTAGTTTCTACCTCTCAGTTTTCTCCTTATTTTAATTTATGGGCCTAGGAGTGTACCTCAGCTCTGCTCTTACCAACAGTTCACAGTCAAGTGCAGTAGCCTCAGTGATGTATACTATGGTCACAACCACCACGCCTAACCCCTTCATCTACAGCCAGAGGCATAAGGACATAAAGGGGGCCCTGAAAAGATTCTTTGGGATGGCAGCTATAAGAGGGACAATCGTTCTGAGGCTGAAAAAGGCCCTTCAACCATCACAACCAGAAATCGATCCTTCAATCAGCTTGTGGTTGTAGATCATCTTCCTTTTATTTATGTACTAGAATTTCCATTTGTGGAGTTTAACTTCTATATACAATTTATATAACCACTTTATTAAATTTTCTACTTTGTTATATAGACAGTTTTTCTTCCTGTCCATTTTCCTGCCTTCGCAAATTTTTTTCCAAACTTCATCAGAAATATTTGGAAATTCCTGGATTTCTGAAGAATAATTTCTTCTCAAATGATGTATATCAGTATAAGGAATTTGTTCTTGTGTAACAAATAGAATAGTCATATTACTTACGTAGCAAAAAAACTACATTTGGCTACTAAGAGTGTTCATATACTTTCATTGCAAGAAAACCTAAAACTACACTTTTCACTTTTATGTCCCTTAATCTTTCTACACTCTTCCCAATAATGTAGACTTTATCATTTTTCCCTTTAAATCTTAGCCTGTTGATAGTGGGGCTATAGGTGAGGAAGGCCTGGGGCACTGGCCGGGGCCCCTACTGCTTCTTACTCAGACCAGACCCCAGGCTGTAGTTGAACTAGTCCTTGTGGTTCTTATTGTATTTGCAACAACCACCAGGGAACTATGAAAAAGCAAAGTTTATTACTTACAGGCCCTGATAAAGCCTGGGAATTA
Source organism: Eonycteris spelaea (assembly GCA_003508835.1). Taxonomy (NCBI): domain Eukaryota; kingdom Metazoa; phylum Chordata; class Mammalia; order Chiroptera; family Pteropodidae; genus Eonycteris; species Eonycteris spelaea. The sequence continues at coordinate 351,543 of PUFA01000428.1, forward strand.
ATATCCTCAGAAAAAAATATTTTTAATTCAAAATAAGTGTCTAAGTTAGTTTACACTAACAGCCACTAGTAGAAAGTCACATGGCTTCCTGTTAACCATTACAGAAAGTGCTCAGACCAGGACCAAATAGTTAGACTGCTGGAAGAACAAGTTAACAAGACAGCAGAGATAATAATAGTGAAGGAGGGTCTGATACGAGGATCCCCATATTATGAGTGAGCCTCACTTATTTTTACCCTATAGCTTATAACTGCATATAAGTTTCATTTCTTTAATACAGTTTCCTCCTGCTTTTTTTTCCTCTTGGACTCAAGTTATATTTACTCAGATAAAGACTTGATGACCTCTATTTGCTTCCCCTACCTCAGTCTTGTTCTCAATATGCCTACTCCTTAAATCATCAAGTTTTAGGATATAATTAACTAAGGTTCAGGTTTATAATCCTAAGGATAAATAGGTGTCGGTTGGACTTTAGACTAAAGATAATACCTTGGCTTCAGATGTGTTTCAGCCCCAGGTCCATCAAGGCAGAGCTACAACCCTACAAGCCAAGGCACAAGGCTGCAAATGGCACCATGGCTGATATCAGGACCAGACACCCGGACACAATGATTAATTACCTCACCCCCTCCTTGCTATTTCCTTGCCTCCTCTCCAGGCGGCCAGAGAAACACATCAAGACTGAGAACAAAAGATAGATGACTTTGGTCATCTGCTCTTAGTCAACCACTCAGTAGCACCCTTACTTTCCATGACTATGGGCTTTTTCCCTAAATAATCCGTACTCCTAAGATGGCAGGGAGGAGGTGAGGTAGGCAGGCCTCTGAGTACTAGCTTGCCTGTGTCTCTGGGAATTGCAATTCTCCAATAAATGCTTATTCTATTTGGCCCAACTTCTGTGTCAAGTCTTGACTGAGTGAAGCAGGCAACACGGACCTCAGGACTCATTTGTCCTCCAGTTTCAACAGCGTGCAGTGAGTAACAGCACAAGACATATAGCTTCCACTCCTATACACCATGACAACCTACTGACTCGCATTGTTAAGGCATTTTCAGCCCACAAAGCCAACAAGCACCCCACCAAAATCTCACCAAAACCAGACAAGGCAATGCCAGGAGGGAAGTGGATGACTAGTAGATAAAAATTAACTGCTTACATAATCAAAGACCAATCAACAAACCCACGACTCCAAACCCTTTACTCAGGATTACTCACGAGCTTTCCTCTATAAGACCTCTTGTCTGTAAGCCATCAAAGAGTTCAGACTTTTGAGCACTAGCTTTCCTGCTCTTCTGGGTAGCACTGTTTTCAATAAAATAGCCAATATTTCTTCAACACAAAGCTGGGTGGCAGTTCTCATTGACTTGCTGCACACACAGGTGGGTGCAACCTCTCTTTTGGTTAGTTCAGGTTTACTGGATGGTACACAGCACACCCAGGGCCATATAGGAAGGTCTGGTGGGGGAGAATGAGATAGGGGTAGAGGGAGAGAGAGAGAGAGAGAGAGAGAGAGAGAGAGAGAGAGAGAGAGAGAGAGAGAGAGAGACTGAGTGAATAGACTGAGGGCTCTGCCTTTACTGGGGTCCAATGGCAGCATTGCTAGGGTTTTGTGGATTTGTATTTTATTGTCAAACTTAAAACATGAATGGAATAAGGATGTAAGAAGTGAAAAGCAGGGTCACTCTTGCGGTCAGTTATATAGGTTTTCAGAGCTTTCAAAATGAAGACCTTCCTTGTTTGGGTGGCCTGTGTACTTATCTAGTAACTGTGTTGTATAACTGGTGATTAAGACTAACTGGAACTTTAAGCAAACATAATCAGTCAGAAGGGTTTATGAGATGAGCTAGGGCTTATGGAATCTATGTAATCACAAGAACCCTCCGGGAAGCTCTGTTGATAATAGAGCTCTATGGTTTTAACTTCCTTTTCCCTTCTATAAATATGCCTCCATCCTGGCACCCAGGCCAGAGTGTGCACGTGGCTTGCCATGTCTATATGCACTGAGTTGCAAACGCTTCTTCTCAAATAAATCCTATTTGGTGACAAAACGCCTAGATGATATTATTTTTCAGTCGATATTTTGGGGGCTTCCCTGAGATTTCAGGGAAGAACAATCAGATGGTGTCAAGGCAGGTGAGCCACCAGGTGCAGGCACCTCACGTGGAGCCGCTTGGGCTAAAGGCTTGCACTCTAGTTAGGAAGCTTAGGGTGAGCCCCCTGGAATGGAGCTTCTGCTTTTTGCATTTTGAAGTTCTCTGCACTTTATTTGAGAATTGTTCAGGGGATTTATTTTTGTGTGTGCATGTGTTAGCAAGGGCTTGTCTGTTTGTCACTCTGTTGTCTGTGAGTACTCAGTTTGACACATTGGCCTGACTTCTTTGGAATGAGTTGTCCTTTGAGACAAAAATGGCTTTTGCCTAAAGATCCTTTGGATCAGAGTTTATTTCTACTGAAATTAGTCAGTTTGGCCCAGTGCTAGACTGTCGTCTCAGAGAGAGAAGAGCCGCCCAAGCTCACTCTCTATCTGGGGTCCCTGAGGTCAGTTATTTTTCTAGAACTGGTTCTTAGCCTTCAACCTGGTCCTCTGTGAAAAGACTTCTCTGGAGCGCGGCTGGCTGGTTTCTGACCTGCAGGTTGCTCAAGCTCTTTTAAATTGTCATAGGCCCTTTAATCTAGAGGAAAGTCTCTGAAAAATTATATTGCAGCTATCTAAATATTCTATGACCATCTCTCTTTTGCCACAGATGCTGCTGGCCTACTAATAGTTAAAAACCATCAGCATTTTCATGCACATATTTAGCTAAATGGGCAGATGTGACTAAAAGTGATTCAGAAAATCAATGGCCACTCTGGGTATCTTTTGAAATTTCCAAGCTTTATTTTCTTAAAACCATTTTGGACAATAATAGCACTAAAATAGGTAAAAACTGAATGGAATGCCTATTTTGAATGGTATTTTGAGGCTTCCAAATGAGACCAAGAATCTGAGGTTGCCTTTTTCTGAAGTAAAGTCTTAAAATTAACAGAGGCTACTGAAAATTTTAAAAAGACAATGGTGTCTGAGGTCACATGTTCTTCGTCTGCAGCGCTGTCCTGCCTTCCCCCTCTCCTCCATCGTCTCAGGATCCATGGTCAGGTCCATCCTATTCTTCTACGCAGACTTTGCCTCAGGCTTCTCCTCTTGCCCAAGTGCATCTCTCCAACCCCTTTGCCTCACACTCCACCTTCGATGTCGTCTTGCCTCCACTCCCTCCTTCCTTATCTTCAGTTCTGCCTCTGGTGCCATTTTCCCTTGGGTCCTCTCCTACTTCCCTTTCTCTTAACTTACCAGTACTTTCCCATATTAGATTAATACAATGGGAATCCTAACACACTACAAGTTTCATGTCTTTTTGACTAAAGCTGAGCTTGGAGCCATTGTATAGGAATTCCCTAAGGTACCTGAGGATCTGCACAAGTTTGCTGAGGAATCTGATATTATCGTTCAGGTCTATCAGGCTGGGTTCTCTGGTTTATATCAGCTACTTCATATATTCATTGGTGAAGGCCAGGTTTGACACTGGATGAGAACTGCCAGATGAGAACATCCCAAAGGGAACTTTGAAGAGCAATCTTGCAATTTGGAGGAAGAAGCTAGAGAACTTGTTTGAAAACTACACCAAGCAATTCCCAAAGCTTTTGTAAAGCCTGCTGATAGAGCAAAATTCACACTTGCTCACAAAAGTCTGACTGTTCATAACTAATCTGTTCATAACTATTATAATAGGCTTCAGGTCATTTTTGAGGGAAAATCTGTTTTTCAGGTGTTGCTACTACTTGGGTACCTTTTAATTCCTTGTTAATGGGCTGAAAAGAGATCTTTCCCTCCTAGTTAAGATAACCAGGATGAAATGGGAGACTGTGGCCACCCTAGATATGGCTATTTGACTTTCCATCCTCTACATGAGGCACTATAAGTAAGGTGGCCAAGATTTTTAATTTTGACACTCAGCCCTATATGAAACCAAAAGACTCCAAACTTTCGCCATTATTGCTAAGAGCCAAGACACTGGAAAAGGAATTCCATGAGTTTAAGCAGTTCACATGCTCTTAGCCTTCTGCTCAGCCTTCTAACCATCTTTCAGTTAGTTGCCTTACTTCCTGTGAAATCTTTTTGTTAACCTCTTCTCATATAACTTTCACAGTGTAATAACCTTAATCAGATACACTTCTCCCTTCTGGGACTGATTAAGCACCTTATGTGTGCTTGAAACTGACCCCACTCACGACTCCTCCTGATGATTTGCAGGAGACTCCTCTAGGTAGAGCTGATTTCTCATGATTTACAGGTGTGGTTCACACTTAAAAAATGACAATGGTAAGTACTGCTCTGGTTATGCTATTGTAACCCCTTTCAAAGACATTGAGGTGGCATTTTTGCCTTTAGGTACTTCAGCACAGCAGGCTGAATTACCTGCCCTCACTCAAGCTTACATTTTAGCCAAGGGAAAAACTGTCAACACTTACAGTGACTGTACATATGCCTTTGGAGTAGTTCATGACTTTGGGATGTTAGGGAAGCAACCTGGTTTCCTTACCTTCAACAAAGATAAAATTATAAATGGTTCATGTATCAGGAATTACTGGATGCTATACTTTTCCCTGATGCTTTATCTGTTATTAAGATCCCAGGACATTCTAAACCTGACTGAAACTCCTTAAAGGAAAGGTAAATGTTTCTGTTTGGCTCCACGGTCTCATTCAACTCAAAAATAATCTACATACACACTTTTGGATGATTCATTCTCAACCCCTAGAATCATGACCTAGTTTCTTCCTTTTGCATGTATCTGTTCAGTTTTTTTTTATCACCTTTTATTGGAGAGGTGGTCTTTGCCCCCATTGCATATTCTTGGCTCCTTTCTCCTAAATTAACGACCATTTGTATTTATTTATTTCTGGTCTCTATTCTGTGTTATTGGCCTATATGTTTTTATGCCAGTACCATATTGTTTTGAAGACCATAACTTTGTAATATAGATTGAAATCAGGTGCTGTGATGCCTCTTGTTTTGTTCTATTTTCTCAAGATTGCTTCGGCTGCTCAGGGTCTTTTGACCACAGAACTTTAACTCAGGGGCGGCATAAGGTCTTAGGAGGTGAAACCTCTGGCAGGCAGAGCAGTGACAGAGAAGAAGTAATGAAAACAGGATTCACTTGACTTCTAACCTGGTCTCTTAGGAACAGAGAATCAGCAGGAAAAATTTCCATTCAGTCCAGACCTGTGACCCACAGGGAAATAATGTGCTCAGAAGTGGGAGTAACAGTGGAAACAGTGTCTAATGAGTAGATAAAGGGAACTGCAAATATTTCCTCTGCTGCAGTCCTTTAGCGTGTGTGTATCCTTAGGCTCCATGGGACATGGTTGTTGCTTTTGGATTCCTATATGTGGCTCAGAGACCAATGCTTCACTCCTTTCTGCTATCTTGACTGGGGACAGAGCTCCAGTCTCCATCATCAACCATCCAGATAGGAATTCAGACTTCTACACAGAGTCCTCCTTCTCAGAGACTCCACATAAGTGAGTCTAAGAGCCCAGTAGGTAGTCCAGGAAAGGGTCAGAAAGAATGGAATCTGAGAACTTCTACCTGAGGTCTCCTGAGAGCCCAACCAGCCTCACCCAGAGCCCAACGATGGCCACGTTTGTTTGCTAGGTGCACTAATGAATTTAAAAGTAATTTATTTAGTATCTTAAAAAGGGAAATTGTTATTGGAATCAGCAATACCAGGATCATTGGTGACAGTTCCATGATGAGAATGGAAGTCCATTGGATGAGAATTAAGAAGGAACGGGAGGCATAAAGTGCTTCCAGCAAAATCAGAACGTACACAAGGAGTCTTGCAGTTCAGGGGAGTAGGAAAACAGTATTAGGTGTGGAGGCGTGAGTAGGGAAGTGAGGGCATTTTTTTTTAACAGGAGTTTATTTGAACATGTTTTTTTACATCCAGACCAAGGCAATAGATACAACCCTGCAACAGCCATTCCTGAGAGGAACATATCATCTCTCACTGTTGGGTATTCACATAAGAACATTTAATAAGTAAAAGAGGAATAACAAAGAGTTTTACTTTACAATTATTTTGTTACTTGTGCAACTGTGTATATTGTTGGTTTATAAACCTTTTAGTTCACTGCAAACTGTGCAATTTCTTTACAAAGTTTATATAGTGAGGGATGAATTCTTCTTGTGTTTTTTTTTATTTTATGCTTTCAAACAAAAATTGGAGTTTTTCCCACTAGAGATTTTTACTGTTTAACAGTGAATTATTTTACATATGTATAAATTTACTGAGGAGAATGTATGAATGTTTATAAATTTTATGTGGTTAATTCTATCAGTCAGATAAATTGTTTTCCCTCTATTACATTTTTATTATTAAATTTATGGGGTGACATTGGTTAATAAAATTATATAAGTTTCAGGTGTACAATTTAATAATACATATACATATATTTCATTATATGTGAAACAGAATGACAAATTTTAAGTGTAAAAATTTCTCCTAAATTCTTAGTAGTAAAAATCTTCTTTTATATGTATTATGTTCTTATTTCACATCTGTCTCTCCTTATTTCTACCTTTTTGTTTTCATGGTAACGTGTGTTTTTAAAAATAGCAATCACCTTCTTTCATCCTGTGAAAGTCATTCTTTTGCATTCGTCTAATGATCACCTCTCTGCTTTTCCTAAGCATATTTGATTCCATTTACATTTATATAGGTAAAACTGGAATATTTGATACTGCTTCCATCACTGCTTTTTTTAAAGTATTTTTATATTTTTTCATTTGCAGATCTTTGACAATTTTATCTTTAATTATCGATCCATGTTGGTGCAATTAAATTGTTATTTTATATCTTTTCTTTTCAGAATTTAGTCTTATATTTTTATTCAATTTTATTAAACACAATAATTTGAATCTACATATGAACATGGTTTTATTATCCTGAAATTCTTTTTATTTTATGATTTTTTTATTGCTTAACATTTTTCTATATAAATGCACGCATTTATGAAATCACTTAAGTAATATTGTAATGGAGAAGGCCCAGTACCATGAAATGAGTGTGATATGACATCATGTCCTCAGGGATAAATGTATAAATAAAAGGGGACCAATAGATGTAGCAAAGAAGATTTTATAGAGTGTCTGGGGAACCTTTGCATGTTGGACAAAGAACAGAACCAGGATGAGTGTACCCATCAGATATGTCACAAGCAAGTCAACACTAAAAGCCTGGAAACAGCAAAGAAGCCACAAAGAAAAGTGAGAGAAAGGCCACTACTGGGCCATATAAGAATGAGGGTGATCAAATAAACACAAATAGGTGCAGGAATAACAATTAGATCAGGGCTGAGGTGGACGCTGTTATGAGGCCAGTGGGACAGTAAAGGTCCGGTCAGTGTGAGGTCCCTCAAGTCCAAGGGAACTTCAGCACCCACACTGCCTGTCTCCTCTCTCTGCACCTGGCTCTCTGGAGGATCTTCATTCTTGCTACTTTTCCCTCATTGGCAGGAACTGGTGTTCTTTTAAACTTTTTTTTCCTGTACAGCATTGGGTTCCAAAAAAATTTTTTTACTCTTTCCCAAATAGGACATTCCAGTTACACTGTGATCCAGCATATCCTCACACAAACACAGAAATACACATATGCTCGTGTGTGCATGCACACATGCGCACACACGCCTGACAAAGAACCATGAAACGATATTGTATGCACCCTCACTATGTGTGATGCGCTCTCATATTTTCTTTTGTGCCTTCTTGATTCCATTCTATTTAATTCTTACAGACCATAGTCCAACACCCTAGAGAATCCTGATATAGAATATGTAAACATTCTTTTAGCATGTCCTCCATATTAGGTTAGTTTTTCCTGCTTCTCTTTTTTCTCATTACAGGCACGTTCAGTTAGAATGCATTCTCTCATCCCTCCATGGAATACATATTTATTCAGCTACTCTTCCCAACTCAGCTAAGTCTGCTGGGAAGGTGGTGATGTGTATAACATGCTGCATGTTATACATATCACAGCACTCACTGTGTAGAGGAAAGAAAAGGCATAGAATTAACTAAAAATTATACCATGGGCACCATAACACCTAAATAAGTTCATAAGAAAGTTTTTTTTTATATAACGTTCAGAAAAATAAAAGGTTCTAGAGGAGACGATGCAGGCAATTTGAAAAAGAAGATGGAGATGGGTGAAAATTTCCCTAAGACCAGTGAGGAGACTCCAAGCAGATAAAAGTGTGTGTGTGAAGACTCTGAGCATTGAAGTTGTATGATCAGGTAAATCTGGGAGTCAAGTTCAATATTGGAGAGTCAGTGTGAAGAGAGGGCAGGATACCATGGTGTGAAGCTGGTGGGTGGTGGCACAGAGAGTCCAAACTCTTATTTTGAAGATACAGAATTTTGGCTTCTATCTCATTGAGGAGTCACTGATGTCAGCTTTGTAATATAGAAACTCCTCTTTTAGGCCTTAGGAATATCTGTTTGGCAAGAGGGGTCCAGCCTGTGATAGATGGGAGAGAAGACAGAACTGAAATGCAGCTGTGGAATTGGGGACCAAGAGGTGGTGAAGCAATGGAGACACTGGAGAGGCAGAAGAAAATAATTCAGCCTCATCTCATCACAGGAGTAAACCTCTTCATTTACCCACGGAAGGACTGTGCTAAGCGTGTTACATATATTTCTAATCTGTCACCACTCTGTATGGAACCCACTGTCTGCAACTATTTGGGTGACGATATTAGCATTAGAAGGTCTGGGTGTCTCTCTTTGTTCAAAAAGCTAAGAGGTGGTAGATCCCAGAATCAAAACCCAGTTTTCTGGTTCTAAAAGTTTTGCTCTTAAATGTATTTATAAATGTCCCTTCCCATTTCAGTTTTCAAAACTGACATTTTTTTATGCACTATATATTTCTTCTGTGAATGTAGGTTTGGTCTCTCTGCACATTTCTATTGGGATATTAACTCCATAAGATGTCTTGACATCATAAAGGTATTGCTTTTTTCTCTTTTGAATTAATTATTTGCTACTTTATTGGTTATTCTAGACCTTGAGAGGACATAACTGCTGTTGGCTTATTGCCAAAATCAAGAACAGATTCTCCTGGATTCTCTCTCTCTCTCTCTCTCTCTCTCTCTCTCTCTCTCTCTCTCTCTCTCTCTCTCTCTCTCTCTCTCTCTCTCTCTCTCTCTCTCTATTTATTTAACTTATTGTTTTAAGTACAAGGCAGAAAGTAGTTATATCAAAATGGAGCCCCATTTTTACGTCTCCATTGGAGTCTTACTGACTGAAATTTGATGCTGTTTCTATTTTATCTTGAGGAAAATAATGTGTTGACACCATGCCTTGTATCATTCCTTTCCTCATTATTATGGCTAAGGCTGGGTACAGCTAGGTAGTAACATGGCCATACTCTGTGTACCTGTGGTTTACAGAGCATGAGCAATTCTCAAGACAGGGTTACCTAGTTCATATACTGCAAAATATGACCCTTAAAATACAGTTGCTAGTATGTTATCTAACAGATAGAAATAAAGAAGGGATCACTTCTACTCACAGGGTCCCTTAAAAACAAAAAGAATAAAATGAAAGGAACAACATGAGATTAAAGGATCCCTAAGCCTTAAAGTTTCATCTCTAGCAGACACACCATCTTATTCCTCCAGATTCTCTGACACCATCGCTATCATCTCTCTCTTGCTCATCCTCCTCACACAAGGCTTCTTTTTGAGCCTTGATTTCTTAAGACAATTGCCAACTTCAGGATCTTTGCACTGGCTCTTTCCAGCTTATAGCCCTCCCCAGAAATCTTCCTATCTTCCCTGTGTCTCCTTGAGGTCTCTGTACAAATGGCACCTTGTTTGCATATTTTTCTTAATTCTAGTAAAAATAACAACACATCCATTCTCTTTTAGACATACTTGCCTTTTCCTCAAAGCACGTCTATAGACTGACATCATATATGATTTTTCATTTTTAATATTCTTTCCCTATCATTGAATTATAGGAACTTTTGTTTCTCAGCACCCTACAATACTTGACAAGAAAATGGCCAGGATTCAGCATATATTCCTCAAATACAAAACAGAATTTATCATTGAATCTGAAAAAATACATGATTTATAGGGCAAAATTCTGAGAGTGGGATAGGAATTGGTAATCAGAAATGTCATAAGAGATTTTTTTTAAAGGGAATCAGATTTATGGTATTATATATATATTATATATGGACAGACAGACAGACAGAGACAGAACAGAGAGACAGAGACTGCAAAATAGAAATTGTACAATTTTAACATGTCAGTAACACCCATATGCAAAAATTAATCATATTTTGTTTTGTTTTGTTTTGTTTCACTTTAGTCACTGCCCCTACCACATGGAACCATGGAATGATACGCGACTTTCAGAATTTCTTCTTCTGGGATTTTCAGAGGAACCAGAACTGCAGCCCCTCATATTTTGGCTCTTCCTCTCCATGTATTTAATCACTGTGTTTGGAAACCTGCTCATCATCCTGGCTGTCAGCTCAGACTCCCACCTCCACACTCCCATGTACTTCTTCCTCTCCAACCTCTCCTTGGTGGACATCTGTTTTACTTCCACTACCATCCCAAAGATGCTGGTGAACATCCAGACACAGAGCAGAGTCATAACCTATAAAGGCTGCATGACCCAGATTTATTTTTTCCTACTCTTTGGAGTGTTGGATGACTTCCTCCTGACCGTGATGGCCTATGACCGCTATATGGCCATCTGCCATCCCCTACACTACACAGTCATCATGAACCCCTGGCTCTGTGTGCTGCTGGTTCTGGTGTCCTGGATAACAAGTGCCCTGTATTCCTTGTTACAAAGCTTAATGGCTTTGCAGATGTCCTTCTGTACAGACTTGGAAATCCCCCACTTTTTTTGTGAACTCAAACAGGTAGTCCAACTTGCCTGTTCTGAAAAGTTTCTTAATAGCATCATGGTGTATTCTGGAGTTGGGCTGCTGGGTGTTGGTCCCCTCACTGGAATCCTTTACTCTTACTCAAAGATTGTTTCCTCGATACGTGTAATTCCATCAACTCAGGGGAAGTATAAAGCATTTTCTACCTGTGCGTCTCACCTCTCAATTGTCTCCTTATTTTATTGTACAGGTCTAGGAGTGTACTTCATCTCTGCTGCTACCCACAGCTCACAGGAAAGTGCAGTAGCCTCAGTGATGTACACCGTGGTCACACCCATGCTGAACCCCTTCATCTACAGTCTGAGGAACAAAGACATAAAGAGGGCTCTGAAAAGATTCTTTGAGATGGCAGGAATAAGAATAACAGAATAATCATGAATGCTGTCTTTGAATATCAGAACATATGCTAAGAACTTAAAAATAGCAGATTATTATAATTATACTCAGTTTTGTTCGCCTTCATTTTCACCAATTAGCTAATGCTGTATAACGAACTGCCCTAAATGCTATAATTTATATCAAATGGGCTTATATGCTGGGAGTTAGTCTGATCTCTGCTCAGATGCTCATGAGACTGCTTCACCTGGTAGTCTCTACAGCCCAACCTTGTTGTCTTTGAGGTTGTAGTACACCCCTCTCTTGGACCAAATTGTGACAGTTTATATATGTAGTTTAATCTTCTAGTTAACAAAAAAAAATGAGTTTACCAAAAGTGATTTGTCTTAAAATAATGTCACTGTTTTGCTATCCACATATGACATATCACTTTCTACCCAGTGACATTTCTCCCTCCCTTGTTAAAACGTGACTCAACTACCTGTGCTCTACATTCTACCTTGAGCCAGGCATCATTAGATGTTTTTTTTCCTGTGCATATTACAATTTAAAGTTTACTGAATTAAAGGGACCTTTAATTTAAAAGAGTACATATTACATGGGTCATTTATACATAATTCATGGAAGTGTATGAAAGCTTTAATTGCATTGTTATATAATTGTGAAAAATTGAATCTCCCTGAGCCTCAGGTCCATATTTCTGATGTTCATGTGGGATAATAATAATTCTGATGAATTCATAATAAATAAATTATGTGGAAATATTTTATTGAGTACAAGAACTCTTTTGTAAGTTGGTATTTTGTTTGTGTATATGTATTTGTATATTATTTTTAAGAAATAAGCACACTCACTTGTATATATATACACACACAGACTCAATAATTTCATCTTTTAAAAGGAAATTTTAGAGAACACTGAAGAGGATAGAAATAAAAATAACTATAGTTTGTTTAACATGAAAATTTTAAAATATAGACATTAAAGCAGAATTGTTGTCTTGAATTTAATAATGAATTGTTTTCCTATCTGAATGTCCAAAGACCTCAAAGTCAGAATCGCATTTCCATTTATGCAACAGGGAATTCTATGTACCAGCTAAAGCGGCAAAATCGCCAAATTGACCTTAGACTTTTTTCATCTACCTGGGGGTGTGGGTGGAGGTTTACACAAAATGTTCTTACCTAGGGGAACCAAAATTAAAGAACTGAGAAGCTTAAAGTCAGTTTTCTACAAAAACAATTATTTAATAAATGTCTGTATACGTTGCTATTGCTGCTGTAATAAAATACCACACTACAGATTTAAAAGAAAGAAATTTATTCGTCTATAATTCTGGAGGTCAGAAGTCTTAAGAGAGTCTCACTGGACTAAAATCAAAATGTATGCAAAGCCAGTTATCTTTTAGAGGTTTCAGGAGAAAATTTGTTTCCTCTCCTATTCCAGTTTCTCATGGCCACAAGCATTCCTTGGCTCATGGCCCTTCCTCCATCTTCAAAGCTAGCAGTGTAGCATCTTCCAGTGTCCCTCTGATTTCAACTATTCTTCCTTCCTCTTCCACATTCTAGGACCATGACGGTGACATTAGTCCCACCTGTATAATCATGACTAATCTTCTTAACTTTAAGTCAGCTGATTAGCAAACTTATTCCATCTGCTACCTTCTTCCTCCCTTGCTATGAAAAATAACAATATGAGTTTGTGGGAATTATATTTTGAATATCTTTTTGAGGCTCTTATTCAGCCTACTATAAAATCAGGGCCCTTAGATAAAATAATCAGATGAGTTACTTTTCCAGAAGTATACAATATTATGTCACTCACGAATCTTTATATAAAATAATTTAATGATGAATTTATAATAGCCACTGGAATTAATACGTTATTTCTTCAAAGTTACATGCAAAAATGACTCCTGGTTAAGAAGACTTAAAACTACCTGCACCTGGCTTTAACACAAAACCACAGCCTTGCTACTCAGAGAGTGGTCTTCTCTCCAGGACCTGCAACATAAATATCACCTGGGAGATTGTTTGATTCTCAGAATCTCGGGGCCCCCCAAAATCTGTTGAATCAGATTCTGCATTTTAACTGGAATCCTGGATAAGTCATACACACAGTGAACTTGGAGAAGAGTTGATGTAGTATAAGTTTTCTCTCAACTTTTCATATATTGACAATTGGGCAGAATGATTATTTGTGTTGGGTGTTGCAGGTGTTTAGCAGCCTCCCTAGACATTGCCAAGTAGCCCAGGGACAACATCAGCTCAGACTGGGAACCACTAGCCCAGAGTTGAAAACTGGAAACATCCTATCATATTTCAATCAAGACCCATCCCTCACTAAACTCCTTCAAGCCTCATTTCTGCAAAGGGGAATGGAGTTCATAATAGTACTACCTCATGAATGGACTGTTTGAAAAAGTTAAATTAGACGAAGTCTATAAGGTGCTAAACTCAGATTATTTAAAAAAAATATTGGAATGTATCTCTCATAATTAACAAACATGTTATAATACAGGCCTGAATTATAGCTCTTAACTGTGATATAAGTACAAAATTCATAATTATTTTGACAAATGAGTCAGGAAGCCAAAGAGTATGATGTCCAGGACTGCATACCAGAAGGAACCTAGCTCTCTCCTTGTTGAAGAGGAAATAGCAATTCTCTGCAGACATCATGGCTGTGTCCCTACCACAAATTAGATGAATGGGACCAGATATTGAGGGTTCCGCTATCTCAGACGTTGTAGAAAATGAGAAGTCAGGGTTGAAATGAGTTGGTAAGAGGTTAGACCTCTGGAGAGCAGGGAGATCAAACGAGAAATAAAAAATTATTCACTTGACTTCTAAACTGATCTCTTGGAATCAGAGAATCATTAGGAAAAAATTCCATCCTGTTTATTTCAGAGGCCTAGAGGGAAATCATGTGCTTAGAAATTGGAATAACAGGAGAGAGATGCCTGATGAGCAGAGAGAAAAAGAGCACTAATACCTCCTCTGTGCAGTCCTTCAGCTTGTACTGCGTTGATAGACAGGACAGGGTTGTCGCTTTTGACACCTAAGCCATCTCAGAACTGATACTTCATTCCTTCCTGCTATCCCGTCTGGGGACAGAGCTTCAGTCTCCATCATCAACCACCCAGGAAGGAATTCAGACTTCCACACAGAGATCCTTCTCAGAAACCCCACCCAGCTGAATCCGAGAGCTCAGCAAGTACTTCAGAAAAGGGTCAGAGAGGATGAAATCTGAGAACTCTTACCTGAGCCACATGAGAGCCCAATCAGCCCAGTCAGACAAGCAATCTCAGTTTGTTTTCTTGGTTACGTGACTTATTACAATTAATTTAGTGCATTAATAACCATGTGTCTGTTTGAATCCACACTAAAGGACCATAGTTGATAATTAAATAATGGGTGACACTATAGAACTAGTGAGATGCATAAAATAGTTGCAGTAAAATGAAAACACATCTGAGGAGCTTTGCTGGTTGGGGAGCAGGAAATAGACTGTTAGGTAGAGAGGATGATTCAGTGAAGTGAGAGCATTTGTATTAAATTTCTAAGATAGGATGTATTTGAGCATGTTTTGTATTTATTGAAAAGATCCAGACCAGTGGAGGTAGAAACTACTTTGCAACAGCCATTCCTGAGACGTACATTGCAGAATCTTCTCTCATGCTGGATAGTCACATGGAAAATAATTACATAATGTCTAAGGAATAATACTAAATAGTTTGTATTTTTTCGTTATTGCCGAGACTGCATATATTTTGAGATTTGTTACCCTTTTACTTTATTGGGAGAGTTAGGAGGAATTCCTATCCCGCACTCAGCCTTTACCCCAGTGGTCATTGTCTTCTATATTTTTAATGAGAAATTCTGTCGAGCACTTGGGGAATATAAAATGAGGACTGACCCACTTTTAGGCAGCATAAAGAGTGCTGAGAAACAAACATTTTTGTAGTTCAGTGATGAAGAAGTTAAGGTCACTCGTTCTTAAATTTTAATGCATGAAAGGCATCATAGCCAGATCATGTTTACAATTATACGAAGAGAACTTTGTTGATGGGGTGAGATACCTCCAACTTGATTTAAAATTTATTTCGTTTGGGTTTTCAACATGAAATTTCTTTATTTAAGTGACACTAATCAATGAAGGAGAGGCTTCAACTCAGTTCCCTCAGCAAATTTTATTAAATAAATGTCTATGTTAGATTCTATTGCTCCTGCAAAATATTCTCACATCAGTTGATTAAAACAAACAAATGTATGCTCTCACATTTCTGAATGTCAGAGCTTGAATGTGTCTCATGGGCAAATATCAAGATGTCTACACAGCTGAGATCCTTCTAAGTCTCAGGGGAGAATCTAGAGGCTCAGGTGAAATTCTGTTTCCCTTCCAATTCCAGTTTGCGTTCTAATCACCTGCATTCCTTGGCTCAGGCTCCTCCTCCACCTCCAAAGCCAGAAGTGTAGCATTCTCACCTTTGCCTTCTCTTTTTCTAGAGGAGCACTGTGGTTACCTTAGTCCCACCTGGATTACCCTGGCTCATCTTCTACCTTAAAGACAGCTGATTAGCAAACCTGTTCCATCTGCTACCCAACCCTCCCCTGCTATAAAAATGCCACATCCAAAGGCACCAGGGATTAGGACATGGACATCTTTTGGAGCTTTTTAATCTTCTACTACAAAGTCTTTTTTAAAAGTATGTGATTATGTGTCACTCATGTGCCCTTATATAAAAGAAACAAACACAGAATTTATCACGGCTTCTGGAACGAGTGAATCCTGTTCATTCAAAATTACATGCAAATTTGTTTTTTTCATTCAGAATATCTAAAACTACCTGCTCTTGCCTCTAACACATGATATCAGCCTTGCTGTTCAAACAGTCATCCTCAGACCCGGACCTGCAGGACCTGCTGAATCAGACTCTGCATTTGAACTAGAGTCCTCAATAATTTATACACACTTTGAAATTCCGAACTTGTGGTCCAGACTAGGTGTTCTCACCTTTGACCATTGACATTTGGGGCAGGATAATAATTTGGGGTGGATGGGGTTGCTTTCCTATGGATTGCAGGTGTTTAGCAGGATCCCTTCAGACATTGCCAGATACCCCAAGGGCAAAATAATTTCTAGGTGAGAACCACTGTCTAGAAGCAACTTGCAAACATTATAATCAAGGCCCAATAGATATTCTGATATTAACTTTGGGCACATCACTAACCCTTCTGCTCCATCCCAGGGCCTTTGCACTGACCTCTGCGGGGCACACAGTTGTCTACATAACCTGGCATTTCCCTTCTTTTTGTCCTAGAGGTGATGTTCAAATGTCATCTTGTTTGCAGATATTGCTCAAGTACCCATAAAAAAAGTCCTCATCACTTTCTCCTTTAGAGTGGCTTTCCTTTTCTTCATACCACCCGTCACTTTCTGAAATGTTATATATTTTTATTATTTTCTCTACACTCTTTCCTCATCATTGACTTGTAGAGCTTTTGCTCTTCAACACTCTATACTTGCAAAGTAGACAATGCCTAAAACCTGGTCAGCAAATTATTAATATTCCTAAAATACATAAAGAATTTTCATGAACACTATAGAACATATGAACCCTTAGGAGAAAAAGCAGATTGAGATAAAAAAAAATCTTAATTCGAGATAACACAGGAAACCCAAAGAGAGGAACAGATCCATATAAAAATATTTAAATTAATATTTTGACTGCAAAACATAAGCTCTAGCATTTCCCAGATATAAATTATTTGATGTCACTTGGGAGCCCTGATATAAAAGAATGGAACACAGAATTAATCCCTTCTATAGAATGAGTAAAAAACTTTTCTTTCAAAATTATGTACAGGGAAGATTCCTAGTGGGGAAGGCCTAAATTACCTACACCTGACTCTAACACAGGTGCATTGCCTTGCTACTCTAAGTGAGATTCACAGACCAGGCCCTGCAGCCTCAACATCACCCGGAGTCTATTTGACTCTCAGAATCTCTGAGTGCACAAGGATCTGCATTTTGCATTTGAACTAGAATCTTAGGTGACTCGAATGCATGGTGAAGATGATGAAGAGATGGTATAAAATAAGTTTTCTCTCACCTTTGCATGTTGACAATTGAAGATTACTTGTGTTGGAAACTAGGTGTTGCCGAATCGCCCAGGGGCAACATCATCTCAGGTAAAGGATCACTGGCCCAGAGTTTGAAAACTGAAAGCATACTGACAGATTCCCATTAGGGCCCATCCCTCACTCAGTTTGTAACTTGGGACGGACACCAAACTCCTTCAAGCTCCATTTCTACAAAGGGGAGTAGGGTAGTACTACCTCATAGATGGATTTTTGAAAAATTAAATCAAAGTCTGTAAGTTGCTAAACTCAAATTTAATGGCATAAAAACATCAAAATGTATTTCATAATTAACAAATATTTTATAATAGGCACTAAACAACAGCTGTTGACTCATAATATAAGTACAAAATTCCTAATTATTTTGAAAAATTTGGTAGGAAGCCGATGAGTCTAGTGCTTAGGATTGCATCTCAAAAGAACACAGCTCTCCCCTTATGGAAGAGGGAATAGCAATTCTCTGGAGCCCAGTCTATGTCTCATCACAAATCAGTGATTTAAGGATAAAGGGACCTGGTCTTCACTGGTTCTGTTGTCTCAGAAGTTGGAGAAAATGTGAGGTGATGGGAGGTTAGACCTCTGGGGAGGAAGGAGATCAAGGACATGGAGAAACAAACACTGGATTATTTTTACTTTTAACCTAGTCTCTTGGGATCAGAGAATCATTAGGAAAATTGTCCTTTCTGTTTATTCCAGAGGCCCAGAGGGAAATCATGTGCTTAGAGGCTGGAATAATAGGGGAAATGCCTGATGAGCAGATAAAGAGTAGTAATACCTCCTCTGTGCAGTCCCTCAGCTTGTACAGTGTTGGTGGACAGGATATGGTTGTTGCTTTTGACTCCTAAGCTGGCTCAGAACTGAAGCTTCACTCCCTCTTGCTGTCTTGTCTGTGGACAGAGCTTCAGTCTCCATCACTAGTCATCAAGGGAGGAACTCGAAATTCCGCACAGAGCCATCCTTTTCAGAGACCCACCATGTGAGTCTGAGTGTCCTGCAGGTAGTTCTTGAAAGAGTCAGAGAGGATGGAACCTGAGAACTCTTACTTGAGTCACATGAGATCCCAGTCGGCACAGCCCAGAGACAAGAGATCTCTGTTTCTTTTCTTGGTTAAGTGACTAGTTTATAATTAATTTAATGTGTTAATAAGCACGTATCTGCAATACAGGAACCATAACTGACAATTAAGTGATGGGCATGGGAGTCTGGTTGGGAGACACTGTACAAGGAGTGAGATGCATAAAATGGTTACAGTAAAATGAAAACACATCATAGGAGTTTTGCTGGTCAGGGAGAAGGGAATAGAGTGTCAGGTATGGAGGACGGTGCAGTGAAGTGAGAGTGTTAGCATTAAATTTCTAAGATGGGCTGTAGTTGAGCGTGTCTTTTATTCATTGAAAAGACTTAGACAAGAGAAGGTAGATTTTACCTTACAACAGTCACTCATGAGACATACACTGCAGAATATTCTCTCATGCTTAGTATTCACGTGGAAAATAATTATGTAATTAAATACAAAGGATTACTAAATAGTTTTAATTTGAATTACTTCATTACTGGCAAGGCTGCATTAATTTGGGGGATTGTTGCCCTTTTACTTTCTCTGTTGGAACAGTTAATAGAATTCCTAACCCACACTCAGCCTTTTCCCCCAGTGGTCATGTCTTCTATATTTTTAATGAGAAATTCTGTCATGCACTTGGGGAATATAAAATGAGGATTGAACAACTTCTAGGCAAAGAGTATAGGGTGATAAAAAAAACACAAGTTTTTGCAGTTCAGCGAGAGAGAAATTAAGGTCACTGGTTGTACCTTAAATTTTAACGCATCAAAGGCATCATAGCCAGATCATGTTTACATTTATGCAATGATGACTTCACTGTACAAGGTGATTGGGTGCAATACCTCCAACTCTATTTAAAATTTCTTTCTTTTTCATGTGAGTTTTCAACGTAAAATTCTCTTACCCAAGGATGCTAATGAATGAACGGAGAGGCTTCAATTCAGTTCCCTCAGGAAATTTTATTGAATAAATATATGAGATCCTACCACTGCTGTAAAATATTCCCACACTAGTTGTGTAAACCAAGCAAATATATGCTCTCACAGTCCTGGTGCCAGACACTTCAATGTGTCTCATTGGCTAAATTCAAGATGTCTGCAGGGTTGGGTTTCTTCTCGAGGCTCAGGTGAAATTGTTTTCTTTCCCATTCCAGTTTGCATTCTTGCCAGCTGAATTCCTTGGTTCCTGGCCCTTCCTCCTCTCCTTCAAAGCCAGCAGTGTGCCGTTTTCATCTTGTCTCCTCTTCTGCTTCTACCTTAAAGTCAGCTGATTAGCAACCCTATTCTATCTGCTACCCTGCTATAAAAAGAACATATTCAAAGGCCCTGGGGCTGAGGATGTGGACATCTTTAGGAGGTCCTTATCCTGTCCACTATAAAGTATTTTTAAGTATATTACTTAAGGTCACTCAAGGGCCCTTCTATAAAGGAAATAAACACAGAATTTGTCCCATTTTATGAATGAGTGAATACATTATCCTTTAAAACTACATGCAAGGAAATTTTTGGTTCAAAAACCTAAAACATTTCTAGCTGACTCCAACACAGGACCTCAGCCTTGCTATTGAGAGAAACAGAACTAGCAGCAAATATCACCTTCTGGGAACTTGATAAAAATGCAATTTCTTAGCCCAACAGGACCTGCTGAATCGTATTCTGCATTTCTGGTAGAATCCTTATTGATTCATAGGCACACTCAAGTTGAAGTGCTGGGCTAGACTAGGTTTTTTCACCTCTCACTGTTGACATTAGGGGCAGATAATTTTGGAGGATGCTTTCCCATGGATTGTTGGTGTTTAGCAGTATCCCTCTGGACATCACCAAACATCTCAGGGGGAAAAGAATTTCTGAGCGAGAACCACTGCCTAGAAGCAACCTGCAAAAATTATAATCAAGGCCTAACAGATACTCTATTAAGTTTGCGCATATCACTAACCCCTTATGCTCCACCCCAGGGCCTTTGCACTGGCCTTTCCCTCTGCGGGTACACAGTTGTCTACATAACCTGTCATCTTCCTCTTTTTTGTCCTAGAGGTGATATTCAAATGTCATCTGTTTGCAGGTCTTGCCTAAGTACCCATAAAAAATACAACATCCATGTCATTTTCTCCTACAGAACTGCTTTCCTTTTTTTCATACCACTTGTAACTACCTGAAATGTAATACATTTATATTATTTTCTTCTACATTCTTCTCTCATCATTGACTTGTAGGGACTTTTGTTCTTAAGCACTCTATACTCACAGCCTAGATGGTGTCTAAAACCTGGTCAGAAAATAAAGAATATTTCTGACATACAGCAAGACTTTCTCATTAACACTGTAAAATACATGAACCCTTTGGAGAAAAAGCAGATTGGGACAGAAATTTCTAAACTGAAACATCACAAAAAAAAGAACTCAAGAGGGGACTAGATCCACATAAAAATATTGAAATTAATTTTTTGATTGCAAAATATAAGCTCTAGCATTGGAACTAAGTGAGTAATGCCAGTTTGTATGAAAATCACTCCCATTAGTTTCCACTATTCTGGAAGTCACCTGTACTTCATGGAACCAGGGAATGATACGCATCTTTCAGAATTTCTTCTTCTGGGACTTTCAGAGGAACCAGAACTGCAGCCACTCATATTTCGGCTATTCCTCTCCACGTATCTGATCGCTGTGTTTGAAACCTGCTCATCATCCTGGCCGTCAGCTCAGACTCCCACCTCCACACACACATGTACTTCTTCCTCTCCAACCTCTCCTTTGTGGACATCTGTTTCACCTCCACCACCATCCCAAAGATGCTGGTGAACCTCCAGACACAGAGTAAAGTCATAACCTATGCAGGCTGCATCTCCCAGATGTATTTTCCCTACTCTTTGCAATGTTGAATGACTTCCTCCTGACCATGATGGCCTATAACCGCTTGTCACCATCTGTCACCCCCTGCACTACACAGTCATCATGAACCCCCGGCTCTGTGGACTGCTGGTTCTGGTGTCCTGGATCATGAGCTCCCTGAATTCGCTGTTAGAAAGCTTAATGGTATTGAGGCTGTCCTCTGTGCAGACTTGGAAATCCCACACTTCATCTGTTAACTCAATCAGATAATCCAATTTGCCCGTTCTGACACCTTTCTTAATAATATGGTGCTGTATTTTGTAACTGTGCTGCTGGGTGGTGGTCCTTTTGCTGGAATCCTTTACTCTTACTGTAAGATAATTTCCTACATACGTAGAATCCCATCAGCTCAGGGGAAGTATAAAGCATTTTCTACCTGTGCATCTCACCTCTCGGTTGTCTCCTTATTTTATAGTACAAGCCCAGGAGTGTACCTCAGCTCTACTGCTACCCACAGTTCACAGTCAAGTGCAGTAGCTTCAGTGATGTACACTGTGGTCACACCCCTGCTGAATCCCTTCAGCTACAGTCTCAGAAACAAAACCACAAAGAGCACCCTGCAAAGATTCTCTGGAATGACAGCTATAAAAGGGACAATCATCCTGAGACTGAAAAAGTGTCCTTGATTCCTGACTCCAAGCCTCTCAACTAGAAACTGATCTTTCAGTTTGTACTTGTAAAACTTGCTTCTTTTATTTGTGCCCTAGAATTTCCATTCGAGTTTAACTTCTCTGAGGTCCTGCTCAGTTTTTCCCTTTGTCCTTTTTTTCCTACCGTTACAAATTTCACCCGCCTTGATTAGAAATATTTTAAAATACCAGTTCATTTCTGAGCAATATAGACTTCTAAAGAATAATTACTTCTCTAATGACATACATTATTGCAAGTAATTTGTTCTTGTTTTACAGATAGAATAGTCATATTACTCCTGCAGCAAAAAAAAACTATGCTTGGCTACTAAGCCCATTCACATAATTGCATTTCAGGAATCTGAAACCCCAGTTTTCACTTTTGTATCCCTCATCTGTTTAATCAGTACCTTAACTGCTCTGATAAAGTGGTCTTCATCAGTGCTCCCTTTAAGTCTCAGCCTATTGATAGTGATGTTATAGCTGAGGAACATCTGAGGCATTGGCCTGGGCCCCTCCCTACTGCCTGTTACTCAGACAAGAGTCAACGTTGCGGCTGGACATTTTTTGTGGTCCTTATTATATTTGCAATAAGCATAAGGGAACTATGAAAACACCAGGTTTATTACTCACAGGTCCTGGTAAAGCTAGAGAATTAATACCCCCAGAAAAATATCTCCAATACAAAATAAGTTTGTAAGTTAGTTTATACTAACGGCCACTGGCAGGAAGTCACATGGCTCCCTGTTAACCCTTATAGAACGTGTTCAGCCAAGATTAACCAGTTAGACTTCTGGATGAACAAGTAACCAAGTCACAGAGATAATAATAGCATGGGATGAGTAAGAGCGCAAGACGTATAGCTCCCACTCCTGCACACCAGAATAACCTACTGACTTGCATTGTTCAGATGTTTTTCAGCCCACAAAGCCAACAAACACTCCACAAAAATATGCCCGAAACCAGACAAGGCAGTGCTAGGAGGGAAGCAGATGACCAGATGATGAAAATTAACCGCTTACCTAATCAAGGACCTTTCAACAAGACCCACCACCACAAACCCCTTACTGGTAATTACTCATAATCTTTCCTCTATATGTCCTCTTGTCTATAAGCCATCTGGGAGCTCAGGCTTCTGAGCCCTAGCTTTCCTGCTCTCCTGGGTGGTGCCGTTTACAGTAATATAGCAAATTTTTTTCAATGCGAAGCTCCGTATCAGTTCTTGAGTTGCTACACACGAGTGAGCGCAAACTCTCTTTTGGCTAGTTGAATTTCACTAGAGGGTAAACAGCACACCCAGGACAAAACAGGAAACTTTGAGGTTTGAGGAGTGTGTGTGTGTGTGTGTGTGTGTGTGTGTGTGGAGAGAGAGAGAGAGAGAGAGCGAGTGCAGGAGAGAGAGAGAAAGGATTGAGGGATCTGCCTTTATCGGGGTACATGGCAGCATTACCAGGGTTTGTGGATTTGCATTTTATTGGTAAATTTAGAACATGAGTGGAATTAGGGTATGAGAAGTGAAAAGAGGGGTCATCCATGTGGTCAGTTATCTATGATACCCAAGACTTTCTAAAAGGAGACCTTCATAGATAGGGTGGCCTGGATGCTTATCTCGTATCTGTGTCATATAGCTGGTGATTAAGACTAACTGAAACTTTAAGCAAATGTAATCAGTTGGAAGGGTCTATGCAAGGAGATAGGGCTTATGAAAGTTCTTCCACTTTACATAATTGCAAGAACGTTAACACAAGAAATGTTCTACAGGAAGAACAATATGTATATATTAAAGCTCTATGGTTCTAATTCCCTTTTCTTTTCTATAACTATCCCTTCATCTTAGCACCCAGGCCAGAGTGTACATGTAGTTTACCATGTCTGCATGCTCTGAAGTGGAACTTTTTTTTTTCTGAAAAATCCTTTTGGTGAAAAAAGACCTAGTCCATAATATTTTCAGTCCACATTTTGGGGGCTTGTCCAAGATTCCAGAAAATAACCACTCCCAACAGCTTCAGGGCAGGTGAGCCACCAGGTGCAAGCACTTCACATGAAACAACTTTGGATCATTATGTCATGTTTATGCCCAGGAACTCTGCAGTTTTCATAAGCTCCAGGAAGATGCCGATGCTGCAGGTTCTGGTCTGAGTACACTGTGAGTAGCAATGCTCTGGTCCTGTGGTAGTACAAGGTGCAACTTGTTGTAGGTCATCTTTGTCCCAATTTGAATTTGCATAAAATTTTGGGTGACAAATATGCAGTCATACTCCACTTAACAATGGGGATAAATTCTAAGAAATGTGTGGTTAGGCTAGATGACGTAATAGGGTGGACTCACACAAACCTAGATGGTATAGCCTACTACATACTCCTATTTCTCTGTAAGAGAAAGAAAAATTTTCCCTCTGCGCTTCTAGGTTCTTGGCTGACACATCCTTATAATAAAAAACAGATTAATAGGAGAAAAACAAACAGAAGTTTAATAACATGTATTCTTCCTATATACATGGGAAAGACCTAAGAGAACTGAGTAACTCCCTGAAATGGCCTGAGCTACCACCTTAACTACCACCTTTAGCTGAAGCCAGAAGTAGGTGTTGGGAGAGGGAGAGTCAGTTATGGGAGGTTACCAGGAAAAGCACAGTAAACAGGGTAAGAATGTTATGCAAATTTAAGTCATTGTCTTCTTCATTGATAAGAGGTTCTAGAGATAAGGTCATCCCCTCTTCCTGGTACAGCTAGGGAGACACCCTTACAAGTGGATGTTTTCCTCACAACGTAAATGTCCCTAACAAAGCACTTCCTTTGTGTAAAAGTACTTGTACTTAATTTTCCTCTTTCTTAAAATTAACCAACCTAAAATAATTGTTATGCCAAAAAAAAAATTTTGTGCTAACAAATTCTCATCCCCTATAGCTCCTAGCTACAAACCTGTTCAGCATGTTACATAGTGAATACTGTAAGTTAGTGTAACATAGTGGTGAGCGTGTAATGCATTGCACTAAAATGTTGCCGTGGCTATGATGTCATGAGGCATTAGGCCTTTTTCATTAGCTTTATAATCTTATGGGATCACAGTACCGATGTAGATGTGAAAAACTAACTTCAACTCTGTCCCAGATTTCATTCCATTAAGTTTCCGGCTGTGATCTTTGACCAACTTCACCTTCCTTAATAAGCATATCAAAGCTTTCTAGTTGATGGTTATCTGTGTTCTTAAGCATTTTGTTAATAATGGCCAGAATGGCATAACAACTGCAATAAGTATCAAACTGGTGATAGTTTCCATTATAAACAATTATTTATCATAAGATCACCAGGTGGTATGGCCCATGGCACTACTGCATTCTTTGTCTCTTTGTCTTGTCAAACATTAGTACCTGAAGGGTTGGTTAGAGGAGAAAAATCTGCGCAGAATTTCTGGGTCATCTGTTCTGTGCCACCCAGTCCTCCCATAAGCAAATTACCTATAATAAATTCTGTGATGTTCTTTGGAATTGCCTGCTACGTTTGTCGGTCTTAAGAGACATCCTCGTTACAGTGGCCATTGCACTCTTGCCCCACTGTCAGACAACAGCCTTTGGATATTTGCTCCCTCATTGACCAAAATGTCATTATACAGTGCATGACCATAGTGATTCATTGCAGAGGCTATGATAAATTCTGTGATTCTTCCCTTTTTATAAGTTCTCTTGAGTGACACCAAGTAATATAGTTCTGAAAAAGAATTTGTAATAGGCAGAATAAAGACCTCCAAGTGATGTTCACATCCTAATCCCTAAAAACTTTGAATGTTATATTTTATAATAAGAGAAGATTAAGATAGCAAATGGAATAGGTCGACTAACCAGCTGGCTTTAAGTAGATTGGCCGTGATTATGCAGGTGAGACTAATGTCATCACGGTGGTCCTAGAATGTGGAAAAGGAATTAATAGTTGGAATCAGATGGAGATTGGAAGACGCTACATTGTGGAGAAAGGGCCATGAGCCAAGGAATGCTTGTGGCTATGAGAAACTGAAATAGGAGAGAAACAGATTCTCTTCTGGAGCCTCCAGAAGGAACCGGCCCTGCAGACATGTTGATTTTAGTCCATTGAGATTCCTTTTATGCTTCTCATCTTGAAAACAGTAAGAGCAAAAATTGATTTCTTTCATACCTTACTGTTGTAATTTGTTACAGCAGCAGTAGGAATACATTTATCTAATAAAATTTTTTTGATGGAAATAAAACCTTAGCCTCTTAATTTATTCTATTATCTTCCTTTGTGTAAAAGCATTTGTGTTGAAATTAAGTAGAAAAAAAATCTAAAGCCAATTTGGTAATTCTGCCCCATGAGCTGCTCTAGTGAAATCCCTATTTCATAAAAGTGAAACCAAACCAGAATCCATTCTTGACAAAGCCCCCACCACAAGTTTCTTGCTTGCAAGAAACTATATCTAGTCCCTTTTTCTTACATTCACCTAAGTCAACTTTCTCAGACATAGATCAGGGTCTTGGAGCACTAGTTCCCCCTCTGGACTCACAGATAATGTATTGGCACAGATCTTGAGTTTGTTTTGACAAGAACTAAACACCTCCACCACGTAAGAAACTGTTGACTCTGACTGACTACAGTGACACAAAACCCAGACTAGCTGATGCTGGAAGGTTGATGAGCAGAACTCCGAAAGTATCTCTTCGTAAAACCAGCTCCAACCATTCATCCCAACTGCCAATAAGCACTCAAGTGGTTTGAACTTCTGAGCATAAGCTTTCTAGTTCTCCTTGCATAGTGCTGCCAGTGACATGAATCTAATCTTTCCATTGTGATTATTGGTATTCAGTGTTTGACTCAGGTGGCGCCTGGTGGACAAACTCTTTGTTTGGTTCCAAAACTAAATATGGTTCTGATTTTGAGGCCTTTGTGCTTTAAACTAAGAAAAGTAATTCATTACTAAAAGGTTAATCATTTTACTTTAAATCATTGTGTCTAAATTTCTGTATTCTTTTAGTTTCATGTTAATTTAAATGTCTTACTTTTAATTTCTATTCTGTCCAAATTTCTTTCAATGTTCTTTTCAACATTAAAAGTGAGATTGTTAATGACTCTGTGTTGTACAGATATGTGTAAGCATGTTTATTTGAAAATCATGTACAAATGCATACATATACATATATATATCATATATGTATATATATATATACTCTTAACATGTAAAAGTTTGAAAAGACTCACCAAATATTTCCAAATATTTTACTTATTCCTAACAATATTCACCTGACTTAAGTACATCACCCCACATTATTACTGAAAATAAGGATACAGAGGATTAGGGTGATTACATTTTTTACAATTATATAGCAAAGCACTGAAAACTTTTGTGCACTTTCTTAAAATACATGTAAATGAACCATTGCAGTATATACTGTTAATTTTTGTATGGCTCCTTTAATTTAGCAAATTTTGCATTTTAAATATGTTCAGTTTATTTCAAATGATTATACTTCAATTAATTATTAAAAAGAAAAAAGATATTAAAACTAAAAAATGAATGCAGTAACTTTGAAGGATACAAAATCAATCTACAAATCTTTGGAAAATGGCAGAGTGAGAGACGTTCATAAGAGCTCTCCCCTTGAAACAACAATAGGCTGAACATCTAAAACTCAACAAAAAACACTCAAAAACTGCACCTCAGCACGTCTGAAACATGGGATCTGTGCATTAGAGTACAAACAGGTCAGAACCCCAAGTGTCAGGCAGTAGACTGGAAATAATAAAGTAGCTCCCTGCTCCCACTCTGGAGCTCCCTAAAGGAGGAAGGGGAGAGAAAGAGCAGTGAGTTCATGCGCTGAGTTCCCTGAACATTTCCTGCCTGGACAGCAGTGAGTTACCCATTGGCCAGCTGGCGGCAGGCTCAGTTCATCAGGGCAGGAAGCAGAGAAACGAGACCAGACCGCAGAGGAACAATAGCTGATTTTTGCCAGCCGCAGCTGCAAAACCAAAGCTAAGCTACAGCCCCCAACCCCAAACCAGAGGGCCCCTCCACCCAAACCCTCCGAGACAGGTCACTGCAGAGCCATAGGGGAATATTAGCAAACGCTACCAAAACTGTCACTGACACTGACAGGGACTGAAACTGAGGGTAGCGAGAATGAGTAAATATATACAAGAAAATTTTAAAAGGCATTACTAAGGCTTTATAGAAAGCAGGGATCCAAGAGGCTTAGACGCCACCTACTGGAAATCAAAAGAAAAGCGCCTTCTTTGAACAGTCTAAAGAGAGACCTTTATACAATAAAATTCTTTCTGGAAAAACAGCAGAATACACTTCCATTAATGCCCAGGCGGAGAAATAGTCCATTAAACACCATGAACAACCAAGGTGACAAGGCATCTCAGAAAGAAAAAGGAAAACTCCAGAAAATAAGCTTGAAGACATAGAAATATGCAACTTAAATCACAAAGAATTCAGGATGGTTCTTCTGAAAAAACTCAAAGATATCCAAAACAACTCAAATCAACAATTTCAGGAATTGAAAAAAAAAACTAGATGAGCAGAGCAAGGTGATTAAAACCCTCAGAAAGAACCAAATAGAACTTCTGGAGATAAAGAAAAATGCAAGTGTTCAAAAATGAAATAGCAAGCTTGGGAAATAAAGTTGACCAAATGGAAGAAAGGATCAGTGATAACAAAGACAGAAATCTAGAAATAAATCAGAAGTAAGAAGAAAGAAACTGAAGAATGAAAAATAATGAAAGGGAAATTCAAGAACTAAATGATATCATCAGGAGAGGAAACGTAAAAATAATGGGCATGATTTAAGGGGAAGAAAAGGACAGGGATTAGAAAACATTTTTAGACAAATAGTGGTTGAGAATTTCCCAAATCTAAGAAACGAACTGGAGCTTGGAATTCAAAGAGTCAACAGAACACCCAATTATCTCAACCCAAAAAGGCCCTCACTAAGACACATTGCATGAAAATAATAAAAAAATCAATGACAGAATTCTCAAGACAGCCAGGAAGAAAAAGACGGTAACTTATAAAGGTAAATCCATTAGATTATCCTCGGACTTCTCAGCACAAACCTTACAATCCAGAAGAAAGTGAAATTCAATATTTAAATTATTAATTGAAAGGAAATACCAGCCAAAAATAATGGATCCAGCTAAGCTCTCCTTTAAATATGGAGGAGAAATTGAGACTTTCCAGACATACAAAAATTGAGGGAATTCTCCACTACAAGAAATACTGAACGGGGTCAGTTCACCTAAAACAAAATGATCAAAAAAAAAATACATAATTAGAAGTGATTATCGAGAAAATAGAAGCAGAGGAGTGCAATCCCTATAAAGAACAGGGCATTATAAGTTTAAATAATAAGAAGAGAATTATTAGAATAAGACAGTAATGAACATTCAGCATACATAGGAACAAATTGAGATGACAATGACTGAAAAGGGGAGGATTCAAAGATCCAAATTAACAAAGGGGAATGGAGATAAGGCATGCGCAGAAGAAAATAGACAGCCGTATATACATATACTATCCTTTACATATTCATAATGGTAACCACACACCAAAAATTCAGAACTGAAGAATATAACATAAAACAAAAAGAACCAGAGGGAAAACCCACAGAAGCCAACCAAAATAAACAGAAACACAAGGACAAGGAAGCGATGGAAACACTGAGCTACCAGAAAGCAAAAGATAAAATGGCTATAAGAAGACCTCATATTTCAAAAATCACCTTAAATGTCAATGGATTGAACTCACCTGTAAAAAGGCACAGAGATGCAGAATGGATCAAAAAACAAAACCAACCATAGGCTGCCTCAGGAGACACATCTCAGCTCCAAAGACAAATAGACTCAAAGTGAAAGTGAAAATGATATTTCAAGCAAATGGCATTCAGAGAAAAGTAGGAGTAGCAGTACTAATATCAGACAAAATAGACTTCAAAATAAAAAAATTAAGGAAATACTGAGAGACACTTCATAATGATAAAGGAATCAGCACCAAGAAACATAACACTTATTAATATCTATGCTCCCAATCAGGAGCCCAAAATATGTAAAGCAATTACTAACAGAACTAAAGGGAGAAACAGACCAAAACATTATCATAGCAGTAGGGGACCTAAATACCCCACTGTCGGATATGGACAGATCATCCAAAAAGAAAATCAATAAGGAAATAACATCCTTAAATGACACATTACCAACTGGATATCATTGACATTTACAGAGCCTTCCATCCCAAAACAGCTGCTTATACATTCTTCTATAGTGCACATTGGACTTTTCTCAAGGATCGACCACATAGTGAGACATAGAAATAGCCTTAACAAATATAGAGTTGAAAATCATGCCAAACATATTCTCTGATCATAATGCTCTGAAACTAGAGATCACTGCAAAAAAAAAAGCAGGAAAACCACGAAATACACGGAGATTAAAGAACATGCTACTGAAGAACAATGGGTTAGGAAGACATAAAAAGAGAGATCAAGAGATACATAGAAACAAATGATAATGATAGTACAACATATCAAAACTTTTGGACAAGGCAAAAGCATTCATATCATCACAGGCCTATCTCCAAAAACAAAAATGAGCCCAATAAACAACCTGACACTTCATCTTAAAAAACTAGAAAAGGACGAAAAATAAAGCCTAAAGTCAGCAGAAGAAAATAATCAAACTTAGAGCAGAAATAAATGAAATTGGAAAACAAAAAAAAGAAAAGAAAAATAAATGCAAACAAGAGCTGGGTTCTTTGAGAAGTTTGGTTAAAATTTGACAAATCCTTGACTAGACTCACTAAAGAAAAAAGAAGGGACACAAATAAACAAAATCGCATATGAAAGAGGGGAAATTACAGCTGACATTGCAGAAATACAAAGGATAATACAAGAATACTATGAAAAAATATAACACCAAAATTTAATAACCTAGAAGAATGGACAGTACTTAGAAAAATACAACCTTTCCTAGACTGAATCAAGAAGAACTGGAAAATCTAAATAGACCGATGATCAGTATGGAAATTAAAACAATTCATCAAAAACCTACCAAAAAGTAAAAGTCCAGGACCAGATGGCTTCACCAGTGAATTCTACAAACATTCAAAAAGACTTAATACCTATTCTCCTCAAACTCTTCCAAAAAAATCAAAGAGGAGGACAATACTTCCCAACACATTTTATGAGGCACATATGACTCTGATACCAAAACTGGTAAAGATAACACACACACAAAAACTGCACACCAATATCTCTCATCAACACTGATGCAAAAATCCTAAATAAGATACAGGCGAACTGAATACAACAACATATTAAAAAGATTACACACCATGATCAAGTGAGCTTCATCCCAGAGGCACAGGGATGGATTCAACATATGCAAATCAGTTAACGTGATACATGTAAACAAATTAAAAAAATAAAAATCATACTAATATGATCTATCAAGATGCAGAAAAAGCCTTCAACAAAATACAGCATCCATTTATGATCAAAACACTTAACAAATTTGGTATTAGAAGGAAAGTATCTTAACATCATAAAGGCCATATATTACAAACCTTCACTCAACATTATGCTTAATGGTAAAAATCTAAAAACCTTTCTCTAAGATCAGGAACAAAGCAAGGCTGTCCACTATCGCCACTGTTATTCAATATAACTTTGAGGTCCTAGTGAGTGCAATCAGGCAAGAGAAAGACATAAAAGGTATCTAAATGGGAAATGAAGAAGTTGAACTATCACTATTTGTGGATGACATGATTCTCTGTATAGAAAATCCTAAACACTCCACAAGAAACACTACTAGAAACAATAAGCAAATACAGTAAAGTCTCTAGATACAAAATCAACGTTCAGAAAATCCATAGCGTTCCTATACTCTAATAATGAAGCATCAGAAAAAAATCTGGGAAAAAAAAAATAATTCCTTTTGCAATTGCAACCAAAAAAGAATAACTAATACCAGGAATAAATTTAATGAAACACGTGAAGGACCTATTATAATGAAAACTACGAGACCCTTATTAAAAGAAATCGAGGCAGATGCAAAGAAATGAAAGATGTTCCATGTTTCTTATATTGGAAGAATCAGCATAGTTAAAAATGACCATAGTTGCCTAAATGCAATATACAGATTTAATGCAATACCCATCAAAATCTCATCCGCATTTTTTAAAAGAAATAGAACAAAATATCATCGGATTTGTATGAAGTACAAAAGACCCCGAATCGCCAAAGCCATCCTGAGAAAAAAAGAGAACGAGGCTGGAGATACCACGCTGACCAACTTCAAATTATACTACAAAGCAACGGTAAATCAAAATGTCATGCTATTGACAGCAAAACAGATCAAAGACCAGTGGAAATAAAATCAAAAGTCCAGAAGTAAACCCGTATTTATATGGGCAAATAATTTTTGACAAAGAAAGCCAAAAACATACAGTGGAGAAAGGGAAAGCCTCTTCAATAAATAGTGCTGGAAAAACTGGAAAGCTACCAGCAAAAGAATGAAACTAGACTGTTGTCTATCACCACACGCCAAAATTAATTCAAAATGAGATTAAGGACCTAAAATATAAGACCTGAAAAACAAATTGCATAGAAAAAAAACATAAGAACGAAACTCAAGGAACTTGGACTTAAGAGAGATTTTTGAATTTGACCTCAAAGACAAGGAAGTAAAAGCTAAAATAAGTGAATGGGGAGTAAAAGAGAAGTAAAAGCTAAAAACAAATAAATGGGACTACATCAAATAAAAAGCTTCTGCTCAGCAAAAGGAAATAAAAACAAGGTAAGGGAGAACCATCCTAATGGGAAAATATATCTACAAGCAAAACCTCCGATAAGGGTCAAATATCCAAAATATACAAAGAACTGATGCAACTCATTAACAACAACAACAAAAAAAAGAAAAACAATCCAATCAGAAAAATGGACAAAACCTGAACAGATACTTCTCCCTAGAAGGACATACAAATGGCCAACAAATATTTGAAAAGATGCTCAACAATGCTAGCTATTAGGGAAATGTAAGTCAAAACCACAATGAGATGCCATCTCAACCTGTTAGATAGCTATCATCAAGAGAACAAGTAATAACAAATACTAGAGAGGATGTGGAGAAAAAAGGAACCCCACATATACTGCTGGTGGGACTCCAAATTGTACAGCCACTATAGAAAACAGTATGGACGTTTCCTCAAAAAAACTAAGAATTGATCTACCATATGATCCAGCAATCCCTCTTACTCGGTATTCACCCCAAAGACTTGAAACCCGTATCTGAAAAAGATATTTTGCACACTGATGTTTCAAAGCAGCATTATTCACGGTGGTCAGGACATCAGTGAAACCAAAGTGTCCTACGATAGATGACTGGCTAAAGAAGCAGTGGTACATAGATACAATGGAATATTATCAGCCATAAGAAGAGATGAAATATTGCCATTTGCAGTAAACATGGATGGAACTCGAGATAATCATGCTAAGCAAATAAGCCAGACTGATAAAGTTGAAGATCAAATGATATCATTTATATATGGATATAAACCCAAAAAGCAACAAATGAGCAGGACAAACAAACAGAAACTCATGGGCACGGAGTATAGACTAGTGGTTACCAGAGGACTATAGACTAGTGGTTGCTAGTGTAGATGGGGTAAAGGGGGTCAAGAACAGGGTTTAGGGGGAGGATGAAGTGGGTTAAGGGAATCAAATGTATGGTAGCTGAGGAAACTCGACTTTGGGCGGTAAACACACAGTAGAATATACAGATGTCAAATGATAATATACACCTGAAAATTATGTAATTATATTAGCCAATGTTACTCCAATAAACTTAATTAAAATTTTTTAAAATTAAAAAAAACAATCTATAGAAATCTGTTGTGTCTTACATTAAAGAATAAACTGTCAGAGAAAAACAATCCCATTTACAATTACATTAAAAAAGTTAAAGTACCTTGACGAAAAAAGCCGAGAACCATATTGTTGTGGCGTTCAAATCTAAGACCCACGGAGCCAATTGAGGTTAATTATGGGTCTTATTAGCCAGCCGGCGACTGATTCTCCCCACTAGAGAATCAGTCCTGAGCCTCCAGAGGGATAATTTAAAAAAGCCCCAAGACCCCCTCCAGCAACGAGCAGGTTTACAGAAGCAGATGTTGGCTGTTAGTTTTGTATCTATACTCCAGCGGCAATATGTTTTATTGTTCTTCTTGGGAGCCTTGGGAGCTATTTTCTCCAAGGCAGCTGGTGCCTGGAGATATCACTCTCTGCGCTGTCCTTGGGGCTGACTTACTGAGGAATTGATACCAATAACCATAACAACATATTTTCCAGATAGTCAAGGCCGGAATAAAGAGGGAGATGTGAACAAGGAAGATGTTACTGAAATGCACTTTTACACTGTTACAATATGACTTCACTCATATGTGGAATGTGAAACTGAAAGCAACAAAGAACGAGACGTACAAACAAAATTTTATAGACACAGGCAACGGTATTGTGGTTAACGGAGGGAAAGTGTGAAGGGAAAAGGTAGATAAGGGTAAAGGACGTCAAGTTATATTGACAGAAGATTTGACTTTGGATGGTAAACACACATGCAATATACAGATGGTACAATTATACAGTTGTATTATACAATTGTATGTTTGAAACCTATATAATTTTATTAACCCAATTATACCACAATAAATTTAATAAAAATAAATTTTTAAAAAAGAATGTTACCTAGGAATAAATTTAACCTAGGAAGTTTAAAGACCTGTGCATTGAAAACTAAAATATTTTGAAAAAGACACAAATAAACAGAAAGATATTCTGTTTGCTGACTTAAAGAATTAATATTGCTAAAACATCCATACCCACTGTTAAAGCGAAAACCAGAGACTCATGGTGCCAAACCTAGATTTAAAACCAGATCTAATAGCAGTTCGACTTCTCCAAAACATTAATTTTAGTCAACTAATCTGGGATTTATAGTGGGACATCAGTAAAGTAATCTGTCACCTGGCCCTCTCTATCCCCTTAGAAAGGAGAGGTAATTTGCAATGATAATAACCCTCTCCCCTACTCTTCCCCAAAGGAAAGATGTCAGGGACCGAAAAGGATCCTTTCTTGTCTTTTGTTAATAGCTCCTTTGGCCAACCTTTCTTCCTTTAAAAACTTCTATTTTGGACAATCTCTGGGAAACTCGCCTCATAGTTGCTAGACGAGATGCTGCCCAATTCAAGAATCACTTAATAAACGAATTGCAATTCAAATTTACTTGGCTGAATTTTTTAACTTTATTTTTTAACATTTTTTTATTTTTTAGTTGTAGTTGATATTATATTACACAATATTATATTACTTTCAGGTGTACAACATTCTGATTAGACATCTATAAAACTTGCAAAGTGGTCACCCCAATAAATCTACTACCCATTTGACACC
Source organism: Eonycteris spelaea (assembly GCA_003508835.1). Lineage (NCBI taxonomy): Eukaryota > Metazoa > Chordata > Mammalia > Chiroptera > Pteropodidae > Eonycteris > Eonycteris spelaea. The sequence continues at coordinate 387,050 of PUFA01000428.1, forward strand.
ATATATAGTTATTATTATATTTCTGACTATATTCTTTATGCTATCTTTGCATGCTCATGACTATTTTGTAATTACCAATTTGCACTTTTTATCCTTTTTTTTCTAACCCATCCCCCAATGCTGCTTCCATCTGCAAAGCCGCAAAATGTTCTCTGTATCTATGAGTTTCTGTTTATATTTTCATTTATTTTTGATCCTTAGATTCCACATATAAGTGAATCATACGGCATTTTTCTTTCTCTGTCCAACTTAATCCACTCCTCACAATAACCTCTACATCCATCCATGTTGTTGCAGCCATTCTTCTTTATGGCTGACTGATATTCTGTTTTATATATGTACCACTGCATTTTTATCTATTCATTTATTGATGTACACCCAGGTTGCCTCCATATCTTGGCTAATGTAAATAACACTGCAATAAATATGTGGATTCACATGTCTTTTTGAAGTTGTGATTTGGGATTCTTTGGATAAATACTCAGAAGTAGAATTCATGGGTTCTTCTTTATCTCTTTTTGTAGCCTGCATTTTAAAGTCTTTTGTGGTATAAGTATTGCTACACTAGATTTTTTTTCCATTTTTTCATTTGCAAAAATATCTTTTTCCATCACTTTGCTTTTAGGTAGTGAGTGTATTTTCAACTGAAGTGAGTCTCCTATAGGCAGCATATGTAAGGATCTTGTTTTCTTACCCATTTAGCCATGTTATGTCTTTTGATTGAAGCATGCAATCCATTTACATTTAAATAATTGTTCATAGCTATATAGTAATTACCATTATATTATTTATATTTTTGATTTTCTTTTTCTTCTTAAAAACCACTTAACATTTTTCATAATACTGATTTGTAAGTGATGTACTCCTTTAGCTTCTTCTTGTCTGGGAAGCTCTTTACCTTTCCTTCAATTCTAAATGATAGCTTTGCTGGGTAGAGTAATCTTGGTTGTAAGTCCTTGCTTTTTCATCACTTTAAATATTTCATGCCAATCCCTTCAACAGTTTCTGTTGAAATTGGCTAACAATCTTTTGAGAGATCCCTTGCAGTAATTAACTACATTTCTCTTGCTGCTTTTAAGATTATCTTTTTGTCTTTAAGTGTTGGCATTTTAATTATACTGTGTTGGGTGTGAGCCTTCTGGATTGATGCAGGACAGGGCCAATTTCCCTAAGTGCAAGGGCGAAGGAGAGAGGAAGGGACCAAGCCTTGCACTCACAGAAGAAGGTCCTTGGCTAAGAAGAGTAGAAAGAATTTCAACACACACATCAAAGTTAGGTCAAAGGAAAGTTTATTTAAAGGGGAAAAGCAAAGACTACATAAAGCAAAGACAAAATCCAAAGAACAGGGGAAAAAAGCCCTGAGCGTCACAGGATCCAGTTTATATGTCATTTTTTTAGTTGCTATGAGTTATAGTTATAAGACTTTGTTTACCCACTTCCTTTGATATGAAACATACAATGAGGAACGGAAAGGGGAAGAGCATGTAGTGTGAACGTTTTTGATGGCAGTTCCCAGCCTTTAATCCACAGGTTCTCTATGATTTTAGCCACAGGGAATGAACAATTTTATTTGTGATAGGGTGCACTTAAAGACTGTTTTCCTGTTTCCTTTTTCACAAGTTGGGGAAAGGGGTTATTAGCAAACGCAGCAGAAATCTTTCCTGGTTTTGCAGGTGTCCTCCTGGCCTGGCTGCAGAACTGATCAGCATATTGCAATCTCTGAATGTAACTTGAATCAACATTTTAGTTTTCATGCCTCTTTCCTACATGAGGTTCACCTTGTTTGGGGCTCTCTGTACTTTCTAAGCCTTATATGTCTATTTACTTATCCAGGTTAGGAAATTTTTCTGTTCCTTAATTCTTCAAATAAATTTTCGATTCCTTGCTCTCTCTCTCTTCTTCTTCTAATACCCCATGATGCAAATGTTGGTATGTTTGATGTTGTCCCAGAAGCCCCTTAAACTGTACTCATTTTTTTTGGATTTTTTTTTTTGCTGTTCTAATTGAGTGATATGTTGGCTACCTTATATTTTGAATTGCTGTTTCAATGCTCTGCTTCATCCAATCCATGCTGATTCCCTCTAATGAATCTTTTACTTCAGTTGTATTCTTCACTTCTCACTGTTTCTCTTTTTATGTTTTTCTATTCCTATTTTTATGTTTCTTATCATTTTGTCAAAGTTCACACTGAAATTATTGAGAATCCTTATACCAGAATTTTTAACTTTCCATCTGGTAGATTGCTTGTCTCCATTTTGTTTAGTCATTCTTCTGGAGCTCTGTTCTATTCTTCATTTTGGAATATGTTTCTTTATCTCTTCATGTGGCTGCCTCCTAGGGTTTTTTATATGCATGAGATAGAGTTGCACTCTGTCTCCCAGTCTTGACAGAGTGGCCTTACCCAGTATGTGTCATGCAGTGGCGCAGTCTCCCTGGTCACCTAAAGTTCACTGCTCCAGGTGTGCCCTTGTGTGGGTTGTTGTGGTGTGCCTCCTGTTGTAGTTGAGCCTTGTTGCTGTTAGCTCATCAGTGGGCAAGACTGACCTTCAAGATCATTGGTTGTGAAGACAGGCTATGACTACAATGGAGGAGCTATTGGGCAGGGCTGACCCTATGGAGCAGGATTCACTTTAGCAGGGCTCTGGTGCCTGCTGAGTCTGCCTTTTTGGGTGTTTTGTTTTGGATGTGTGGTAGTGCTCTAGTGGGTTTCTGGGGTCCAAGCTGGCCACCAGTATATTGGTTCTGGCGTCTCTTATGTGGGTTCTGATGCAACTAAGTTCATCTGCAGCCTGCGCCTTGCCGGGGGCCACTTGGCATAAGCTACAAACTGCTCTGCAGAGGATTTATCCCCTTGTGCTTGGCTTCAAATACCTAGGAGAGGCTGAGCTGCACACTGACACTGGCTGCCAACAGTGCCGGGCTACAGGCAACAGGTACGGATGGGCACACCCAGGTCAGATGCTGCTTGTTTGGGATTTTGAGAACCTTTGAGAAATTTGAGAAAAGTCCGCAACATGAGCCAAGACATGCCGTTTGTATGAAAAGCCACTGGAAGTATGCAAGTTGGATGGGCATGGTGTCAGGAAATGAACAGAGCAGGTGAATGGTGTTAGACAGGTTGATGGAGACTCAGATATGGTTGATCTCCTGGGTGTGCTGCGGGTGAGGGAAAGGCTCACCAAAGGAATAAAGGGCTCCTGACTGGGAGAAGCAGCCCCTCCAGCCCTCATTCTAAATCCACACAATTCACCTCTTCTCCATAAATCTTGGTGCCTTTCAAACTTGCTACACCAGCACTGAAGCTCAGAGTGAGTGAATCTTTCAGCAAATAATTCATGCATGGAGCATTTAAAAGAAGACCTGGGATTTCAGCAGCTTCCGTCCAATTCAGCCTGATCTCCACTAGATTTCACAGCCAAAATTTCTGGGGAATTCTTCTTGACACTGGTGCTCTGGGCTAGGGAGCTTGGTATAATGCAGGACCTCTCCACCTCAGAAGGACCTCCACATCTGAGATCCCTCCGCCAAAATTTTAGCCACCAAACATGAGCATCTATACCACACCATCTTTATATGTTATTGTATCAATAGACTTCTACGATGTTTCTGTATTGTAAATAATGTTGCAGTGAACATAAGGTGCATATATCTTTTTAAATTAGTGGTTTTTTTATTTCTTCGGATAAATATCCAGAAGTAGGATTGGAGGGTTAAATAAAAATGTCTAATCACTATGTTGTTTACCTAAAACTAATTAATATTGTATGTAACTAATTTTTTTAAACTCTTATACATGAAAAATTGTCCTTTATATTCAATGAGTAGATGTACAGCACAAAAAAAACACTTTTCATAATAATAAATGTGTGGTAAAATTTTTCTTTTCATATGTAAAGTAATCTCTGACACTAAGACCACATAAAGTCAATCTACTTATTCAAATTTCCCTTTCACTATGGCTATGTCACCTGAACGTGCCTGATCCTGTCTGATAATCAGAAGTTAAGCAAAGTTGGGCCTGGTTGGTACTTGGACGGAGTCACCTAGGAAGACCAGGTGCTATAGGTGTTAATAATAAAAAAAAAAAGATATGTCAAATTTCTTTTTCAATGTAGACTCCACTGGAGATATATGTTTGATAATCAATTTTTGTCAGTGCCTGTAGTAGGCAGTGGGAACAACAGGCCAAAAAAAAAGAATAACACCAGGACACCAGTAGTAAAACTCAGTAGCATGTTAGAGTTAACATTACCAGTAAGAACAGTAAAGGTAGTGATGTAGAAAAAATGACAGTCCCAAAACGAAAACTGGTTTCAGATTTTGTTCTGCACTAAAATTAATTGCCAAGTGTAGTTTTTTTATGTGAGTAATGCAACTCAAGATCACTCCCTCAAGAAAACTATAAAAAAATACTTAGAAAGATACATTTTAGGAAGAATAAATTAATTAGAAAGAATAATAATTTAGATGAATTTTAGAAAGAATTATTTTTAAAGAAATATTAATTATCCTATGAAAGAAATAAAATTTTAAATATTTCTCAACCAAGATTGAGAAAACATGGGGACAATACGAAAATAGAAAATAGAAAATTGTGCATACACCGACAGAGCTGAAAGCTTAATCAAGTGAGTTATCAAATTGTAGAAATAAATTTAAAATAAAGATATGGTAATTCTAAAAAAATAAAGAGAAAGAGCAAGTGCTTTTTCCACAATCAGAGCAGAATTTACAATTTCTGCTCTAAAATGTTTTTCAAGCACTGCAATCACGGACACTTGTTAATCCCAGAATAATAGATCTATTTATAGCCTCCACCCCAAAAACTCTTTTTAGACCCCCTTTTATGTCTTTATTCCTGAGACTATAGATAAAAGGGTTCAACATGGGTGTGGACACCATGTACATCACCGAGGCTGCTGAAATTCTCATTGAGCTGTTGGGTAAGAGTATAGCTGAGGTAACTCCTAAAGCCCGAACAGTAAATAAGGAGGCAACAGAGAGGTGAGACACACAGGTAGAAAATGCTTTATACTTCCCCGAGCTGATGAGATTCCACATTGCAAGACACTATCTTAGAGTAAGAGTAACGGATAGCAGGTAGGGGACCACCTCCTAGCAGAGCAACCCCAAAATACACCCCAACGTCATTTTAAAAAGTGTCAGAACAGTCAAGTTGGACCATTACTTTTTCTTCACAGAAAAAAGTGGGGTATTTCAAAGGGTGCACAGAAGGATATCTGCAAAGTCAAAAACGTTTGTAAAAAAGAATTCAGGATATTTGTGATCCAGGACATTGAACCAGCAGGTCCACAGAGCCGGGGGTTCATATGACCATGTAATGCAAGGGGTGACAGATGGCCACATTAGCGATCATAGGCCATCACAGTTAAGATATAGACATCCAAACCTGCAAAGAGTATGAAAAAAAACATCTGGGTCATGCAGCCTCCATAGGTGATGTCTTTACTCTGTGTCAGGATGTTCACCAGCATCTTTGGGACAGTGGTGGAGGTGAAACAGATGTCACGAAGGACAGGTTGAAGAGGAAGAAGTACATGGGTGTTGTAGAGGTGGGAGTTCTGAGCTGACGGCCAGGATGATAAGCAGGTTTCCAGACACGGTGATCAGGTACATGGAGAGGAAGAGCCCAAATATGAGAGGTTGCAGTTCTGGTTCCTCTGAAAATTCCCAGAAGAAGAAATTCTGAAATTTGTGTACCATTGTCTGGTAGCAATGTAGTGGTAGTCACAACTAGAAAAAATAATAATAACATGAATTCATTTTTACACACACAGGGTCATTAAACATAATGAACTGCTAGAATTTGTATTTTTTCAGCAAGGAAATATTTATATTGATCATATTGTCTTTAAGGAAGGTGCTGTGACACCTGTTGTTAGGAGTTCATCCACACTCCACGTTTTTTCCCAACAAGTCATCTAACATAGCATATTAATGCAAATTTTTCATTCACTTCAGGAATTTTTGTTAAGGGCTTAAGGAATTTTGTTAAGGGCTGACCATCTTCTAGGGTAAGAGTTTAACAGTGTTGAAAAACAAAACTCCCTACAACCCAATGATGGAAAAAGATGATAAATTAGAAAATATATATATACCATATCAAATGGTGACTGGTGCTATAAAAAAAAACAGGTATAAAATTGTATAAAAAGAAAGTTATATTTCACTGAAGTTCAGGTAGACCTGCAAACAAGTCTTCATTTACACAGAGTCCTAGAGGAAGACAGAATGGGAGTCAGGAGGTTATCTGAGACATGTATGCCTGTTGTGGAAAGTCAGTGCAAAGGCCCTGAAGATGACATTTGTTTCAGACAGTCAGCACTCAAATAGAAGACAAATGTCCAGGGAAATGAGCAAGAAACAATGGTGAAAGATGGTGTCACACAGACTGTGGAGGAAGGATGTTCCCCTGCAGCTGCTGAAACTTCGAGTCACGAGGAGACTGTTCACATATGGTCCTTTTACATTTTTTTTACACCTAGAGCACCCGGTCTTCCTAGGTAATCTCCCATCCAAGTATGAACCAAGCCTGACCCTGCTTAGTTTCCGAGATCAGACAAAATAGAACATGTTCAGGGTGGCATGGCAGTAGACCTCCTTTTACATTTTTCAATCTCTTAAAGAATTCCTGTGATTTAAAATGATCCCTTCATTTCCATCTGTTGTTTTACATTGTGTTATCTCCATTTAAGGACACATTGTCAGGTATAGGATCTTGGATCCCACTATCCAGAGGACTGCTCATGGCTCACAACTCACACTCAAACACAGATACAGCACACTATGGCATCATAGAGCCGTGTTACTGCCAGGCTTTTCTCACTTCCAGCCACAAGAATTACGAAAGGAATGATACAGACAGGCACATTGTCAAAATCAACTTATCTTGACCATAAAAATATAGAAACAGTTTCCAAATTCAAGTTGTTACGCTTCCCATGAACATGTAAACATGGAGCTTCATTTTCAGAAGACCATTTGTGCCCTGTATTGAAAATTGTTAAAAAGCATTTGAAAAAAGGGGAGAGAGACAAAACAAGATCTAATGAATGGCTCAGGTGGTCCCTGAGTGATTGTGTGAGAAAAAGCTCCCTTGGTTCTGGCAGCATTCCACCCTGGTTCTATCCCCTGATGCCCAGAATAACTAATAAAACAGCAAGAAACAGTTTATCTGAAAGAGAATGGAGTGATATCTTTACCATGACAAAACATAGAACTGATTGAACATCCACTAGAAAAATAAGCAAAGAGGATTAACACACAATTTTTAAAAAGAAAATATATAATCTGTAACAATAGAAGAGGACTTATAAAAAATTGTTAAAAATTTTCTCAGTGATTTTAGGTGCAAAACTTTTTGAATCAGAAACATAAATGTCAGTTTTGAATCTCGATCTGCCACATGTTAGCAGCTCGAACTTGGAGAGACAACAAAATCATTCTAATTAGTCATTGTAAATGTATATGCTCATTCAAAAACTTAGCACAGTTCTTTCCTGTCACTAAATGGAATGATTATACCTGGTGATGATATTTGGCTGATTTTTTTCTTCTACATCGCAAATGTCTCATTCCTTCCCCACATATTGGTAACAGAATATGACGAAGTAATGTTTGGTAACATAGTCTTTTTGACGTATTAAATAAAATATTGTATGTGAATATCCCACATAAGTGATAGTGCTGTGAAATGTATTTCTCAAGAATTGCTGTTGCAATGTAATATCTACTTCTATGGATCCGGGTCTTCCTAACAAATACAGAACAACCCAAATACACCTGACCATGAAAAGGTTTGAAAATGCCCTCAGTTACTCTATAATTCTACTCCCTTAACTTCAAAATTTCTCTTAATATGTTCTAATATTATTGAAACCACTTTATGCTTCCCATCAATTCCTCATCTCATCCGATTGGACTTGCATTCCGATCACTTAATTGTCAACGACTACCCTGTACTGCTGATTCAACAGACACTTCTCTTTATATCATATTAAGAAATTAATTATAAATTCTTCAGTCTACCTAGCATGCAAACATGGCAGTCCTCAGCTATGAGCTTGGCTAGTTAGGCTCTCAGGTGACCTCAAGCTGAAGTTCTCTCTGACACTAGTGGGCTCTCAGACGCACCTGGATAGGGTCTCTGTGAGAGAGGACTCTGTGTGGAAGTCTGATTCTTCCCTCAAAGGCTGATGACAAACACCAAAGGTGTGTTCTCAGACAATAGCAGATAAGAGTAAAGCATTGATTCCCACTCAGACTTAAGAATCCAAGAGCAACAGCTATGTTCTCTTCAACTCAAGGTTGCACAGCCTGACACTGCAGAAGAGGAGATATTTACAGTTTCCCATACCTGCTCATTCATTTTAATCCCACCTCTGAGCATATCATTTTCCCATGGGATACTGGTCTGGAAAGAAAGGAAAATTTCCTTCTGATATCTGTTCCAAAAGACCATAATAGAAGTCAGGTGAATACTATTTTTATTGTTCCTTCTCCATGAACATGCCAGCTTTCCAGTGTCTAGCCTCCTTGCACTTTATCCTAACCTGGAGTTGATATTTTCTCCAAATCTACACCTGAGGAACCTCTCTAGACTAGGTTCTCATGGACCTCCAAAGTATTGTCTTACAACAGGAAACAGCCCTTGATATCCCCAGAAAATTTGGTAACCACTTCTTCAACATGAGAGAGAAGTGTGTTTCCTTTGCTACAAAACAATGTAGACTATAATTCTTGGTTTTCAACAAGTCAGTTTGGAGATTCATACTATATGCGAGTATATGAATCTAGTTAGAGCTATAGTATACTTACTCTTAAAAATGTTCAACTATAAGATATATTTAAATCTTTTTATGCACATGGACAGAGCCTAAAATCTCAATGGTTATTCTTATTTCATTTTTACAAATATCTTTTATTTATGGTCAGTACCACTATAGACCCCATTTTACATTTGCAAAAATGGAGTTCAGAAGGGTTAAGTGATCTGTCCTAAGTTACAAACTGGAAAAGGACTAATTTTAATTGAAATTTTCCTCAATATATTTCCAGTGCTTATGCCCTCAGCCATAGGTCTGACTAGGGGGATTTTGCCTCTAGGTATCATGTTTGCAATGTCTGGAGAAATTTGTTTATTCACACCTGGGAAAGTCCTACTTGTACCTAGTGGGTTAGGCCAGGGATGCAGATAACATCCTACAATGTACAGGACAACTCCCACCACAGAAAATTATTCCAGCAGAAATGTCAATAGTGGGTGGAATGAGAAATATCATTCTTCACCAGAACGTCTCCAACACAGGAGTGTACGAATCAGTTGGGGACATTTTCAGATGTACATTCTGGACAGGTCTGGGGTAATGCAGATATTCTACATTTGTAACTACCTCCTAGTTTGTATAGATGCTGCAGGTCCTGCTATGAATCATCGAGTATCAAGGCTGTGGTCAAGCACTCTATTTAATAATATGAATTTTTTGTACTTCCTTCTCCATCAAAAATCCAATCATATATGTCATGTTAACCGTAGGTTTTCAAATCTTGGATTCAGTAGCTCAACTTATGCACACTCAAGTTTACACGTGCCTTCTGAGTATTGCTTTCATGACAGGAAATAAAACTTTAAGGCCTCTGGTTCTTCATCTATAAGTAGGGAAATTCCACCTATGTTATGGATTTGGTGTGATAAGTTAGACAAATATTAGAACTGATGGGAAATTACTGGCACAGAGCAGATGCTCAGTATGTTGCGGCAGTTGTGACCATGTCCCAGTACTGCACTTACCAAGCTCACTGTAACTTTGGGACAGGGAGTGAGTCAGAATTTCCCTGCCATGAGGAGACAGGGAGCTCTCATTTTGAAAGGGGACTTCCACCTAGGGACCCCACACAATTAGCAGACAGGGGACATTGCTCTATACTGTGTTGTATTCAGTGACATAACTCCTAACCACCTAACACTGGACCTTTCTAGTTGTTTTACTGTGTCCTATGGTTCACTCCGGGGAATATCTACAAAGCTACTGTTTCTTCATAAATCTAATTATTCCTTCATCTCTTCTTCTCTTCCTTGTTGCAAGTCTACAGTGTATATATCTTAAACTTTTGGTGTCATCAAAAGTATAAAATGCTTGTGTTTCTGTTTCTGCCCCAAGTAGAATTTGTTTCATCTTGCACAATTATTGATTCACTGCCTCATTTTCTTAGGTCTGTACCCCACCCATTGCTTTGAGTCTTGAAGGTGCCTCTAGTGGGGGGAGTGTATGTCCCTATTGATTGGCTTTGAATTGGACATGAGACATGTTTTGGTGGATAGAATGCAAGCAGACATGACCTGCTCAATGCCTAAGGAAGAAGCAATGTGAGATTGCACCCTTTTCTCTTACTCTTCTCCTCTTCCATGAGCATGAACACCTTCTCACACAGGAGCTGTTTCATCAGCGTAGGTCCCAGAATGAAAGCATACAGTGAGCAAAGCACAGGTAAGTCAGAGCCACAGATCCTCTGCAGTATACATGTACTGTGATGAACAATAAATTTTTGGTTTTTTCAGACATTATGATGTTGAGAGTTGCTTGTTACCAAATCTGACTAATATACTCCTTTTTATTATTCTATTTTATTGAAATTATTGGGATGACATTGGTGAATAAAATCAAATGAATTTCTAGTGAACAATTCAACAATAGGTAATATACATGTATATGTGTACATATATACATATATGTGTGTGTGTATATAAAATTGTGTGATTGCTACCCAAATTTAAAATTCCTTCTGTCACCAAATATTTTACTCCTTTTGCCCCTATTTTCCTCTGGTTGTATGATTCTGAATAATAATTATTAACTTCCAGATGGATGGACATGGCAGAATACAAGTTTGCTCGTGTTTGTATTTCCAGATGACTTGTATATGAATATTAAAAACACCAAAATGAAAAAAAAAAGCCTAAGAATTTAAAGATACTTTTAAATGTAACCACAGTGATTCTATTTTAGTCTCCACTGGTTTCAATATGAAGCTGTGAGAATAATACTCCAGATATTTATATGTATACTTTACTGTCTAAAGTTAAATAGCTCTCACATTCCAAAATTCAGCAAATAGATTTAAGTGTGAGTACTTACCTGTACTTTATTTTATACTAGACACGAAAAAATTCTTATATTCTGTGTGTGTGTTTTTCTCTCTTTTTTTTCTTCCAAACACTTTGTAGAAAGTTGCAAATTCCATTTTGGCTTGGAATAAAGAAACCTGGAAAATACATCTCTCTCACGCTAGGAAGAAAAGGTCAAATAATCTACAAAATCATAACTCTTCTTCAACTTTTGAGAGAGCCAAGATCACAAAACAACCAGATATCCTGACAGCTAAAAAAAGGAAGACAACTCCAATGAGAGATAGGATGTGAGGAAAAGCTTGCCTGGGGAAGGGCTTCAGAAGAAGCCAGGGTCACCATGCAAACACACCTTGTTTCAGGAAAAATCTTAAAGAATTTTTTAAAGGTCAAGTGTGGGGTGAATATAATGAAAACATAGGATATCTCTACAGGGGTTGTGGTACTATCCCACTGCAATTCTCAGAAAATCATGGAAGTGTGCAGAGGGGTTCTGTTGGTCAGATAAAGCTCCCTGGCAAAGAAGCCCAGGAGCTGGCATTGGCAATTGGGCTGAGAAATCTCAGAAAAGATAAGCAAAGTGATATAGATAAGACACGAGCAGCATCTAATATATACACAGCAATTGTGGCTCCTCCTCTAGGGCTGTTGCTGGAAGTCTACCATCTTGAAGTCTGTTGGTTTGGTCTGCGCATGTTAGGGTGGTATGAGCAAGTAATAGCCAATTTGAATTAGCCAATTAGAGATCTGTTTGCAAGGACAAAGAAGCACAATTAGGTAGACAAACGAGTGAATGTAGGATCAATTAGTTCATAGACTTTTTTTAATGTATTTTAAAATTTATTTCTTATGGTGACATTGGTTAACTAAATTCAATAAGTTTCAGCTGTACACTTTAACAGTAAGACATATATATATTTACACTGTGCGTTCACCTCCCATAGTCAGATTTCTTTCTGTCACCAAATATTTGAAACCCTTTACCTCGTGTACTCTCCCCCATCCTCCACCGCTATCTCTGGTAACCACTAATTTATAGTCCATGTCCCATGAGTCTCAGTTTGTTTGTCCAGTTCATTTGTTGCTTTTAGGTATACATGCCACATATAAGTGATGTCATGTGATTTTCCAATTTTTTCTGTCTGGCTTATTCGCTTAACATGGTTATATCAAGGTCCATCCATGGTTGTTGCAAATAGCAGTATTTCATCTCTTCTTGTGGCTGAATACATTTCACTGTATATATGTACCACTGCTTCTTTATCCAATCATCTATCATAGGACACTTTGGTTTCACTGATGTCTGGCCACCGTGAAATGCTGCTGTGAACATCGGTGTGCAAATATCTTTTGGATATGGGTTTCAAGTCTTTGGGGTTAAATACCCAGTAGAGAAATTGCTGGATCATATGGTAGATCAACTTTTAGTATTTGAGGAACCTCCATACTGTTTTCCATAGTGGCTGTATCAATTTGGCAGTTCCACAAGCACTGTATGAGGGCTCCTTTTCTCTGTATCCTCTCGAGCATTTGTTATTACTTGTCCTGTTGATTATAGCTATTCTAAAAGATGTGAGATGGTATCAATTGTGGTTTTGATTTTGCATTTTCCTAACAGCTATCAATGTTGAGCATCTTTTCAAATATTTGTTGGCCATTGTTGTATGTCCTCCATACAAAGAAGTATCTGTTTAGATCTCTGCCCATTTTATGAATTGGGTCATTTGTTTTGTTGTTGTTGTTGTTGTTGTTGTTGTTGTTGTTGTTGTTGAGTCACACGAGTTCTTTGTATATTTTAGATATTAGGCCCTTATCGAAGGCATTGCTTGCAATATAATTTTCCCATTTCTGATGGTTGTCTCTTTACCTCGTTGCAGTTTCTTTTGCTGACAGAAACTTTTTAGTGTAATGTAGTCTATTCATTTATTTTTGTTTACTTCCCTTGCCTTTGAGGTCAAATTCATAAAATCCTCTTTAAGACCAAGGTCCTTGAGTTTTGTTCCTATTTTCTTCTATGCATTTTATTGTTTCAGGTCTTATATTCAGTCCTTAATCCATTTTGAGTTAATTTTGGTGTGGTGATAGACAAGTCTAGTTTCATTCTTTTGCAGGTGGCTTCCAGTTTTCCAGCACATTTATTGAAAGGTTTCCTTTCACCACTGTAGTTTTTGGCTTTTTGTGAAAATTATTTGCCCATATAAATATGGTTTACTTCTGGACACTCAATTCTGTTTCACTGGTCCTGTGTCTGTTTTGCTGCCAATACCATGCTGTTTTGATTACTGTCACTTTGTAGTATAATTGAAGTCAGGCAGAGTTGATGCCTCCTGCCTCGTTCTTTTTTCTCAGGATGGCTTTTGACAATTCGGGATCTTTTGTGCTTCCATACATCTGCTGATTTTTTGTTCTATTATTTAAAAAAGTGCTGTTGATTTTGATGGAGATTGCATTAAATCTGTATAATGCTTTAGGTAATATGGTCATTTTAACTATATTCATTCTTCCAATCCAAGAACACAAAATATCTTTCCATTTCTGTGTATCTGCTTTGATTTCTTTTAATAGAGTCTTATAGTTTCATTATATAGGTCTTCACATGTTTTGTTAAATTTATTCCTAGGTATTTCATTCTTTGTTGCAATTGCAAAAGGATTATTTTTTCACTTTTTTTTAACATTTCATTATTAGAGTATAGGAACACTGTGTATTTTGAACATTGATTTTGTATCCAGAAACTTTACTGTATTTGCTTATTGTTTCAGTAGTGTTCTTGTGGAGTGTTTAGGGTTTTTTTATATGGAGAATCAGGTCATCTGCACATAGTGACAGTTTGACTTCTTTGTTTCCTATTTGGATGTCTTTTATATCTTTCTCTGCCTGATTGCACTCGCTAGGCCTCCAATGTTATATTGAATAAGAGTGGCGATAGTGGACAGCCTTGCCTTGTTGCTGATCTTAGAGGAAAGGTTTTAGTTTTTCACCATTAAGTATAATGTTGAGTGAGGGTTTGTCATATATGGCCTTTTGATATTTAAGTTACTTTCCTTCTATACTGATTTTGTGAAGTATTTTAATCGTAATGGATGCTGTATCTTGTCAAAGGCTTTTTCTGCATCTATTGAGGTGATCATATGATTCTTATTTTTTAATGTTTTATGTGTTGTATCACATTAATCTATTTGCATGTTGCCATCCCTGTGCCTCTGGTGAAGCCCACTTGATCGTGGTGTATAATCTTTTTAATATGTTGCTGTATTCAGTTCGCTAGTATCATTTTTAGAATTTTTGTATCCATGTATGTGAGAGATATTGGACTGTAGTTTTCTTTTGTATGTGTGTTATCTTTACCAGTTTTTGGTATCAGGGTAATATGGGCCTCATAAAATGAGTTGGGAAGTATTGTTTGCCTCCTCTTTGATTTTTTGGAAAAGTTTGAGAACAGGTATTTAATCTTCTTTGAATTTTTGGTAGAATTCACTGATGAAGCCATCTGGTTCTGGACTTGTACTTTTTGGTAGGTTTTTGATGATTGTTTCAATTACAATACTGCCGACCAGTCTATTTAGATTTTCCCGTTCTTGATTCACTCTAAAAAGGTTGTATCTTTCTAAGTACTGATCCATTTCTTCTAGGTTATTAAAGTGGTTGTTATATACTTTTGCAGTATTTATGTATGATCCTTTGTACTTCTGTGGTGTCTTTCATAATTTCTCCACTTTTTGATATTGTTAATTTGTGTCCTTTCTCTTTTTTCCTTAGTGAGTCTAGCCAAGGATTTGTCAATTTTATTAACTTTCTCAAAGAACCAGCTCTTTGTTGCGTTATTTTTTCTCTATTTTTTTGTTTTCAATTTCATTTATTTCTGCTCTAATTTTGATTATTTCTTTCCTTCTGCTAACTTTAGGCTTAATTTGTTCTCCTTTCTAGACTTTTAATTAATTATTTATTTTAATAGTAAAGTATACAGTACATTGGCTAGACATCTATATAGTTCATAAAGCGACCCCCCAATTGTCTCTCCCTCCCCTGACCCTCCATCTATCCAACATATTAATACAACTGCATTCACTATGCCATGCTCCTCATCCCCATTACCATCCATCAGCTACAATTTGTACTTCTTTAACCCTTTACTGCCTTCTCCCAGCACCCCATTCCTCCTTCCCCTCTCTCTGTCTGTCACCGAATTGTCCACTATAATCGTGTCTGTTTTTGAGTAGTTTGTTCTTTTCATGCCTTAGATTCCACATATAAGTGAAATCATATACTATTTATCTTTCTCTGTCTGACTTAAATAATTTCTAGGTCCATCAAAGCATTATCTTTTTCTATCCTCTTCCTTTTAGTCTGTGTGTATTTTAACTTGAACTGAGTCTTTTTGTAGGCAGCATTGCGGGGGTCTTGTTTTCTTATCCTTTCAGCCACTCTCTTTTTCTGGAGCACTTCATTCTTTTCCATTTCAAGTAGTTATTGATAGAATGTAGTTGTTTACCATTCTTTATTCCTATTTTGATACATGTTTTTTTCTTCTTAGAGAAGTCTCTCCAACATTTCCCTATAATACTAGTTTAGTGCTGATAAATTCCTTTGGCTTATTTTTGTCTGGGAAGCTCTTTATCTGTCCTTTAACTCTAAATGATAACTTTACTGGATAAATTGTTCTTGGTTGTAGATCCTGGATCTTCATCCTGTCAAATATTTTTTGCCAAGCCCTTCTGTCCTGCATAGTTTCTTTTGAGAAATAAGCTGCCAGTCTTATGGGTGTTCCCTTGTAGGTAACTATCTGTTTTTCTCTTGCTGCTTTTAATATTTTGTCTTTGCGTTTAAACTTTGGCATTGTAATTATGATGTGTCTTGGTGTGGGTCTCTTTGGATCCCTGATTGATGGAATTCTCTGAGCTTCCTGGAGTTTTATGTCCATTTCCTTCACCAGGTTAGGGAATATTTCCATTATTATCTTCAAACAGCTGTTAAACATTTTATTTTCTCCAGTTATGCCAATCAGACAGATATTTGGACCCTTAACAGTTGCCATTCTGATTGAGTGTCCTTGGTTCCCCATCCTCTAGATAGGGCATTTGATCCTTCTCTTTGTACACTTTGTTTATTCCTATGTTTGTTCCATTTAGTATACTTCTCATCTCAGATAATGTGTTCTTATTTCTGACTGGTTCCCTTCATAATTTCCATTTCCATTTTTATATTTTTTATCTCTTTGTTGAAGTTCTCACTGAATTTAACCAAAAGTTCATTGGGCATCTTTTTAACCAGTGTTTTGAACTCTGCATCTGTTAGATTACTTGACTCCATTATATCTGAATCTCTGTTCATATGGTTTCTGCTTTTTTGTTTTCACATTTTGGCTGCCTTTCTGTGTCTGTTTCTATGTACTAAGCAAAGCTCCTAAGTCTCCCAGTCTTATTAGTGTGGATTTGTGAAGTAGGTGTCCGGTGGTACAGTCCTGAGAGGGGTTCAGCTGCAGGCCAAACTTAGGCCAAGCCTCTACTCCTCCAGGACTAGATTCAGCCAGCAATCCACAGATGCTTTGCTGATAGTTGCCTCAAAAGGCCACACCAGAAACCGAGGCGAGCTGCCGCCTCAAGTCTAAAGCAACTAGCACCTGACTCACTGAGTATATACCTTGGATGTGGCTTGGGTGGGGACACGAGTTGGGGGAGCAGGGTTTCAAGAGATCCTCTGGACGGAGTGACCTCTGTTATCCAGTTTGATGACCTCACAGCTATGATGTCTGTGTCTGGTGCACTGGGAGTGGGAGACCTCAACAGGGAACAATGAATACTGCTGACAGAGTGAGTCTCACCTCAGCCCCCACTCCAACAATGTTTCCCTATAAATCCCTGGTGCCCCCTGTGCATAGCTGGATCAGTACTGGTGCTCAGAGTGAGTGGGTCCATCATCGCAAAAATCTCTCATGTAAGCTATCTCTTCAAGAGTAGTCTGCCACTGCTGTACCTCCATCTCAGATGCTCGAGACTGGGCTGCCCCACGTCCTCACCCCATTCTACGTTCTGCTTTTGCAGCGTGCTTTCTTGGATTTCTCCCTAGTTGTGTGGCTTGTTCATCAAGATCCCAGGTGTTTTCCTTGCTGCTGCTCCTTGTTTCCATCGCAACTTTGATTTAGTCACCAGTGGGATGAACAGAGCCTCTATCATCTACACCATTTTATTCCTCTATCTTCCTTTTCTAGTTTTTTAAGATGAAAGGTTAAGTTGTCTTTTGGGCTCATTCTTGTTTTTTGAAGTTTGGACTATAATGATATGAACTTTCCTCTTATTACCGTTTTTGCATGTCCCAAAAGTTTTGATATGTTATATTGTCCTTATCAATTGTTTCTACGCATCTCTTGATCACTCTTTTTATTTCTTCTTCTCACCCTGTCATCCTTTAGTAGCATGTTGATTAATCTCTACGTATTTGTGGTTCTTCCTGCTTTCTTTTTGCAGTTGATCTAGTTTCAAAGCATTATGATCAGAGAATATGATTGGTATGATTTCAACCCTCTTATATTTGTTGAGGCTATCTCTGTGTCCCAGTATGTGATTGATTCTTGAGAATATTCCATGTGCACTAGGGAAGAATGGATAAGCAGTCTTTTGGTTTTGAAAGGCTCTGTAAATGTCAATTGATGTCCAATTGGTCTAGTGTGTCATTTAAGGATATTATTTCCTTATTGATTTTCTGTTTGGATGATCTGTTTATATCTGAGAGTGGGGTATTTAGGTCCCCTACTATGATAGTGTTTTGGTCTGTTTCTTCCTTTTAGTTCTGTTAGTAATTGCTTTATATATTTTGGGGCTCCCTGATTGGAGCATAGATATTAATAAGTGTTATGTCATCTTGATGTGCGATTCCTTTATCATTATGAAGTGTCCCTCATTATGTTTCTTTACCTTTTTTTATTTTGAAATCTTTTTCATCTGATATTAGTACCAATCCTCTGACTTTTCTCTGAATGCCATTTGCTTGAAATATCATTTTCCACCTTTCACATTAGCAAATATTGTCTTTGGAGCTGAGATGTGTCTCCTGGAGGCAGCATATGGTTCGGTTTTTTATCTGATCCAATCTGTAAACTCTGCGTCTTTTTATTTAGTAAGTTTCAGTCCATTTACATTTAGGGTGATTATTGAAATATGAAGTTTTCTTATTACCATTTTATGTTTTGCTTTCTGGTATCTTGGTGTTTCCATTGCTTCCTTGTACCTGTGTTTCTTTTTCTTTTTTGGTTAGGTTTGTGAGTTTTCCCTCTGGTCCTTCTGTTTTATGTTCTGTATCTTGGTTCCAAATCTTCTGTGTGTGGCTACCATCTCAAATATATAGAGGATAGGTGTGTGTGTGTGTTGTGTGTGTGTGTGTATACACACACACATACACATACATATACATATATGTGTGTGTGTATAATCATCCACTGTCTTCTGTGTGTGCCTGATCTCGATTCCCCTTTGTGAATTTAGATCTTTGAATCCTCCCCTTTTCAGTCATTGTCTCAATTTGTCGCTTTCGTATGCTAAACATTCATTACTATCTTGCTGTAGCAAATCTTTTCTTATAGTTTAAGCCTATAATGCCTTGTTCTTAGTATGGGTTACACCTCTCTGCTTCTATTTTGCCTGATAGTCACTTTACCCCTAATTATGTATTCTTTTTGTCATTTTGTTTTAGGTGAGCTAAACACTTCCATTATTAACGATGATGCAGGCCTCGTAATCGAGAATTCCCTCAATTTTTGTATGTCTGAAAAAGTCTTTATTTCTCCTTCATATCTAAAGGAGAGCTTAGCTGGGTACATCATTCATGGCTTGGTAGTTCCTTTCATTTAATAGTTTGAATATTCAATTCCATTCCTTTCTGGCTTGTAAGGTTTGTGCTGAGAAGCCCGATGATAATCTAATGGGTTTTCCTTTATAGGTTACCTTCTTCTTTCCCCTAGCTACACTGAGAATTCATTCTTTGTCATGAATTTTTGATAATTTTAATACAATGTGTCTTTGGAGAAGGCCTTTTTGGGTTGAGATAATTGGGTATTCTGTTGACTTCTTGAATTCCAAGCTCCAGCTCATTCCTTAGATTTGGGGAAATTTTCATCAAGTATTTCCTCCTTTTCCTCCCCTTTGAGGACGCCCATTATTCTTATGTTTCCTCTCCTCGTGATATCAGCTAGTTCTTGAATTTCTCTTTCACTATATTTCATTCTTCAATTTCTCTCTTCTTCTTTCTCTTTTATTTCTAGATTTCTATCTTCAATATCACTGATTCTTTCCTCCATTTGTTTGACTCTCTTTCCCAAGATTGCCATTCCATGTTTCATCTCTTGCAGTGTTTCTTCATCTCCATAAGTTCTATTTGGTTCTTTTGAGAGTTTCAGTCTTCTTGCTAAAGAACTCATTCTGCTCATCTAGTTGTTTTTCAGTTCCTGAAATTGTTGATATGAATTGTTTGGATCTCGAGAATTTCAGACCATCCTATTCTCTGTCATTTAAGTCACATATTTCTATGTTTTTAAGTATTTCTGGAAATTTTCATGTTTCTTTCTGAATTCCTTATACTTTAGTTGTTATGATGTTAATAGACAGTCTCCCCCTGGGCATAATGGAAGTGTATTCTGCTTTTTTCCAGGAAAGAAGATACTTATTTATATAAAAGTCTCTCTTTATCCTATTGCACAAAGAAGAAGTTTTCTTTTGATTTCCAGTAGGTGGCATCTAAGCCTCTTGGAACCCTGCTTTATATAAAGTCTTAATAATGCATTTTTTTCTTCTTATAGATAGTCAATCACGCTCACTACCCTCAGTCTCAGTCTCTATCA
This sequence comes from Eonycteris spelaea, assembly GCA_003508835.1. Lineage (NCBI taxonomy): Eukaryota > Metazoa > Chordata > Mammalia > Chiroptera > Pteropodidae > Eonycteris > Eonycteris spelaea. The sequence continues at coordinate 407,026 of PUFA01000428.1, forward strand.
TTGTTAGCAATAGTTTCTGTAGCATTTGCTCAGATTCCCCTATGGCTCCACACTGTTTTGTCTTAGAGGACATGGGGGGAGGGGTCCTCTGGGTTAGGGGATGGGGCTATTTTGCAGCCAAGATTGGTAATAATTAACTATTATTTCTCTGCTGACCCTGCTTCTCTGCAGTCCCCATTTCTCTGCTTTCTGCACTGATGCCTCTCAGACAGAGTTATTCAGGAACCTGCCACACCTCTGCCCTCCCACTCCTGCAGGAAATCTGGCTGAGAGAGGTAGCACTTTTATTTTTCCCAGTCTACTGCCCACCTCCTGGGTTTCTGATCTGTGATAACTCTTATGCACATATCCATTGTGCAGGCATGCTTTTGGCAGGCCAAGTGTTTTGTTTTGGTTTGGTATGGTTTGGTTTGGTCTGGTTTTTGAATTTCAGATGTTCAGCTTATTGTTGTCTTAACGGGAGAGATCTGGGAACAGCTCTCACTCCACCATGTTTCTGACATCCTGACTATATTCTTGATGCTATACTTTACATACTCTTGACTATTTTGTTACTACTAATTGGTACTTTTTATCTTTTTTTACCCATCCTCTGATGCTTCTCTCATCTGGAAACCCTCAATACGTTCTCTGTATCTATGAGTTTCTTTCTGCTTTGTATTTTCATTTATTTTGATTCTTAGATCCCACATATAGGTGAAATCATGTCACATTTGTCTTTCTCTGACTGACTCCACTCCACATGATAACCTCTATATCCATCCATGTTGTTGCAGATGGCAAGATTTTACTCTTCTTTGGCTGACTATTATTCCATTGCATATATGTACCACTGCTCTTTATCCATTCATTTATTGATGGACAACCAGGTTGCCTCCATATCTTAGCTAATGTAAATAATGCTGCAATAAATATGTGGATGTGCATGTCCTTTGAAGTTGTGACTTTAGATTCTTTGGATAAATATCCAGAAGTAGAATTGATGGGTCCTTCTTTATCTCTTCTTGTAGCCTTTATTTTAAAGTCTATTTTGTGATATAAGTATGGCTACACTACCTTTTTTTTCCTTTTTCGTTTCCATTTGCACAAGGTATCTTTTTCCATCACTTTACTTTCAGTCTGTGGGTTTCTTTCAATCTGAGGTGAGTCTCCTATAGGTAGCATATGTAAGGGTTTTGTTTTCTTACCCATTTTGCCATGCTATGTCTTTTGATTGGAGCGTTTAATATGTTTACATTTAATGTAACTGTTAATAGATATGTAGTCATTGCCATTTTATCATTTATATTTTTAATCTTTTTTTATCTTCTTACAGAAGACCACTTAATGTTTTGTTTTGTTTTGTTTTGTGTTTGTTTTTGTTTGTTTGTTTTGTTTTGTTTTGTAATACTGATTTGGTGGTGATGAACTCCTTTAGCTTCTTGTCTGGGAAGCTCTTTACCTGTCCTTCAATTCTAAATGATAACTTTGATGGTTAGAGTAATCTTGGTTGTAAATCCTTGCTTTTCATCACTTTAAATATTTCATGCCAATCTCTTCAACAGTTTCCATTGAAAAATTGGCTGACAGTCTTCTGGGAGATCCCTTGCAGTTAATTAACTGCCTTTCTCTTGCTGCTTTTAAGATTCTCTCTTTGTCTCTAAGTGTTGGCATTTTAATTATGCTGTGTTGGTGTAAGCCTCCTGGATTTGATGCAGGACAGGAGAAATTTTCCCAAAGTGTCAGGGTAGGGGTGGAGAGGAAGGAGACCAAGCCCTGCACTGAGAGAAGAATAAGATCCTTGGCTAAGAGTGTAGAAAGAATTTAACACACACGCCGAAGTTAGGACCAAAAGGGAGTTTATTAAAGAAGGGGAAAAGCAAAGACTACATAAAGCAAAGATGAAATCCCAAGACAAGGGGGAAAAAGCTCCGAGAGTCACTGGATACAGTTTATGTGTCATTTTTTAGTTTCTATGAGTTAGTTTAAAAAACTTTATTTACCCATTTCCTTTGATATGAACATACAGTGAGGAAGTAGAAGGGGAAGAGCACATCGCCTGAAAGTCCTGAAGGTAGTGCCCAGCTTTTAATCCACAGGTTCCCTATGGTTTTAGCCACAGGGAGTGAACAATTTTATTTGTGTAGGGTGGTGCTTAAAGACTCTGTTTTCCTGTTTCCTTTTTCACAAGTGGAGGAAAGGGGTTGTTAGCAAATGCAGCAGAAATCTTTCTGCTGGTTTTGCAGGTGTCCTCCTGGCCTGGCTGCAGAGCTGATCAGCATATCACTGTCTCTAAATGTAGCTTGAGACAACATTTTAATTCTCATGCCTCTTCTCTACATGAAGTTCACCTTGTTTGAGACTCTCAGTGTTTCCTGAGCTTGTATGTCTATTTACTTAGCCAGGTTAGGAAATTTTTCTGTCCTTAATTCTTCAAATAGGTTGTCAATTCCTTGCTCTACCCCTTCTTTTAATACCCTACAATGCAATGTTGGTATGTTTGATGTTGTCTCAGAATCCCTTTAACTATCCTCATTTTTTTTAGGTTTTTTAGGTTTTGTTCTGATTCAGTGTTTTCTGCTACCTTATCTTTTGAATTGCTATTTTTCTTCTTTCATCCAATTTACTGTTGATTTCCTATAATGAATCCTTTATGTTAGTTATTTTATTCTTCACTACTCATTGGTTCTTTTTTTATTTGTTTTCTAACTCTAGTTTTATGTTTCCTATCTCTTGTCAAAGTTCTCACTGAAATTATTGAGCATCCTTATAACCAGAGTTTTAACTTTCATCTGGTAGATTGCTTGTCTCCATTTTGTTTGGTTATTCTTCTGGAGCTTTGTTCTATTCTTCATTTAGGACATGTTTCTTTGTTCCTTCTTTTTGGCTGCCTCTTAAAATTTTTTCTATGCATGAGGTAGAGCTTTTCGATCTCCCAGTCTTGCAGAGTATCCTTACCTAGTAGGTGTTATATGAGGTGCAGTTGGGCAGTCATCCTGGTCACCTAAGCTCGCTGCTCCAGGTGTAATCCATTGTGTGGGTTGTGTGATATGCCTTCCTGTTGTAGTTGAGGCTTGTTTACTGTTAGCAATCAGTAGGTAGGCTTGACCCTCAGGCTGATTGATTGTGAAGACGGGCCATGACTACAATGAAGGAGCTATTGGGCAAGGGCTGACCCTATGGAGCAGGATTCATTTTAGCAGGGCTCTCGTGCCTGCTGAGTCTGCCCTTTGGGTGTTTTGTTTGTGGAGATGGTTAGGTGATTCTCGAATATGCTCTCTTGTGGTCCAAAGCTAGCCACCAGTATATTGGTTCTGGATTCTCTTGTGTGGCTTCTGGTGCAGGTCAACATCAGCTGCAACATGTGCCTTGCCTGGGGTCACTTAGTATGAGCCAGAAAGTGATCTGCGGGTGTTGTGTCCTTTGTGCTAGGGTCAACATGCCTGGGAGAGACTGAACTGCACACTAACTCTGGCTGCTGCCAGTGCCAGGCTTAGCAACAGGTATAGGCACACCAAGGCCAGATGTTGGGATTTGTTGGGATTTGTAAACCTTGGAGAAATTTTAGGAAAGTCCACAGCATGAGCCAAGATGGGCCATTTGTATAGGAAAGCCACTGGAAGAGGCTTGGGTGAGTATGCAAGTTGGAAGCGGTGGAGTGTCAGGAAGTCACCAGGACAGGGTGAATGATGTTAGCCAGGTTGATGGAGAGTTAAATATGGCAGTCTCCTGGGTATGCAGGCTGTGAGGGTAAGGCTCACAAAGGAACAAAGGCTTCTACCAGCACTTCTAACTGGAAGAAAGCTGCCCCTTCAGCCCTCATTCTAAATCCAGACAATTCAGCACTTCTCCATAAATCCCTGGTGCTTTTCAGCTGCCACATCAGCACTGGAGTTCAGGGTGAGTGAACTCCAGCAAGTAAGATGCACAGGGCATCTAAGAGGAAGACCTAAGACTCCAGCAGCTATCCATCTCACTCAGCCACCATCTCCACTAGTTTTCACAGCAAAAAATTTATTGTGACTTCTTCTTCTTGACCCTGGTACCCTGGGCTAGGGAGCTTGGTATGAGGCTGGGACCTCTCCATCCTCAGAGACAACCTCTGCAGCTGAGATGCACCACCCCCCGATTTTTAACCACAAAACATGGGTGTCTATACCACATCATCTTTTTTTCCTCTCTTTAATTCACCCCCACTTCCACCTCTGACCCTGGATGTTGCCATTTTCTCCTTAAGAACTGATCGTAAGGGAAGAGGAGGGTGGCATCCTCTCCCACATGCTCACAGTGTGCACCCGGGATTTGGCACACCCGGGGCTTGGCACCACCCCACACTTGGGGGCCTGGCGCAAATGGGGCCTGGCACACCCAAGGCCTGGTGCATCTGGGGTATGGTTGGTGCCTCCATCTAGGGTGCAAACCCAGAACCTTCTGTACGCAAAGCAGACGTGCTAACCAATTACCCAATGGAGCCACCCTACCACATCATCTTGATGTTCATGTATCAATGGACTCTTAGGGTGCTTCTATGTATTGTAAATAATGTTGCAATGAACGTAGGGTGAATATATCTTTTTCAAATTAGTGTCTTTTATTTCTTCAAAGATAATACCAAGAAGTAGGATTGGAGAGTTAAATAAAAATGTCTAATTGCTATGTCATGTACCTGAAACTAATATATTATATGTTAACTAATTTTTTAAACCTTATACATAAACATTAGTCCCTTATATTCAATGAGTAACATGTACAGCATGAAAAAAGAACATTTTTATAATAATAAAATGTGTGGTTAAAAGTTTTTCTTCCTCATATGTAAAGTCATCTCTGACACTAAGACCACATAAAATAAATTTATTTATTCAAAAATTTCCTTTCAATATAGACTCCACTGGGAGATATATGTTGATAATCTATTATGTCAGTGCCTATAGTACGCAATAGGGACACTCGGCCAAAATAAAGAATAAACAACAGGAAACCAGTAGTAAAACTCATTAGCATGTTAAGACTTGGATTAACAAGAACAGTTAAAGGTAGCAGTGTCAAAAAGAATGACAGTCCCAAACTGAAAATTTTGGCATTAGATTTTCTTCTCCCTGGCTTTAGTTGTCAAGTACAGTTTTTACCATGTCAGCAATACAACTCAGGATCATTACCTCAATAAAAATTGTTTAAAAAAATTATTTAAGAACATAGATTTAATTTTTAAATGGATTATTTTTAGTAAATACAATTTACCTATGAAATGAATGGAAATTTCCAAATATTCCCAGCCAAAAACTGAGAAAACATGGGGCAAAAGGAAATAGAAAAATAAAAATTGTCCATACATCACACAGGCTGAGCTTAATCAAGTGAAATTATCACATTGTAGAAAGAAATTTAAAATAAAGATATAGTACTTCTAGGAATTAAATAGAAAAAGCAAGTGCTTTTTCCATCATCTGAGCAAGGAATTGAAATTTCTAGCTTTAAAATGTTTTCAGCCCTGCAATCTTGGGCACTTCTTTAATCCCAAGGTGACAGGTCTTTTTATAGCCTCCACCTCAAAAACTCTTTTTAGGCCTTCTTTTATGTCTTTATTCCTGAGACTGTAGATGAAAGGGTTCAGCATTGGTGTGACCACCGTGTACATCACTGAGGCTACCGCATTTGACTGTGACCTGCGGTTAGCAGCAGAGCTGAGATACACTCTAGGCCTGTACAGTAAAATAAAGAGACAACTGAGAGGTGAGACGCACAGGTAGAAAATGCTTTATACTTCCCCTGAGCTGATGAGATTCCACATTATGGAAGACACTATCTTAGAGTAAGAGTAAAGGATACCAGTAGGGGACAACCACCCTAGCAGAACAACCCCAAAATACATCACAATGCTATTTAAAAAGGTGTCAGAACAGGCAAGTTGGACCATCTGTTTGAGTTCACAGAAAAATTGCGGGATTTCTAAGACGTACAGAAAGACAGCTGCAAAGCCATCAAGCATTGTAACAAGGAATTCAAGATACATATGCTCCAGGATACCAGAACCAGCAATCCACAGAGCAAGGTTTTCATAATGACCGTGTAATGCAAGGGTGACAGATGCACAAAACGGTCATAGGCCATTACAGTTAAGAGACAGACATCCAAACCTGCAAAGAGTAGGAAAAAATACATTTGTGTGATGCCAGCCTTGATAGGTTATAACTTTGTTCTGTGTCAGGATGCTCATAAGCATCTTTGGGATGGTGGTTGAGGTAAAACAGATGTCCACCAAGGACAGGTTTGAAGAGGAAAGAAGTACATGGGTGTGTGGAGGTGGGAGTCTGAGCTGACAGCCAGGATGATGAGGCAGGTTTCCAAATACAGTGATCAGGTACATGGAGAGGAAACAACAAAGATGAGGGGCTTGCAGTTCGGTTCCTCTGAAAATCCCAGAAGAAGAAATTCTGAAATTTGTGATCATTGCCTGATAGCATGTGGTGGTGGTCACAAACAAGAAAAGAAAAATGATACGATTAGTTTTTACATATACAGTCCAATAATGTAATGAACTGCTAGAATTTATATTTTCTGTCAAGGAAATATTAACATTGATGTATTGCCTTTAAGGAAGGTGCTGTGACACCTATGATTAGGAGTTTCCTGTCCCACAGCTTTTCCCCTTCAGGTCATGCGATATACATTTTTAAGGCAAATTTTTCATGCACTTGAGAAATTTTTGTTAACTTGGCTGATAATCTTCTAGGGTAAAAATACAGTACTGAAAACAAAACTCCCTACACACCCAATGATGGAGAAAAGAAGATAAATTAGAAATAGAAATATATATGTACCATCTCAGATGTTGACCAGTGCTATGAAAAGAAAAGCAGGTATAAAATAGTGTAAAAGGGAATGTTATATTTCACTTTCTAACAAGGCGCCCATTTAAACAGAGTCCTGGGGAAAACAAAGTGGAGTCATTGAGGTTATCTGGGGATGTGTATGCCTGTTGTGGAAAGAGTCAGTGCAAAGACCCTGAGGATGACATTTTTCAAAGATACTCAGCACTCAAGGGATAACAAAAAGTATTCTGGAGAATGAAGCAAGAGGGAGAAATGATGAGAAATGGTGTCACAGACTGTGGAGGAAGGACGTGGTCTTCCTGCAGTGCGAAACTTCAGATCACAGGGAGTATTGTCCACATGTTGTTCCTTTTACATTTTAAATTTTGTTAAGAATTTCTACAATTTAAAACAATCTCTTCATTTCCATTTGTTGATTTACATTCTGGCATCTGCATTTAAGGACACATTTGCAAATAGGATCTTTGGGTTCCACTACCCAGAGGACTGCTCATGCCTCACAAAACACAACCTCAAACACAGATACAGCACACTATGGCATCTTAGGGCCATATTACTGCTCGACTTTTCTCATTTCCAGTCACAAGAATTACGAAAGGAATGATACAGGCATATTTTTGAAATCAAACTTATCTTGACCATAAAGAATATAGAAAAGTTCCCCAAATTCAAGTTGTTAAGCTCCCATGAACATGTAAACATGAGGTTTCATTTAAATAAGAACATTTTGTGCTCTGTATTGGAAAATAGTTAAAAAAAATTTTTAAAGGTGAGGGAGACAAAAACAAGATCTAATGTCTCAAGTGATCCCTTAGCAATTGTGATGAGGAGAGAGCTCTTTTGGTTCTGGCAGCATTCCACCCCTGGTTCTATCCCCTGATGCCCAAAATAACTAATAAAACAGCAAGAAAAATGTATTTGAAAGAGAACAAGTTATATCTTTAACCATGCTAAGAAATAGAACTGATTGACACTTCTAGAAAATAAACAAAGGGAATTCACTCACATTTAAAAATATAGATATAATCTATAACAATAAAAGAGATTTCTAAAGAAAAATTGTTAAATATTTTTTCCATGATTTTAGATGCAAAACTTTTTTAATCAGAAAAATAAATGTCTGTTTTGAAATCTTGATCTGCCACATGTTTAGCTGCTTGAACTTGGAGAGACAACAGAATCATTCTAAATTAGTCATTGTAAATTTATATGCCTCATTCAAAAATCTTAGCACAGTTCTTTCCTGTCACATTTAACTTGAATTGGTTATCACTGGTGATGAATAGTTGGCTGATTTTTTTTCTTCTACATTGCAAGTGTCCCATTCCTTCCCCACATCTTGGTAAATAATATAGCAAAATAATGCTTTGGGTAGTATACCCATTTTACATATTAAATAAAATTTTTCATGTGAATACCCAAATGAGAGAGGGTACTGTGAAATGTATGTCTCAAGAATTACTATTGCAAACATAATATCTACTTACATGGGCTGGGTCTTCCTAATGAATACAAAACATACTCAAATACATCCCACCATGAAAATGTTTGAAAATGCCCTCGGTTACTCTATATTTCTACTCCCTTAACTTCAAAATTTCTCTAATATGTTCTAATATTTATTGAAACATTAATGACTTCCATCTGTTCCTCACCTCATCCAGTTGGACTTGCAGTCCATCACTTAATTGTCAACGACAACCCTTGTACTGCTGATTCAACAGACACTTCTCTTCATAAACATATTAAATACATTAATTATAAAATACTTTAGTCTACCCAGTACACAAAGACAACAATCTCTCAGCTATGAGCTGGGCTCTCAGGTGACCTCAAGCTGAAATTCTCCCTGACATAATGGGCTCTCAGACTCACCTTGATGAGGTCTCTGAGAGGCAGGACTCAGTGTGGAAGTCTGAATTACACCCTGAATGGTTGAGAACGGAGACTGAAGGTGTGTTCTTTGACCAGACAGCAGGAAGAAGTGAAGCATTGGTTCCCACCCGACTTAGGAATCCAAAAGCAACCAACTACATTCTCTTCAAATCAAGTTTGCACATCTGATACTGCAGAAGAGAGTATTTACAGTTTCCCATACCTGCTCATTCATGTTAGTCCACTCTGAGCATATCATTTTCCCATGGACACTAGTCTGGAAAGAAAAGATAATTTCCATCTGAAATCTGTTCCCAAAGCCAGACCATAATAGAAGTCAGGCGAATCCTATTTTTATTGTTCCTTCTCCATGAACATGCTGGCCTTACAGTGGTCTAACCTCCTTGCCACTTTCTCTTTATCTGGAGTTAATATTTTCTCCCAAATATACAGCTAAGAACCTATTTAGACTAGGTCCCATCGACCTCAACAGTGTTGTCTATGACAGGAAACAGCTTTGACATCCCTCTTCAAAAGGAGAGAGAGGTGTATTCCTTTGCTACAAAACAATGGTGACTATAATCCTTGGTTTTTACAATTCAGTTTGGAGCTTATATGAATCTAGTTAGAGCTATCATTTACTTCCTCTTAAAAATGTTCAATTATAATTATATTTAAGTCTTCTTATGCACTATGAACTGAACTTAATATCTTATATGAATTATTTTATTTCATTTTTACAAATGTCCCTTCTTTGTCATGAGTGCCATTATAAATCCCCATTTTTACATTTGCAGGAATGGGGCTCAGAAGGGTTAAGTGATCTGTTTCTAAGTTATGAACTGAGAGTAGGATCAATTTTTGATTGGAATTTCCTCAAAGAATTTCCAGTGTTTATACCCTTGGCCAGTGGCTCTGACTAGGATGATTTTGCCTCCAGGGAGCATTTGGCAATGTCCTGGAGAAATTTTTTGTTTGTCTCAACTGGGGAGTGCTATAGGTTACCTATAGGTTTGAGGCCAGAGATGCAGTACAACATCCTACAATGTACATGACAACCCCCACCACAGAAAATTATCCGGCAGAAATGTCAACAGTGATGAGATGAGAAATACCATTCTTCAAAGATTTTCTCCAACATCAGTGAGTATATGAATCAGTTGGGGACATTTTTCAGATGTACATTCTGGGACAGGTCTAGGGTAACCCAGAGATTCTGCATTTGTAACTAGCTCCTAGTTAATATTGATGATGAAAGTCCTAATTTGTGGACCATCTGAGTATCGAGGCTGTGTTCCAGCATTCAAATTTAAGAGTAAGAATTTTTTGGCCTTCTCTACAAGAAATCCTATCACATATTTCATGTTTAACTGTAGGTGTCAATGTTGGACTCAGTAGCTCAGCTTATGCACACTCAAGTTTAACACGCACCTTCTGAGTATTGCTCTCATGACAGGAAATAAAACTTTAAGGCCTCTGTTCCTTATCTATAATTAAGGAAAATTTCACCTATTTCTTTTGAGATTTAATAAGATATTAAAGCTGATGGGAAATTATCTGACACAAAGCAGATGCTCAGTCTGTAGCAGCAGTTGTGACTATGTCCGAGTTTGAAACTTACCAAGTTCACTGTGACACTTGGGACAGGCAGTGAGTCCAGCATATCCCTGGCACTGGGAGACAGAGAGCTGTCATTTTAGAGAGGGAATCTCCTCTAGGAGCAGACAGGAGCCATTGATCTATACTGTGTTGTACTCAGTGACATATACTTCTAACCATCTCACACTGACTTCAAAAAAGCCACAGTAAGCATTGTAGACACTTTCTAGCTGTTTTACTATATCCCATATTTCACTCTGGAGAATATCTACAAAGCAGCTGTTTCTTTGCAAATCTAACTATTCATCATTTCTTCTTACCTTCCTTGTTGCACGTCTACAGAGTATATCACTTAACCTTTTCGTGTCATCAAAAGTATAAAATGCTTGTGTGCCTGTTTAGAATTTGTAGATTTGTTTCATTTTTGTTTCATTTTTATTTCATTTTTTTCACAATTATTGATTCACTGCTCATTTTCTTGGGTCTGTACATCCCCACCCATTGCTTTGAGTCTTGAAGGTGTCTCAAGTGTGGGGAGTGTGTGTTCCCATTGTTTGGCTTTGCATTGGACGTGAGACATGATTTGGTGGAGAGACTGCAAAGCAGAATTACCTGCTCAATGCCTAAGAAGAAACTGTAAGAAATAATGTGAGATTGCAACCTTTCTCTTACTCTTTCCTATTTTATGAGCATGAATACCTTCTCACACAGGAGCTGTTTCATCAAGCCCAGGTCCATAATGAAAACATATACTAAGAAAAACACAACTAAGTCAGAGCCATAGATACTCTGCAGTATACATGTATTGTGATGAGCAATAAATTTTTGTTATTTCAGCCATTGTGATGTTGACAATTACTTGTTACCAAATCAGACTAATATACTCCTTTGTGTGATTCTTTTTTTATTAAAATTATTGGAGTGACATTGATAACTAAAATCAAGTAAGTTTTCAATGTACAATTCAACAATGTGTCATATATATGTATGTATGTGCGTATATATTCATATACATTTAATTGTGTGATCACTAACCCAAATTTAAATTACCTTCTATTTGACCCCTTTTACCCTATCCACCTACCGCTCTTTTCTGGTCATATGATTCTGAATAACAATTATTAACTACCAGATATATTGACATGGCAGAATACATATGTGTTCATTTGTATCTCCAGATGACTTGTACATGAATATTAAAAACTCCAAAATGAAAACATGGCCTAAGAATTCAAAGATACTTTTAAATGTAACCATAGTGACTCTAGTAGCCTAATTCCACTGGTTTGAATATGAAGCCTTGAGAATAATATTCCAAATATATATCTATACTTTACTTTCTGAACTCAAATAGCTCTCACTTTCCCAAAATTCAGCAATCAAATAGAGTGTGAGAAATTACTTGTATGATGTTTTCTACTAAACATGAAAAAAAATTCTCATAGTCTGTGTGTGTGCATGTGTTCCTCTCTCATTCTTCCAAATCATTTGTAGGAAGTTGCAAATTCCATATTGGCTTAGAATGTAGAAACTTGGAAAAACTTCTCTCTCACACTAGCAAGAAAAGATCAAATAATCTACAAAATCATAGCTCTTCTTGAAGCTTTGAGAGAACTGAGATTACAGAGCAACCAGATAGCCTGACAGCTAAGGAAAAGGAGACGGCTCCAACAAGAGATAGGATGTGAGGAAGAGCTTGCCTGGGGAAGGGCATGGGAAGAAGCCAGGGCCTCCGCGCAAGCACACCATGTTTCAGGTAAAATCTTTAAAATGTTCTAAAGGCCAAGTGTGGAGTGGCTACATAGCATATCTCTGCAGGAGGTATGGGTATTATCTCACTGCAACTCTCAGAAAATCACGAAGTGTGCAGAGGAGGTTCTGTTGGTCAGGTAAATCTCCCAGGCAAAGAGGTCTGGGAGTGGCAGTTGGCAATTGGGTTGAAAATCTCAGAAAAGATAAGAAGCAAAGTGATATGGATGGGACACCAGCAGCATCTAATAAGACACAGATATTATGGTTCCTCCCCTGGAGCTGTTGCTGGGAGTCTACCATCTTGGAGTTTGTTGTTGGGTCTGAGCATGTTAGAGTGGTATGAACATATTGGGGTGGTATGAGCAGGTAATAGCCAGTTTGAATATTAGAGATCTGTTTGCAAGGATCTCTCTGCCTACAATTAGGTAGGCAAAAAGACTGACTGTAGGGTCAACTAGTTTATAGTCTTTTTATTAAACATGATGAAAAACCATTTAAGGTGTTTAATCAGCAAATTACCACAATTTTTCAATCACATCTATGATCCAGTTTCAAATTAATTTTTGTGTATGGTATAATGTACAGGTAGGGAGGTTCATAGTAATTCACATATTCCACCTTTGGGACAAATTTTAAGTAATTATATATATAAAAAACTTTGTTTGTTGTGTAAATGTTAGGAATGAGACCTTTCTAGTAGCCAGGAGTAAAGCATATATATTCACTGTGTGTTCACCGACCATAGTTAGATTTCCTTTTCCCCACATATTTCACCCATTTTACCGCATCTTCCTCCTATCCCTCCATGCACCCATACCCTCTGTTAACCCTAATCTATTGTCCATGTCCACGAGTCTCTGTTTTTCTGTCTTATTCATTTGTTGCTTTTCTGTTTATAATCCCCATAATGTAATATCATGTGGTTTTCAACTTTTTCTGTGTGGCTTATTTCCCTTAGCATGATTATTATATGGTACATCCATGTTGTCGCAAATGGCAATATTTCATCTCTTTTTTCGGCTGAGTGATATTTCATTGTATATACGTCCAAAGCATCTTTAGCCAATCATCTCTCATAGGACAGAGTTTGCTTCCATGTCCTAGCAGCCATGAATAATGCTGCTATGAACATCGGTGTGCAATATCTTTTCGGATATGGGTTTTCAAGTCTTTGGGGTAAATACCCAGTAGAGAGATTGCTGGATCATATAGTAGATTAATTCTTAGTATTTGAGGAACCTCCATACTGTTTTCCATAGTGGCTGTATCAATTTGCAGGCCCTCCAGCAGGGTATGAGGGTTCCTTTTCTCCACATCCTCTCCAACATTTATCATTACTGTCCTGTTGACTATAGCTATTCTAACAGATGTGAGATGGTATCTCATTGTGGTTTTGATTTACATTTTCCTAAAAACTAGCCATGAGAGTATCTTTCATACGTTTTTGACCACTTGTATGTCTTATTGAGAAAAGTGTCTGTTCAGGTCCTCTACCCAATTTTTGATTGGATTGTTTGCTTATTTTTATTATTGAGTGATGTATGAGTTCCTTGTATGGTTTTGATATTAGACCCTTATCGAAGGCGTTGCTTGCAAATATATATTCCCATTTGGATAGTTGTCTTACTTTGTTGAAAGTTTCTATTGCTGTGCAGAAGCTTTAGTTTGATTAGTCATATTCATTTATTTTTGCTTTTGCTTCCCTTGCCTTTGAGGTCAAATTCATAAAATCCTATGTCAGGATTTTAACTGCAAGGTCCATGAGTTTATTCCCTATGTTTTCTTCTACATACTTTATTGTTTTAGGTCTTATATTCAGTCTTAATCCATTGAGTTAATTTTGGTGTATAGAGATAGACAATAGTCTAGTTTCATTCTTTTGCAATTTCTTTCCAGTTTTTCCAGCACCATTTATTGAAGAGGCTTTCCTTTCACCACTGTAGGTTTTGGCTTTTTTGTCAAAAATCGTTAGCTCATACATATATATATACGGATTTACTTCAGGACTCACGTTTCTGTTCCACTGATCCAAGTGTCTGTTTTGCTGCCAATACCATGCCATTTTGGTTACTGTCACTTCGTATTGTAATTTGAAGTCAGGCAGAGTGATGCCTCCAGCCATGTTCTTTATTCTCAGGATGGCTTTGACAATCCAGGTCTTTGTGCTTCCATACAAATCTGATGATTTTTTTGTTCTATTCCTTTTAAAAATGCCAATGGGATTTTGATGGAGATTGCATTAAATCTGTATAATGCTTTAGGTAAAAGGTCATTTTAACTATGTTGATTCTTCCAATCCAGAACATGGAATATCTTTCCATTTCTTTATATCCTCTTCAATTTCTTTAATAGGGTCTTGTAGTTGTCATTATACAGGTCCTTCACATGTTTCATTAGATTTATTTCTAGGTATTTTATTCTTTTTGTTGCAATTGCAAAAGGATTTATTTTTTTCACTTCTTTTTCTAACACTTCGTTATTGGAGTATGGAACACTATGGATTTTGAACATTTATTTAGTATCCAGAAACTTTACTGTATTTATTTATTTTTCTAGTAGTGTTCTTGTAGAGACCGTAGGGTTTTCTATATAGTGAATCGTGTCAAACACAAATAGTGATAGTTTGTCTTTTGTTTCCCATTTGGATGCCTTTTATATCTTTCTCTTGCCTGATTGCACTTGCTAGGATCTCAGTGTAATGTGAATAACTGGTGATAGTGGACAGCCTTGCTTGTTACTGATCTTAAAGGGAAGATTTTTAGTTTTTTACTATTAAGTATAATGTTAGATGAGGGTTTGTCATATATGGCTTCTATTATATTGAGTTACTTTACCTCTATATTCATTTTGTTAAGCATTTGATAATAAATGGATGCTGAATCTTCCAAAGGTTTTTTCTGCATCTATTGATGTGATCATATGATTCGTTTTTTTTTTTAATTTGTTTATATGTTGAATCACGTCAATCGATTTACATGTGTTGAACCATTCCTGAGCCCCTGGGATGAAGCCCACTTGATAATGTGTATAATATGTTGCTTTATTCATTTGCTATCTTATTTAGGATTTTTGCATCTGTTTTTGTGAGAGATATTGGTCTGTAGTTTTTGTTTTTTGTGTTATCTTTACCAGTTTTAGAATCAGGGTAATATGGCCTCACAAAATGAATTAGGAAGTATTACTTCCTCTTTGATTTTTTGGAAGAATATGAAGAGAACAGGTATTAATCTTCTTTAAATGTTTGTTAGAATTCACTGGTGAAGCCATCTGGTCCTGGACTTTTATTTTTGGTACTTTTTTATGATTGTTTCAATTTCTATACTGCTGATCAGTCTATTTAGACTTTCCAGTTCTTCTTAATTCAGTCTAGAAAGGTTGTATCTTTCTAAGTACTAGTTCATTTCTTCTAGGTTATTAAATTCCATGTTATATACTTTTTCATAGTATTTATGTATGATTTTTTGTATTTCTGCAGTATCTGTTGTCATTTCCTCTTTCATCCCTGATTTGTAAATTTGTGTTCTTTCTCTTCTTCCTCTTTTTCGTTAGTGAGTCCAGCCAGGGTTAGTCAATTTTGTTAACCGTCTCAATGAACCAGCTCTTTGTTGCATTTATTTTTTCTTGTTGTTTTCAATTTCATTTATTTCTGCTCTAAGTTTGATTATTTCTTTCTTTCTGCTGAATTTATCTTCATTTTTTTTCTTCCTTTTCTAGTTTTTTAGATGAAGTCTTAGGTTGTTATTTCAGCTCATTCTTATTTTTTGATAGGCCTGTAATGATATGAACTTTCTTCTATTACTGCTTTTGCCATGTCCCAAAGTTTTGATATATTGTACTATCATTATCGTTTGTTTCTATTTATCTCTTGATCTCTCTTTTTATTTCTTCTCGACCCAGTCATTCTTCAGTAGCATGTTGTTTAATCTCCACGTATTTGTGGTCTTCTGCTTTCTTTCTGCAGTCATCTCTAGTTTCAAAGTATTATATCAGAGAATGTGGTTGTATGATTTCAACCCTCTTATATTTGTCGAGCCTTTCTCTGTGTCCCAGTATTTGGTCGATTTTCAAGAATGTTCCATGTGCGCTAAATTATATCTTTTTGTGCATGATTCCTTTTGTTATGATGAAGTGTCTCTCAGTATCTTTCTTACCTTTTTATTTTGAAGTCTATTTCATATGATATTAGTACTGCTACCCACTTTTTTTCTCTGAATGTCATTTGATTGAAATATAATTTTCCACACTTTCACTTTAGACTATATTTATCTTTGGAACTGAGATGCGTCTCCAGGAGCTGCATATGGTTGGATTTTGTCTTCTGATACAATCTGAAAGTCTGTGCCTTTTTATTGGCAAGTTCAGTCCATTTACATTTAGGGAGATTATTAAAATATGAGGTTTTCCTGTACCATTTATGTTTTTGCAGCTCGGTGTTTCCATTGCTTCCTGTCCTTGTTTGTCTGGTTTTGTGTTGTTGTCATTTTTTGTTTTGTTTTGTTTTGTTTTTGGTTGAGTTTTGTGGACTTACCCTCTGGTCCTTCTTTTTTTATGTTACGTACTTCAAATCTGAATCTTTGCATGTGGTTACCAATTATATATATATATATAATACACACACACACATACACATACATACACATGTGAGTATATATATACACACGCATATATATATATGCATATATATGATTCATTTCAGATCTGTTGATATGATTCATTTTGGAGCTCATTGAGTTTTTTTCAGAAGTACCATCTTGAATTCTCTGTCATTTAAGTTGCATATTTCTATGTCTGTAAGCTTATTTTCTGGAGATTTTTTCTTTCTTTCTGATATGCTTTGTCACCTTAGTAGTTCGTAATTTTTAATGGACTATTTCTCTGCCTGGCATTAATGGAAGTATACTCTGCTTCTCCCCCCCTCCCCCCAGAAAGAAGATTTATTACATACAGGTCTTCTTTAGCTTGTTGCAAAGAAAGGCATTTTACTTTTGGTTTCCAGTAGGTGGCATCTGAGCCTTTGGATCCCTGATTTATATAAAGTCTTAATAATGCCTTTTTTCTTATAGATATTCAATCACACTCACTCACTACCTCAGTCTTTGTCTCTATCAGTGTTAGCGATAGTTTTGTAGCGTTTGTTCAGATTCCCCTGGCTTGCCGTGTTCATTGTGGAGGATATGGGGAATTGGGTCCTCTGTGTTGGGGTATGAGGTCTGCAACTCAGCTCCACCTTTTGCATTGTGGCTGGTAATAATCAAGTATTGTTTCTCTGCTGACTCCACTTTTCTGCCATCCCCACTTCTCTGCTTTCTTCTCTGATGCCTGAGCACTGCCACTGGCCATATGGAGCTCAAGGCTCTCCCAGGCAGAGTTGTTCAGGAACCTGCCACATCTTCTCCCCCCCACTCCTCCTGCAGGAAGCGATGGCTGCAAGAGGATGCTTTTTGTTTCCCCAGTCTATCGCCCGATTCTTGGGATTCTGACCTGTGGTACCTCTTATGAGTAGATCACACACTCTAATGTGCTTATGTGCAGGTTCAGTGTTTTTTGTTGAGTATTAGATGTACAGTTTATTGTTCTTTGAAGAGGAGACATCTGGGGACATCTCTCACTCTGCAATTTCTGATATCCTGACTATATTCTTTATGCTATACTTTTCATACTCTTGACTATTTTGTAACTACCATTGTACTTTTTATCCTTTTCTTTTTCACCCATCCCCCAATGCTGCTTCCAAGTGGAAACCCTCAAAATCTTTCTCTGTATCTATGAGTTTTCTGTTTTGTATTTTCATTTATTTCAATCCTTAGTTTCCACATATAAGTGAAATCATGTCACATATGTCTTTCTCTGTCCAAACTTACTCCACTCCACATCATAATCTCTACATCCATCTATGTTGCTGCAGATGGCAAGATTTCAATCTTCTTTATGGCTGACTGATATTCTATCTCATATATGTGCCACTGCATCTTTATCCATTCATTTATTGGTGGGACATCTAGGTTGCCTCCATATCTTGGCTAATGTAAATAACGCTGCAATAAATATGTGGACGTGGATGTCCCTTGAAAGTTGGGGACTTCAGATTCTTTGGATAAATACCCAAAGCAAATTCATGGATCCTTCTTATCTCTTTTTGTAGATTTTGTTTTAGAGTCTATTTTGGATATAAATATGGCTACACTACCTTATTTTTACTTTTTTGTTTCCATTTGCATAAAATATCTTTTTCCATCCTTTGCTTTCAGTCTTGGAATCTTTCAATTCGAAGTAAGTTTTATAGGCAGCATACGTAAGGTCTTGTTTTCTTAGCCATTTAGCCATGTTATGTTTTTTGATTGGAGCATTTAATCCATTTACATTTAAAGTAAATGTTCATAGATAGAACATAGTCATTTCCATTTTATTATTTATATTTTTATCTTTTTTTTTCTTTTTCTTCTTAAAGAAGCCACTTAACATTTTTTTTTGTAATACTGATTTAGGGATGAACTCCTTTAGCTGCTTCTTGTCTGGAAAGCTCTTTATCTGCCCTTCAATCCTAAATGATAGCTTTACTGGGTAGAGTAATCTTGGTTGTAAGTCCTTGCTTTTCATCATTTAAATATTTCATGTCAATCTCTTCAAACAATTTCTGTTGAGAAATCACCTGACAGTCTTTGAAAGATCCCTTGCAGTTAATTAACTGCCTTTCTCTTGCTGCTTTTAAGATTCTCTCTGTGTCTTTAAGCATTGGCATTTTAATTATGCTGTGTTGGTGTGAGCCTCCTGGATTTGATCCAGGGCAGGGCAAATTTCCCTAAGTACAAGGGTGTGGGGAGAGGGAAAATACCAAAACCTGCACTGAGAGAAGAAGAAGGTCCTTTAGCTAAGAGTGTAGAAAGAATCCAACACACATGCCAAATTTAAGGCCACAGGAAAGTTTATTAAAGAAGAGGAAAGGCAAAAACTACAGAAATCAAAGACAAAAACCCAAGGCAGGGGGAAAAAGCCTTGAGTGTCAGGGAATCCAGTTTATGTGTCATTTTTTAGATTCTATGAGAGGTAGTTTAAAGACTTTGTTTACCCATTTCCTTTTATATGAACATACAGTGAGGAAGTAGAAGGGGAAGAGCACGTAGCATGAAAGGCCTGATGGTAGTTCCCAGCCTTTAATCCACAGATTCCCTATGGTTTTAGCCATAGGGAATGAACAATTTTATTTGTGTAGGGTGGCATTTAAAGACTTTGTTTTTTCTGTTTCCTTTTCACAAGTGGAGGAAAGGGGTTGTTAGCAAATGCAGCAGAAATCTTTCTTGGTTTTGCAGGTGTCCTCCTGGCCTGGCTGCAGAGCTGATCAGCATATTGCAATCTCTGAATGTAGCTTGATCCAACATTTTAATTCTCATGTCTTTTCCCTACATAAGGTTCACCTTGTTTGAGACTCTGTGTTTCCTGAGCTTGTATGTCGATTTACTTAGACAGGTTAGGAAATTTTTGTCCTTATTTCTTCAAATAGATTGTTAATTCCTGCTCTCTCTTCTCCTTCTAATACCCCATGATGCAAATGTTGGTATATTTGATGTTGTCCCAGAAGCTCCTTAAACTATCCTCATTTTTTTTGATTGGTTTTTTTTTTTTTTGCTGTTCTAACTGAGAGTTTCCTGCTAACTTATCTTTTGAATTGCTATTTCAGTTCTCTGCTTCATCCAATATACTATTGATTCCCTCTAATGGATCCTTTTTTATGTTTTCTATCTCCATTTTTATGTTTCCTATCTTTTGTCAAAATTCTCACTGAAATTATTGAGCATCCTTATAACCAGAGTTTTGAACTTTCATCTGGTAGATTGCTTGTCTCCATTTTGTTTGGTTATTCTTCTGGAGCTTTGTTCTATTCTTCATTTAGGACATGTTTCTTTGTTCCTTCTTTTTGGCTGCCTCTTAAAATTTTTCTATGCATGAGGTAGAGCTTTTCGATCTCCCAGTCTTGGCAGAGTATCCTTACCTAGTAGGTGTTATATGAGGTGCAGTTGGGCAGTCATCCTGGTCACCTAAGCTCGCTGCTCCAGGTGTGTCCCTTGTGTGGGTTGTTTGATGTGTCCTCCTGTTGTAGTTGAGCCTTGTTTACTGTTAGCACATCAGTGGGCAGGATCAACCCTCAGGCTGATTGGTTGTAAAGGCAGACTATGACTACAATGGAGGAACTATCGTGCAGGGGCTGACCCTGTGGAGCAGGATTCGCTTTAGCAGGGCTCTCGTGCCTGCTGAGTCTGCCCTTTGGTTGTTTTTGTTTGTGGATGTGGTTGGGCGATGCTCTGATATGCTCTCTGGTGGTCCAAAGCTGGCCACCAGTATATTGCTTCTGAGGTCTCTTAGGAGGTTCTGGTGCAGGCCAACATCAGCTGCAACCTGCACTTTGCCTGGGGTCATTTGATATGAACTACAACGTAATCTGCAGATGGTTGCCCTTCATGCTAGGCTCAAGGTACCTGGCAGAGTCAGAGCTATATGCTGACATGGGCTGCCACCAGTGCCAGGCTTGAGGCTGTTTAGCCACAAGTATGAGCACTCCAAGGCGAGATGCTGCTTGTTTGGGATTTGTGAGCCTTTGAGGAATTTAGTAAAGTCCACAGCATGAGCCAAGACATGCTGTTTGTATGGAAAGCCACTGGAAGCGACTTGGGTGAGTATGCAAATTGGCAGTGGCGAGGTGTCAGGAAATCACCAAGGAAGGGTGAATGGTTTAGCCAGGTTAATGGAGACTCAGATATGGTGGACTCCTGGGTGTGCTGCTGGGTGAGGAAAGGGCTCATCAAAGTAACAAAGGCTTCTACCAGCCCTCATTCTAAATCCAGACAATTTAGCTCTTCATAAATCCTTGGTGCCTTTGGAGCTGCTTCCTCAGCTCTGGTGCTCATTGTGAGTCTGTCATTAAGACTATGCATGGGGCATTTAAGAGGAAGACCTGGGACCCCAGCACCCATCTCTCTCAGCCACAATTTTCACTTGTTTTCACAGCGAGAATTTCTGGGGACTCCTTCTTGTTGACACTGGTACCCTGGGCTAGGGAGCCTGATGTGATGCTGGGACCTCTCCATCCTCAGGGAGGACATCCGCAGTTGTGATGCCTCTCCCAAATTTCAGCCACCAAACATGAGTGTCTATACCACATCACCCTTATATGTTCATATATCAAACGACTCCTAGGATGCTTCTGTGTGTTGTAAAATAATGTTGCAATAAACATAGGGGTGCATATGTCATTTAAAATTAGGTTTTTTTTATTTCTTTAGATAAATATCCAGAATTAAGATTGGGGGTTAAATAAAAATTCCTAATCACTATATTGTATACCTGAAACAAATATAATATTGTATGTCACTATAATTTTTAAAAACCCTTATACATGAACACCAGTACTCTATACTTCAATGATTACATATGTAGGATGAAAATGAATATTTTTAAGAATAATAATAATAAAGTGTGTGGTAAAATTTTTTCTTCTTTATATGTAAAGTCTCTCTATTACTAGCACCACATAAAGTCAATCTATTTATTCAAATTTGCTTTTCAGTGTAGACTCCATTGTGAGATAGAATATGATAATCAATTTTTGTCAGTAACTATAGTAGGCAGTAGAGACACTAGGCAGAATAAAAGAATAACACCAGAAGACCAGTAGTAAAACTTAGTAGCATGTTAGAGATGACATTACCAGTAAGAACAGTAAAACTAGTGATGTAGAAAAGAATAACAGACTTAAACCAATAGCTTCAGTTTTCAGATTTTCTTCTGTAATAAAATTATGTAAGTGGCCTTAGGTGCCAAACATAGTTTTTTTCCATGTGAGTAATACAACTCATCAACATTCCCTCAGGAAACGGTAAAAATATTACTTAGAAAGATAGATTTAATTTTAGAATGATTTTTTTAAGAAATACAATTTATCCTATGAAAGAAATGGAGATTTCCAAATAATTGGCATCCAAGATGAGAAAAACATGGGACAATAGGAAATAGAAAAATGGAAATTTGTCCACACATCAGACAGAGCTGAAAGCTTAATTGAGTTGGCAAATTGTAGAAAGAAATTTAAATCAAAGAAATGGCAAGACAAGAAAATAAATAGAAAGAACAAGTGCTTTTTCCACAATCTGAGCAGAGAATTGACATTTCTAGCTCTAAATGTTTCAGCCCTGCAATCATAGGCACAGGATAATTGATCTTTATACTGCCACCCCAAAACTTTTTTAGACCTGCTTTCATGTCTTTATTCCTAAGACTATAGATGAAAAGGGTTCAACATGGGTGTGACCACTGTGTACATCACCGAGGCTGCTGAAATTTTCATTGAGCTGTTGGTAAGAGTATAGCTGAGGTACACTCCTAGCCCGAACAGTAAAATAAGGAGATAACACTAAGGTGAGACACACAGGTAGAAAATGCTTTACACTTCCCCCGAGCTGATGAGATTCCACATATGCAAGACACTATCTTAGAGTAAGAGTAAAGGATAGCAGTAGGGGACCACCACCTAGCAGAGCAACCCCAAAATACACCCCAACGTCATTTAAAAAAGTGTCAGAACAGCCAAGTTGGGACCATTACTTTTTCTTCACAGAAAAAGTGGGGTATTTCAAAGGGTGCACAGAAGGATATCTGCAAAGTCAAAAACGTTTGTAAAAAAGAATTCAGGATATTTGTGATCCAGGACATTAGAACCAGCAGTCCACAGAGCCGGGGGTTCATAATGACCATGTAATGCAAGGGTGACAGATGGCCACATAGCGATCATAGGCCATCACAGTTAAGATATAGACATCCAAACCTGCAAAGAGTATGAAAAAAAACATCTGGGTCATGCAGCCTCCATAGGTGATGACTTTATTCTGTGTCAGGATGTTCACCAGCATCTTCAGAACAACAGTGGAAGTGAAACAGATGTCCGAAAAGGACAGATTGAAGAGGAAGAAGTACATGGGCGTGTGGAGGTGAGAGTCTATGCCGACGGCCAGGATGATGAGCAGGTTTCCAAACACAGTGGTCACATACATGAAGAGAAAACAACCAAAGATAAGGGTCTGCAGGTCTGGGTTCTCTGAAAATCCCAGAAGAATAAATCCTGAAAATTGTGTACCATTGCCTGGTAGCATGTAGTGGTGGTCACAACTAGAAAAGAAAAATAACATGATTCATTTTTACACACAGGGTCATTAACATAATGAACTGCTAGAATTTGTATTTTTCAGCCAAGGAAATATTTATATTGATCATATTGTCTTTAAGGAAGGTGCTGTGACACCTGTTATTAGGATTTCCTGTCCCATACTCAGCCTTTTATCCAACAAGTCGTGTAATATACCATTTTAATGCAAAAGTTTTCATGCACTTGCAGAATTTTTGTTAAGGACAAACCATCTTATAGAGTAAGAGTGTACAGTGCTGAAAAACAAAACTCCTTACAATCCAATGATGGGGAAAAAAAAGATAAATTAGAAAATAGAAATATATATGCCATGTCAGATAGTGACCAGTGCTATGAAAAAAAAAGCAGGTATAAAATAGTGTAACAAGAATGTATATATTTCAATAAAGTTCAGAAAGACCTACAAAATAGGTGCCATTTAAAAAGAGTCCTGGAGGAAAACAGAGTGGGAGTCATGAGGTTATGTGGGGACATGTGTGCCTGTTGTGGAAAGGGTCAGTGCAAAGGCCCTGAGGATGGCATTTGTTCCAGGTGATCAGCACTCAAATGGAAGACAAATGTCCAGGGGAATGAACAAGAGAGAAAGAGACGAGAGAGTGTGTCACAGACTTTGGAGGAAGGAGGTGGCCTCCCTGCAGCTGCTGAAACTTCAAGTCACAGGGATTCCCTTGTCCACATGTTGTTCCTTTTACATTTAATTTTTGTTTAAAAATTCCTATGATTTAAACAATCCCTTCACTTCCATATGTTGATTTACTTTCTGACATCTGTATTTAAGGGATACATTTTGGGAGAATATGAGCTTAGGTTCAACTGCCCAGAGAACTGCTCATGCCCCACAAACACACACTCAAACACAGTTACAGCACACTATGGCATCCTCGGGCCATGTTACTGCCTGGCTTTACTGGCTTCCAGCCATGAGAATTAGAAAAGGAATGATACAAGCATATTGTCAAAATCAACTTATCTTGAATAAAGAATGTAATTACAATTCCTAAATTCAAGTTGTTAAGCCTCCCATGAACATGTAAACATGGGGCTTCATTTTCATAAGACCATTTGTGCCCTGTATTAAATATATTAAGAAGCACTTGAAAAATATGTGAGAGACAGAAAACAAGGTCTAATTGCTCAGGTGGTCCCCTGAGCGATTGTGATGAGGAGAAACCTCCTTGGTTCCAGTAGCATTCCATCCCCGGTTCTATCCCCTTGATGTCTAGAATAACTAAGAAAACAGCAAGAAACAATTTATCGAAAAGAGAAAGGAGTGATATCTTCACCATGTCAAGACATATAACTGATTGAACACCACTAGTAAAAATAAGCAAAAGGGATTAACATACAATTTTAAAAAGAAAATATATAATCTATAACAATAGAAGAAGACTTTTACAAAAAGTTATTAAAGATTTTTCAGTGATTTTAGGTGCAAAACTTTTTTAATCAGAAAAATAAATGTCTTTTTTGAATCTCGATGTACCATGTTAGCTGCTTGAACTTGGAGACAACAGAATCATTCTAAATTTGTCATTGTAAATTTTTATGCTCATTCAAAAGCTTAGCACGGTTATTTCCTGTCACTAAATGGAATTAGTTATCACTGGTGATGATATTTGGCTGATTTTTTTTCTTCTACATTACAAGAGTCTCCATTCCTTCCCCACAATCTTGGTAATATAATATAGCAAAATAATGCTTGATGATATACCCATTTTTACATATTAAATAAAAAATTTTTTTCATGTGAATAGCCAAAATTGAGGAGATGGTACTGTGAAATGTATGTCTCAAGAATTACTATTGCAACATAATGTACACTTCTATGGGTCTGGGTCTTCCTAATGAATACAAAACATACTCAAATACATCCCACCCTGAAAATGTTTGAAAATGCCCTCAGTTACTCTACATTTCTACTCCCTTTAACTTCAAAATTTCTCTAAAATGTTCTAATATTATTAAACCACTTTTTGCCTCCCATCTGTTCCTCACCTCATCCAGTTGGACTTGCATTCCCATCACTTAATTGTCAATGACAACCCTTGTACTGCTGATTCAACAGACACTTCTTCTTCATAACATATTAAATACATTAATTATAAATGCTTTAGTCTGCCCAGCACATAAACATAGCAATCTCTCAGCTACGAGCCAGGCTGGTTAGGCTCTCAGGTAACCTCAAGTTAAATTCTCCACTTGAATTCTCTCTGACCCTTTCCTGAATTACCTAGTAGGCTCTCAGACTCGCTGGATGGGGGTATCTGATAGGCAAACTCCGTGTGGAAGTCTGAATTCCTCCCTTGATGGTTGATGCTGGAGACTGGAGGTCTGTTCTCAGACAAAACAGCAGGAAGGAGTGAATCACTAGTCCCCACCCAGACTTAAGAATGCAAAAGCAACAATATTCTCTTCAACTCAAGGTTGCACACCCTGACATGCCACACAGGAGATATTTTACAGCTTCTCGTACCTGCATATCAGGCACTGTTTTCATTGTTAGCCCCACCTCTGAGCATATTATTTTCCCATGGGACACTGGTCTGGAAAGAAAGGATAATTTCCTTCTGATATCTGTTCCCAAGAGACCATATTAAGTCAGGTGAAACCAATTTTTATTGTTCCTCCTCCAAAACATGCCTGCCTTCCAGTGATCTAACCTCCTTACACTTTATCCTAACCTGGAGTAATATTTATTCCAAATCTACAACTGAGGAACCTCTCTAGACTAGGTCCCATTGACCTCCAAAGTATTGTCTTATGACAAGAAACAGCTCTTGATATCTCCAGATAATTGGTAACCTTCTTCAAAACAGGAGAGAGAGGTGTGTTCCTCTTTTACAAAACAATGACTATAATCCTTGGGGATTTTTAGTAATTATTTTCTATGGTGACATTGGTTAATGTAATCCAGGAAGTTTCACCTGTACATTTTAGCAGTAAGGCATATATACATTTACATTATGTGTTCACCTCCCAGAGTTAGATTTCTTTCTGTAACCACATATTTGACCCCTTTTATTCCATATACCTCCCCATTTTCCCCTACCCTCTGGTAACCACAAGTCTATTGGCCATGTCTAGGAGTCTCTTTTTGTTCATCCTACTCATTTGTTTGCTTTTAGATTTATATCCACATATAATGATATCGTCTGATTTTCAACTTTTTCTGTCTTGTTTATTTTGCTTTGCATGATTATTTCCAGTCCATCCATATTGTCAGAAATGGCAATATTTCATCCCTTCTTATGGCTGAGTAATATTTCAGAACCCCCAGCATAAGGGATCAGGGAGAGTGCTCCACTGGGTTACACAGGACACCTTCCCACATTAGGCCATCTGGCCAAGGCTCAGAGACAAAATAAATATTGCTGACACATAGAAATGAACACAGAGAGGCTAATAAAACGAGAAAACAAAAGAAACATGTCACAAAAGAAACAACAGGAGAAAACTCCAGAAATAGAGGCAAGCAACAGTAGAATGGATGAAGCAGAAGATCAAATCAGTGAATTGGAAGACAAGGTGGCAGAATACACCCAATTAGAACAACAGAAATAAAAAAGAATTTTTAAAAATGAAGATAGTTTAAAAGATCTCTGGGATAACATGAAGTATAAAAATATTGGAATCAGAGGAGTACCTGAAGAGGAAGAGAGAGAGCAAGGGACTGACAGAAAACTTCCCTAACATGGCAAAGGAATTAGACTTACAAATTCAGGAGGCACAGAGTCCCAAACAGGAGGAATTAAAACAGACCTACACCAAGACACATCATAATTAAAATGCCGAAGTCAAAGACAAAGAGAGAAACTTAAAAGCAGCAAGAGAAAGGAAGCTGGTTACTTACAAGGGTACCCTCATAAGAATGTCTGCTGACTTTTCAATGGAAACTTTGCAGGCCAGAAGGGAATGGCAAGAAATATTCAAAGTTATGAAAAACAAGAATCTACAACCACAAATACTCTACCAGCAAGGCTTTCAATTAAAATGGAAGGTGAGATAAAGAGCTTCCCAGACAGAAAGAAGCTTAAGGAATTCATCACCAACAAGCCAACTTTACAAGAAATGTTAAAGGGTCTTCTGTAAAAAGAGAGGGGTAAAAAAAAATAGAAATAACAATATGAATAATAAAATGACAGTAACAATGTACCTATCAGTAATCACTTTAAATGTAAACAGATTATGCTCCAATCAAAAAACATAGGGTAACCGAATGGATAAGAAAACAAGGCCCATGCTACACTGTCACAAGAGACCCACTTCAGATCAGCGACACTCAGAGACTGAAAGTAAAGGGATGGAAAAAGATATTTCATGCAAACAAAATTTAAAAAAAAGCCAGGGTAGCAATACTTATATCAGATAAAACAGACTTTAAAACAAAGGCTATAATAAGAGGGAAAAAAAGGCATTACATAATGATAAAGGAATCGACAAATCAAGAGGACATAAACCTAGAAAACATATACACACCCAACATAGAGCACCTACATATATAAAGCAATTATTGAATGAATAAAAGGAGAGCTCAATAGTAATACACTGATGGTAGGAGACATTAACACCACATTCACACCAATAGACAGACCTTCCAGGCAAAGAATCAACAAGGAAACAATGGGTCTAAAAGACACACTAGAACAGATAGACTTAGTAGATATTACCAGAGCATTTTAGCCCAAAGCAGCAAAATAGACATTCTTAAGTGCAAATGGAACATTTCAAGGATAGACCACATGTTAGGACATAAGTCAAGTCTCAATAAATTTAAGAAGATTGAAATCATATCAACTGTCTTCTCTGAGCACAAGGGTGTGAAACTAGATATCAACTACAAGAAAAAAACTAGAAAGTACACAAACACATGGAGGCTAAGTAACTTGCTCCTAAACAGTGAATGAGTTATTAATGAGATCAAGGAAAAAATCGAAAGATACCTAGAGACAAATGAAAATGAAAACACGACAACTCAAAATTTATGGGACACAGTGAAAGTAATCCTAAGAGGGAAATCATAGCAATATAGGCCTACTTCAAGAAACAAGAAAAATCTCAAATAAACAATATAACCTTATAATTAAAAAACTAGAAGAACAGCAAACGAAGCCCAAAGTGAGTAGAAGGAAGGAAATGATAAAGATCAGAGTGGAAATAAATGAAATAGAGTCTATACAAAAGACTAATGAAACCAAGAGCTTACTTTGAAAGGATAAACAAAATTGACAGACCCTTAGCCAGACTCATCAAGAAAAAAAGAGGACTCAAATAAATAAAATTATAAATGAAAAGAGAAATAACCATGGACTCCACAGAAATACAATGGATCATAAGAAAATACTACGAGCAATTATATGTCAACAAATTGGACAGCCTGGAAGAAATGGCTGCATCTCCCAAGACCAAATCAAGAAAAACAGAAAATGAACCAACCAATTACCACCAATGAAATTGAATCAGTCATCAAAAACCTCCCAAAAAAACAAAAGTCCTGGACTAGATGGCTTCATAGGCTAATTTTACCAAACATTTAAAGAAGAATTATCACTTATTCTTCTCAAACTATTCCAAAAATTCAAGAAGAGGGAAGGCTCCCTAACTCCTTTTATGAGGCCACCATTACCTTGATTCCAAAACCAGGCAATGACATTACAAAAAAAAAACTATAGGCCGATATCTCTTATGAACATTCATGCAAAAATCCTCAATAAAATATTAGCAAACCTATTCAGCAATATATTAAAGTATCATACACCATGATCAAGTTGGATTTATTCTGGGATGCAAGATTGGTACAATATCAGCAAATCAATTAATGTGACAC
Source organism: Eonycteris spelaea (assembly GCA_003508835.1). Classification (NCBI taxonomy): domain Eukaryota; kingdom Metazoa; phylum Chordata; class Mammalia; order Chiroptera; family Pteropodidae; genus Eonycteris; species Eonycteris spelaea. Next base: position 436,079 of record PUFA01000428.1, read on the forward strand.
GTCACATTAACAAACCGAAAGATAAAAACCTATAATCATATCAATAGATGCAGAAAAAGCATCACAAAATCCAGCATCCATTTATCATAAAAACTCTCAGCAAAGTGGGAATAGAGGAAACATACCTCAACATAAAAAAGTCATATATGACAAACTACAGCTAACATCATACTCAATGCGGAAAGCTAAAAGCGTATTCTTAAGATCTAGAACAAGACAAAATGCCCACTTTCACCACTCCTCTTCAACATTGTATTGGAAGTTTCAGCCACAGCAATAAGATAAGAAAGAGAAATAAAAGGCATCAATTGGAAAGGAAGAAGTAAAACTCTTTATTTGCCAAAGACATAATACTATAAGAGAAACCCTAAAGATTCCACCAAAAAACTGTTAGAACGATCAATGAATTCAGTAAAGTAGCAGGTTACAAAATAAATATTCAGAAGTCAGGCATTTTTATACACCAATGAAGAACTTTCAGAAAGAGAAATTAAGAAAACAATTCCACTTACAATTGCCGAAAACTATAAAATACCAGGAATAAAATTAATCAAGAAGGTAAAAGACCTGTTTTCAGAAAATTATGTCATTGAAAAAGAAATTGAAGAAGATACAAATAAATGGAAATATAATTGTGTTCATGCCTGGTAGAGAATCAACATCATTAAAATGGCCATATTACCCAAAGTAATCTATTGTTCAATGCAATCCCTATCAAAATACCAATGGCATTTTTCAGAGAGCTAAAACAAATAATACTAAAATGGAGCCGTAAAAAAAGAAAGAAAGAAAGAAAGAAAAAAAGAAAGAAAAGAAAGAAAGAAAGAAAGAAAGAACCACAGCAATCTTGAGAAAGAAGAACAAAATTGGAGGTATCACACTATCTGATATCAAACTATACTGTGAGGCTACAATAATCAAAACAGCATGGTACTGGCATAAAAATAGATACACTGATTAATGAAACAGAATAAGAGAGCCCAGAAATAAATCCACACCTATACGCTCACTTAATATAAGACAAAGGAGGTAAGACTATATAATGGGCTAAAGACAGTCTCTTCAATAAATGGTGTTGGGAAAATTGGGCAGATACATGCAAAAATGAAGCTGGACCACCTTCTTACACCAGTGGTATACAAGAATAGACTCAAAATGGTTAAAGACTTAAGTGTAATATCTGAAACCATAAAACTTCTAGAAGAAAATGTAGGCAGTAAACTCTGATATTACTAACAGGAATTTCTTTTCAGATATAAATCCTCAGACAAGGGAAACAAAAGAAAAATAAACAAGAGGAACTCAATCAAACTAAAACGTTTCTGTACAGTAAAGTAAATCATCAACAAAACAAAAAGGCAACCGACTATTTGGAAGAAGAATTCATAATGATACATCTGATAAGGGGTTAGTATCCAAAATATATAAAGAACTTATACAACTCAACAAAAACATATCTAATTATTTTTATTAGGTTTATTGGGGTAACATTGGTTAATATAATTATATAATTTTTCAGGTGTACATTATAGTTTGACATCTATATGTTCCATTGCATGATTACCACCCAAAGTCTAGTTTCCTTCAGCTACCATATATTTGATCCCTTTATCCACTTTCACCCTCTCCCTACTCCCCTATATTTGAACCCCTTTACTCCTCCTCCCACACTCCCTTCCCTCTGGTAACCACCAGTCCATTGTCCATGTCCCTAAGTCTCTGTTTGCCCTGTTCATTTGTTGCTTTTAGGTTATATCCTACATATAAGTGATATCATGTGATTTTCAACTTTTTCTGTCTGGCTTATTTCGCTTAGCATGATTATCTCGAGGTCCATCCATGTTGTCGCAAATGGCAGTATTTCATCTCTTCTTATGGCTGAGTAATATATTCCATTGTGTGTGTGTGTGTGTGGGTGTGTGTATGCCACAGCTTCTTTAGCCAATCATTTATCATATGACACTTAGGTTGCTTCCATGTCCTGGCCACTGTGAATAATGCTGCTATAAACACTGGTGTGCAAATATCTTTTTGGATATGAGTTTTCATGTCTTTGGGGTAAATACCCAGCAGTGAAATTGGTGGATCATATGGTAGATCAATTCTTAGTTTTTAAGAACCTCCATACTGTTTTCCATAGTGGCTATACCAATTTGGAGTCCCACCAGCAGTGTATGAGAGTTCCTTTTTCTCCACATCCTCTCCAACATTTATTACTTGTCCTACAAACAATCCAATTTAAAAATGGGCAGAAGACCTGAACAGAGGAAATATAGATGGCTAATAGACGTATGAAAAAATACACAAGATCATTAGTGATAAGAGAATTGCTAATTAAAACCACAATGAGATATCACCACACACCTGTCAGAATGGCTTATCATCAATAAATCAAAAACAATGTTAGCAAGGATGCAGAGGAAAAGGGAACCCTCGTACATTGTTGGCAGGATTGCAAATTGTACAACCACTATGGAAAACAGTATGGAGTTTCTCAAAACATTAAAAATGGATGTACCTTTTGACCCAGCAATTGCACTTTCTGCGTATTTATCCAAAGAAAACCAAAACAATAATTCTTAAAGATCTATGCATTCCAATATTCATAGCAGCACAATTTACAATAGCCAAGATATGGAAGCAACCTAAATGCCCATCAACAGATGATTGGATAAAGAAATTTTGGTTCATATATACAATGGAATATTACTCAGCCATTAAAAAAAATGAAATCCTACCATTTGCAACAACACGAATGGTTCTTACGCTGAGTGTGGTCAGGGGACATAGCTGTATCTCTGAGTCAGAAACTTAGTGTCACTCACAGCAGCTCAAGGGCTAATGGGGTGGTCCTTTTAATGTGTCCTGCATGAGAGGTTATATACACTGGGGAGCTGTTCATTCCAGGGGAGATGACCCTTCGATAGGAAGGGAATATACATCTATCCCCCAAGAAGAACCCATGGGAACTGAACTGGCAGAAAAGTTTCCCTTTATTATGGTCCCTTGGCTTCAAAGAAACTTAATTGCTTAGAGAATTGAGCAACAATAAAACAATTTCTTTAATGAGGAGCTCCGAGAACTTGGCCTCTGGACCCCTCTTCTGCAGACTCACCTGCAGCTCCTCAGCCCCAGGATAAGGGTATCTCCTCTCTGAGTTGTCCAACCACTCTGGAGAACCAGCGTCTGACCCCCATTTCTTGCCTGTTCTATGTCAATTGTCCAAGGAAGGCAAGACCAGTAGAGCCAAATCCATGGAGTGATGCCATCAGGGGTGCCAGCGTGAGTACTGAGGGAAAGCGTTGTGAAGGGAAGTAAGGGTTTTAATCACCATGTCTTCTAGGGGTTCAGGTTGATAGATAGTAAAAGGAGATTGATTCAAAATCCTGCACATTTCGTGTCCCTGGCTCTTGGATTCTTGCAACTCATTCCTTCTCAGCCCCTTTCTTCTCACTTACCATCTCAGGGCACAATTCCAGGCTCTCTCTCCTCCCACAGCAGGAACTGACCCAAACTTCTATCTTCTCCACTCTCAGGATTCTGCTCTATTTCAACTTTAGCATCTCCTTTTATTTGTGAAGTGCTGACTGCATGAGGCAGCCTTGCAAAGTGAGGAAAGCACTGACTTAAAGTCAGGGAGGTATGATAGCCACTTCAACCTTCTTCTAGTGCTTGGTGGACCTTGGAAAAGTTTCTTACCTTTTTATCATCAGCACAACAGTGAGTATAAGGATATCTCAGAGAATGCTTATGGAAAAACAGATACCATGGACCTAGTGTCCAGGATTTAGTGTCATTTGAAAAACACCATTTATTTATTCATTCATTCACATAACAAGACCAAAAGAATTCTAAGGAACTCACACAATATATAAAACAAAACAAAATACCTTAAATGTATATGACAAGAGAAATATGGTGGTAGAAATCAAGACATAAAACTAGGCGAATAATTACATGAATAACAAAATACCATGAAATGTTACATAGTTGCCAAAATTGAGCCCCTGATATGACTGAGAATTCCAGTGAAAAACAAAGGCTTCTGTGTTGTGAGGATCAAATTTGGCTATGTAAACAGAAGAACTAAAATAAAAAAGTGTTCGTATCTAATTAGAGATTATTTTGTCTCCCTCCTAAGAAAAGGGAGGCCAGTACAATGTCTCTCTGTTAACACAAAGGACAAGAGTTTATTTCATCTCTCTGCTCCCCATACATAATGTTGATTTTCCAAAGATATGTCAGCTGCAGAAGTCCCATTGTGATGTGCAAATTCCAGACTAGAAAGATGATAGAAAAGGAAAAGGCTTCTAAAGAGCATTCCAGTATTCCCACTCACCCACTTAATATACTGTATAGACTAACCATGATTACAAGAGAAGGTGGAAACAAGGTATCTTAGGTGGGAAAGTGACCACTGCCAAATATATTCAGGTTCTGTGAATAGAGGAGAGGAGAATAGATATGTTATATAAGCAATCTCTGGCACAGTGATCACTTACAAGATTCACAGTATCCACAACGTTAAGACAAACGCTTGACAGAAACATGACCCTTCCTGATGCTAAGGCAAAAAGACACTGATCTCCCTAATTCTCCTGAAATGTCACATTGTGTGATGGAAGGAGCAATGTCTCCAGCCAAATTCCCTTAGGGGAATGTAAAAACATTTTAAGAATTCAAGTGTGTCTTAGGGTAGGCTAGAGGCATCCCATATGAAAAAGAGTCACACTGTCAGAGGGTTACATCATGGCCAGGTTTTAAGGTGTTCTGAAAAAAGTTAGCAATAAAATTTGATTAGAGTTAAAAGTGTATGTGTCCATCTGAGCGACAACAGCATTCAGATTCTCCAGCAGAGGCTTATTGAGCCTCCTTGGTTAACTCTATTAGCATTAATTTGGTAGCTCCAATTAACAAGTTATCATCTAAATTTTTGGAAGGACCTGCCTCTCTATATTACTTTGAGCTCTTAGAATTTTACATACCAATCATATATGAATTTGGGGGAGTATTTTTTTTGGTTTTTTAAATTAATTTATTTTATGGTGACATTAATAACAAAATCCAATAATTTTAGCTGTACACTTGACAGTAAGACATATATATATTTACACGTGTGTTCACCTCCCATAGTTAGATTTCTTTCTGTCACCGCATATTTGACCCCATTTACCCATCTACCTCCTCTCTCCCACCTTCCCCTACCTCTGGTAACCACTATTCTATTGGCCATGTCCATGAGTTTCTGTTTGTTTGTCCTGTTCATTTGTTGCTTTTAGGTGTATATCCCACATATCATGTGATTTTCATGTGATTTTCAACTTTTTCTGTCTGGCTTATTTCCCTTAGCATGATTATTATAAGGTCCCATTAATGTTGCATAATGCAGTATCTCATCTCTTCTTATGGCTGAGTAATATTCCATTGTATATATCGTGCCACAGCTTCTTTAAGCCAATCATGTATCGTACGACATTTCGGTTTGCTTCCATGTCCTGCCACTGTGAAGAATGCTGCTATAGGCATCAGTGTGCAAATCTTTTCGGATATGGGTTTTCAAGTCTTTGGGGTAAATACCCAGTCGTGGGATTGCCGGATCATATGGAATTCAATTCTTAGTTTTTGTTTTGTTCTGTTTTGTTTTATGGTTCTGCTTTTATTTTTTAATAATTTTTAAATTTATTTTGGTGACATTGATTAACAAAATCCAATAAGTTTTAATTGTACAATTCAACACTAAGTCATATATATATATATGATATATATAATACACACACACATATATACACACACATACATACATACAATACATACATACATACATACACAACATTATACAACATTATTATAGGTATATAATGTTGTCTGTTCACTGCCCATATTTAGATTTCTTCTGTCACCACATATTTACCCCTTTTATGGCTGTCTACCCTCCTCCCTCCACAGATTTTTTATCGTAATTCATCTGCTATAGGACACTTAGTTGCTTTCCATGTCCTGGCCACCATGAATAATGCTGCTATAAATGTCGGAGTGCAAATATCTTTTCGGATATGAGTTTTCAAGTCTTTGGGGTAAATGTGCAATAGGGATATTGCTAGATCATGTGGTAGATCAATTCTTAGTTTTTTGAGGAAACTCTAACTGTTGTTCCATAGTGGCTGTAACAATTTGCAGTGTCATCAGCAGTGTACGAGGTCCTTTTTTCTCCGCATCCTCTCCAACACTTGTTATTACTTTCCTATTGATAACAGCTATTCTAACAGGTGTTGTGGTTTTGCTTTGCATTTCCTAATAACTAGTGATGTTGAGCATCTTTTCATATGTTTGTTGCCATTTGTATGTCTTTCTTAGAGAGAAGTGTCTATTAGGTCCTCTACCCATTTTTTGATAAGAATCATTTTGTTGTGTTGTTGTTGTTTATTGAGTTGTATGAGTTCTTTGTATATTTTGGATATTAGACCCTTATGAAGGCATTGCTTGCAAATATATTTTGCCATTCGGGGTTTGTCTTTTTACCTTGTTGATGGTTTCTTTTGCTGAGCATAAGCTTTTTAGTTTGCTGTAGTCCCGTTATTTATTTTTGCTTTTACTTCCTTGTCTTTGGGGGTCAAATTCATAAAATCCTAAGTCCAAGGTCCTGAGTTTTTAGTTCCTATGTTTTCTTCTATGCAATTTATTGTTTCAGGTCTCATATTCAGGTCCTGAATCCATTTTGAGCTAATTTTGGTGTGTGATAGGCATAATAGACAATAATCTACTTTCATTTTGCAGGTGTCTTTCAGTTTTCCCAGCACTATTTATTGAAGAGGCTTTCCTTTCTACACTGTATGTTTTGGGTTCTTTTGTCAAAATTATTTTTCCATATCAACATACATTTATTCTGGACTCTTGATTCTGTTCACTGGTCTGTGTGTCCTATTTTCTGCCAATATCATTCCATTTTAAATTATTGTTGCTTTGTAGTATAATTTGAAGAGTGAATGCTCCAACCTCATTCTTTTTCTCAGGATGGCTTTGGTGTTTCAAAGCTTTTTGCTTCTATACAAATCTGACGATTTCTTGTTCCATTTCTTTTAAAAATGCTGATGGGAATTTGATGGGGATTGCATTAAATCTGTATAATGCTTTAGGTAAAGGTCATTTTAACTATGTTGATTCTTCCAATCCAAGAACATGGACTATCCTTCCATTTTTTTTGTATTCTTCTTCAATTTCTTTTAATAGGGCCTTATAGTTTGGTTATATAGGTCCTTCACAGTTTCATTGGCTTTATTCCTAGGTATTTTATTCTCTTTGTTGCAATTGCAAAAGGAATTTTTTCCAATTCTCTTCTGACAATTCATTATTAAGAGTACAGGAATGATATGGATTTTTGAAAATTGATTTTGTACCCTAAACTTTACTATATTTGTTTATTATTTTCTATAATGTTCTTGTGGAGTCTTTAGGGTTTTCCATATAGAGAATCATGTCATCTGCAAATAGTGACACTCTGACTTCTTCATTTTCTATTTGAATGCCTTTTATTTCTTTCTTTCTCTTGTTTGATTGCAATTGGTAGGACCTAAATCTTATATGAATTTGATTTAAAAAAATCTCTTGCCCTCCTCACAAAGTTTTGTAACCTGAAGACATTATTACCAAAATCACAAATAGTGGACCACTTCATATGAAAAAATTGCTCCATATAACATTAATCTAATATGCGGTGCTTGTATACCTTTAAAACTATACTTTAAGAAAATTCTACTGAAAGATAAAAGAAAAAAGGACATAATGCTTGACAGGCTTTTCAATGACACAAACTAAAGTGTCATGAAATATATTGTAAGATAATGTATATAGGATCATATAAGCAATGGAAATCATTGTGAAAGTTGTAGATATTTGCATTGAAAAATTAAACATGAGGTTCATAAACAATGCTTAGAATAGTTAGGATAATGTATTGAAAATTATTAACTCCACACCGTTAGAAAAAAAAATAATTATTGGGCTCCTATTTTAGCTACATGTTAAGCAGTGAAGCTGAAAGAAGGTGTGGAGGAAAATAAAAGTGAGGAGATAAAAACTGAAGGACTAGAAGCCATAGACGTTCCACACCAACACTACTCAAATATTAATATGCATGTAAAATTCACAGTGATCTTGTCAAAGTGCAGATTCTGGTTCAGCAGTTTTTGAATGGGGCCTGGAATTCTGTGTTCAAAGAAGCTCTTGGGCAATGCTGGTCCATGAACCACACTTTGAGTAGCCAGCCTATAAAAGACATGACTACTTTGGAACTGAGATTTGTTTCCAGCTAGTACTGGCAGCAAAAGAAAGGGTGGAAGCATTTCAAAATCCCTAACTGAAGGTAATTATTAAAAGGTAGTACTTTATTAAATTCATCTATCTAAAATTAAAGGCAACCACATTCTTATGTTGCCAATGTGGTGATAATTGAATGTTACTTTTCCTGCAAGTTTTTTCATCCTCATGGAACCAGGAAATCAAACATGTGCTTCAGAATTTCTCCTCCTGGGATTTTCATCAGCCAGAGATCAGTTTCTTCTCTTTGGGCTGTTCCTCTCCATGTACCTGGTGATGTTCATTGGGAACTTGCTCATCATCCTGGCCATCAGCTCAGACTCCCACCTTCACACTCCCATGTACTTCTTCGTCTCCAACCTGTCCTTTGCTGACATCTGTTTCACCTCCACCACCATCCCAAAAATGCTGGTGAACTTCCAGACACAGAGCAAAGTCATAACCTATGCAGGCTGCCTCAGTCAGATATTTTTTTTCATTGTGTTTGGATGCTTGGACAATTTACTTCTGACCGTGATGGCCTGACCGATTTGTGGCCATCTGTCACCCCCTGCACTACACAGTCATCATGAACCCTCGTCTCTGTGAGCTGCTGGCCCTGGGGTCCTGGTGCATCAGTGTTATGGGTTCCCTGCTTGAGACCTTGACTGTTTTGAGGCTATCTTTCTGCACAAACAGGGAAATCGCACATTTTTTTTGTGATCTTCCTGAAGTACTGAAACTTGCCTGTTCTAACACCCTTGTCAATAACATAGTGGTGTATTTTACAAACTGGCCTTCTGGCCGTGATTCCTTTCAATGGAATTCTTTTTCTCTTACTATCAAATTGTTTCCTCCATCCTGAGGATTTCCTCAGCTGGGGGCAAGTACAAAGCCTTCTCTACTGTGTGTCTCACTTGTCGGTGGTCTCCTTGTTCTATGGAACAGGCCTTGGGGTCTACCTCAGTTCGGCAGCCACTTCATCCTCTAGGACAAGTCTGGTAGCCTCAGTGATGTACACTGTGGTCACCCCCATGCTGAACCCCTTCATCTACAGTCTGAGGAACAGAGACATGAAAGAGGCCCTGGGGAAACTCTTTTTCAGGATGAGGACTCTCAAGCATAGAAATGTTATAGGACTCTCATGAGTTTCTGGGTGCACAATAATGAGTGCCAGAAATCTTGATTTTCTTTGTCTAGCATTTTTTATTTTTCCTGATTCTACATGTCTTTTAATTAAATTTATTGGGATGACATTGGTTAATAAATATATTCACCACCCAGAATCAAATCTCTTTCCATCGCCATATATCTGATCCCCTTTACTCTTATCTACCTCGTCCCATACCCCTTTCCCTTTAGTAACCACTAAACTGTTATCTGTGTCTATGAGTTTTTGTTTGTTTGTCTTGTTCATTTGTTTTATATCTCACATATAAGTGAAATCAGACTTTCCTTTGGTTTTCCATTCTTTCTCCATTTTTCTTCAGGTTATATCTTGGGTTCTTTTTCACTTTATAACCAGTCATTTTAACTTTATGTGAAGAGAACCTGGCATTTTTTTTCACTTATCTTTAGTAATTGTCTATATTTTTTAAGTAAATCTTATACTTTTAAAATATATTCTCAGAAATGAAGAGATGTGTACCTATTTTGGAAATGCTTCGAAAGCTCAATTACAGAGATGATTTCTAACATTAGGTGAAGTTCAGTGAAGTTGTAGAATATGAAATCAATATACAAAAATCAGTTGAGTTTCTATATGCTAATAGTGAACTATTGAGAAAAGAAAATTAAGTAAACAATCTTATTTACAAAAGCATCAAATACAATACAATACTCAGGCATAAATTTAACCAAGGAGGTAGAAGATCTGTACCCTGAAAACTGTAAGTGATTAAATAAATTGAAGAAGACAAAAACAGTGGGCCAGATACCCCATGTGCAAAAAATTGAAAGAATTATGTTGTTAATTAAAATGTCCATACTACTCTAAGCATTCAGCAGACTCAAAGCATTCCATATCAAAATTCCATTGGAATTTTTTACATTAATAGAAGAAACGATTGTAATGTTTGCACAGAATCACAGTCCACCCCTAATGCCCAAAGCAACCTTGAGAAAGAACAAAGCTAGAAGCATATAGTTCCGTATATCAAAGTATATTACAAGGCTACAGTAATCAAATATACAGTGCTGGCATTAAAAAAACAAAAATAGACCAATCGAACAAATCAAGAGCCCAGATATCAACAAATTCAGATGTTGTTAATTAATTTTTAACAATTAATTTTTAACAGAACACATACTAGGGAATGGATAGTCTTCTTAATTAAAGGGGTTGGGAAAACTGGATATTCATATGAAGAAGAATAAAACTAGACCCCTATTCTATGCCTCTTACAAAAATTATTTTGAAATATATTAATGATTTAAATGTAAGATCTTAATCTGTAAAACTTCTTAGAAAAGGAAAAAATTTCTTTAATATTGGTATTGAAAATTATTTGTGGATATGACACCAATAGCACAGGCAACAAAAGAAAAAATAAATGAGCAATATTACATCAAACTAAAAAGTTTCCACATGGCAAAGGAAACAATCGATGAAATAAAAAGACCACCTATAGAATGGAACAAAATATTTGCAAACCTCATATTTGCTTTGTAATATCCAAAAAATCATTAGGACTTATACAATTTAATAGGAAAAGAACAAATAATCCAATTAAAACTGGACAGATGACTTAAATGGACATTTTTCTAAAGACACTTAAAATGTGCAACCAATACATAAAAGGATGCTCAACTGAGCATCATGGAAGTGCAAATCAAAACCACACTGAAATATCACCTCACACCTGTTAGAATGCCTATTATCAATGAGTAAAGAATAACAATTGGTGACAAGGATGTGGAGAAAAGGGAATCATTGTACTCAGTTGGTAGGAATGTAAATGGGTATATCCACTATGGAAAATAGTATGAAGCTTTCTCAATATTTTTTTAAGCTACTATGTAATGCAGCTATCCCACTTCTGGTTGTATTCAAAAGAAATAAAGTCAGCATCTGGATGAGACATTGGAACTTCCAATTTCATTGCATAATTATTCACGAAAGCCAATATATGAAAACAACCTAAGTGTCCATCAGTAGAAAATGGATAAAGGAAATGTGAGATATATATAAAATAGAACATTACTCAATAATTAAAAGAAGTAAATCCTGACATTCACAACAACATGGATGGAATTTAGGGGCATTATGGTAACTGAAATAACTCAGACAGAGAAAGACAAAATTATATGATTTATCTTACATGTGAATATTTTTTAAAAAGCCGAACTCATAGAAACTAAGAATAAATAGGTGGTTGCCCAGGACTGAGGTGGGGGAAATGTGGAGATGTTGATCAAAGGGTAGAAGCTTCCAGTTATAAGATGTCTAAGTTCGTGGAATCTAATGTACAGAAAGGTGACTATAGTTAACAATACTGTATTATATACTTGAAAATTGCTAAGAAAGTATATATTAAATGTTCTCACCACAAAAAAAAGGTAATTATATAAGGTTCTGGTTGTGTTAACTAACCTTATTGTGGTAATAGTTGTGCAATATACACATATATCTAATCATCATGTCATATACCTTAAATTTACACAATGTTATGTGTCACTTTCATGTCTCAAAAAAGGTGCAAAAAAAAATTTTTTAAGCTCCAGCAATGGGTGAGACCGTACAGTGTCCACCTAAGAGAATTGGTAAGTGAAAAAGTAATTGTGAAAAAATAAATTAAATTCTACCTGGGGCATATATATACAAAGCATTTCATATATCTCTTAACAACAAACGGCCAACAAATATATGAAAAGATGTTCAACATCACTAGCTATTAGGGTAATGCAAAATAAAAAACCACAATGAGATACCATCTTACACCTGTTAGAATAGCTATAATCAACAAGACAAGTAGTAACGAATGTTGGAGAGGATGCAGAGAAAAAGGAACCCTCATACACTACTGGTGGGACTACAAATTGGTACAGCCACTATGGAAAACAGTATGAACATCCCTCAAAAAAACTAAGAATTAATCTACCATATGATCCAGCAATCCCACTACTGGGTATTTACCCCAAAGACTTGAAAACCCATATTCGAAAAGATATTTGCACACTGATACTCATAGCAGCATTATTCATGGTGGCCAGGACATGGAAGCACTGAGTGTCCTATGATAGATGATTGGCTAAAGAAGCTGTGGCATATATATACAATGGAATATTACTCAGCCATAAGAAGAGATGAGATACTGCCATTTGTGACAATATGGATGGACCTCGAGATAATCATGCTAAGCAAAATAAGCAAGACAGGAAAAGTTGAAAATCACATGACATCACTTATAGTAGGATATAAACCTAAAAGCAACAAATGAACAGGACAAACAAACAGAGACTCATGGACATGGACTACAGACTAGTGGTTACCAAAGGGTAAGGGGTGGGGGAGGGGAGAAGTAGACAGGATTAAGGGGGTCAAATATGTGGTGACAGAAAGAAACCTAACTATGGGAGGTGAACACACAGTGTAAATATATATGTCTTACTGTTTAAAGTGTACAGCTAAAACTTATTGGATTTCATTAACCAATGTCACCATAAAAATAAATTAATTAATTAATTTTTAGAAAACATGAAACTCCTAATTGATTTATCAAAAACATTATGAAGCCAAGAATTAGTGTACCCATGGTTTTATAGCAAAGGAATGAAGCTCTCCTCCTATATGAAAGGAAAATAGCAATTTTCTAGAGCTATCAGGAGTCATATTCGCACAAAATCACTGCTTTTAAGACCCAAGAGAAGAAGACAAGGCAGGTTCCCCAGTCTTAGATATGGAGAAGACTTTAACTCAGGGCTGCGAAAAGTTTCATTGTTAAATTCTGGAAGCCAGAAGAGTTCATGGAGAGGATAATAAAAATTAGATGCACCTGACTAGTCTAACCTGGTCTCTTGGAATAACGAATTGGCAAGAAAATTTTCCATTCTATCTAGACAAGTTCTCATGGGGAAACATGCTAAGAGTTGGAGTAAAAATGGGAAATGTGTCTGATATGCAGATGTGAGGAGCAGGCACAGCAAATATCCGAAGCTGCAAATACTTCCTCTACTGCTGTCCCGAGCATGTTCAACTTTGATCTGGAGGGACATGGTTCTTGTATTTGGAGATCTAAGTCAGGATCAGAGACCAATGTTTCACTCCCTTCTGGTCTTCTCTAGGGAACAGCTTCATCAACCATCCAGGGAATTTGAACTTCCACATGAGTCCTTCCTCTCAGAGACTCCAACCAGGTGAGTCTGAGAACCCAGCAGGTACTTCAAGAAAGGGTCGGAAAGGATGGAAGCTGAGATCACCGAGAGCCTAACCAACCTAGCCTGAAGCCAAAAGATTAGTATGTTTGTTTGCTTGGTTAACTAATTAATTTATAATCACTTTAGTATATTTTCTTTCTAAAAAAAAAAAAGAAGAAGCGTTTGTTGAATTCAGCTATATGAGGATCATTGTTGACAATTAGTTGATGGGGATAAAAGTACAGTTGTATGAGAATGAAGAAAGAAATGGGAGACATAGTCTCCCAGTAAATTCTGAACATAGCCAAGGAGTTTTGCAGTTAAGGGAAGTATAAAAATAGAGTATCAGACATGGATGGGTGTGCAATGAAAGCATTTAGAAAATTTTCAGATGGAGTGTATTTGATTATGTTCTCTGTTCAGTAGAAAAATCCAGACCAATGGAAGCAGGTAGTTTCTTGCAACAGGAATACTTGAGACACACATTTCACAGAATCTTTTCTCATGATGGGTATTCCCATGGGGAAAAATGTATTTTACATAGAAACAGGCATATGCTAAAGGGCTTACTTTGCAATTATCTCATTACTTGGAAGACTGAATATTGGCCATTTACTCTTTCATTTACAAATTGTCTCTGAAGGTTCTTTGCTTTATATACTAGGATCTGAGTGTTCTTATTCTTGTTTTTTGCTTGTTTTTTGCTGTATCATTTCCTTTATAGTTTATTTCATCTTTAGTTCTGAAAGAAAAGTTCAAGAATTGCACTTCAACATGTGGGAGAAGGGGAGAATGAGGTGTATTTTTAATAGCTAGAAATAGAGATATGTGCAGCTTCACTCTCCCCACTTCTGCACTTCCTCACATGGATGTGTCAGATTCCATTGCTGTGGCACTACCATTTCACCCCAGACTGCTCTAAGCTACAACCACTTCCCCTGCTCTGGCAAGATTCTTTATCTCCTAGTCTCTTTTTATTCCTGTGCTGTATGTTGTGTGGGGATGAGCAGTTCTCAAAACAGGAGTGTCTGAGATCATATATTTCAAACTGTGACCCTTCAAAGAGAGAGGTAAGAATGTTAACCAACACATGAAAATAAAAAAAGGGATCCTTTCCTATTCACAAGATTCTGTGAAAACAAAATTAATAAAGTGCAAGAACAACTTGTGGACAAGGGACTCCTTGAGACTTGACGTTTCAGCAGCATCAGGGAACCACCTCATTCCCCCATGTTCTCTGACACCATCTCTCATCACTGTCCCTTCTTGTTCATTCACCTGGACAAACCAGCTTCCTTTTTAAACTTGATTTTCTGAAACAGCTGCCTTTTCAGAGCATTCTTCCTGCTTTTCCTCTGACCAGTACACATTTCCTCCAAAACTCATGTCACTCTCCCTCTCTTCCTTGAGTCTTTCTACACGTTTGTGGGTCTGCATGAACACACAGCGAATAACGACACTTGCCATTCACTCTCCTCTTTAAACCTGATTTCTTTTCTTCATAGTAACTTTCACCATCTGGTAATTTATATAATTTTTATATCTCTTATATTCTTTCTTCATCATTGAACTATAGGGACTTTTGTTCTCAGCACCTTATACTCTTTGCCTAGAAGGCACCCAGTCCTCCACTGATATTCCCCAAGTGCATGACAGAATTTCTCATTAAAGGTGTAGGATACATGACCACACAGGAGAAAAGGCTGAGTGGGACAGAGATGGCATGGGGAATCCCCTAAAGGGGATAAGTTTCATAGAAAAATTATGGATATTCATTTTTTAATGCAAAGTATAAATTATAGAATTTTGACTGTATTTGTAATGCTTATTTTGAGAAATTAGCCATGCGATTTTTTTTTCTGCCTGAGTAGTCACCTCTACCACTTGGAACCAGACAATGATTCACAAATTTCTTCTTCTGGACTTTCAGAGGAACCAGAACTGCAGCCTCTCATATTTGGGCTTTTCCTCTCCGTGTACCTGATCACTGTATTTGGAAACCTGCTCATCATCCTGGCCGTCAGCTCAGACTCCCACCTCCACACACCTACGTACTTCTTCCTCTCCAACCTGTCCTTGGTGGACATCTGTTTTACCTCCACCACTATTCCAAAGATGCTGGTGAACATCCAGACACAGAGCAAAGTCATCACTTATGAAGGCTGCATTACACAAATGTATTGTTTCACATATTTTGGAGCATTGGACATCTTCCTCCTGACTATGATGGCCTATGACTGGTTTGTGGCCATCTGTCACCCTCTACACTACACGGTCATCATGGGCTGCTGGTTCTGGTGTCCTGGATCTTAGGTTCCCTGAATTCCTTGTTAGAAACCTTAATGGTGTTGAGGCTGTCCTGTATAGACTTGGAAATCCCCCACTTTTTCTGTGAACTCAAATAGATGGTCCAACTTGCCTGTTCCGAAACCTTTCTTAATAACATGATGTATTTTGTAACTGTGCTGCTGGGTGGTTATCCCTGGCTGCAATCCTTTACTCTTACTCTAAGATAGTGTCCTGCATACTTGGAATGTCATCAGCTCAGGAAAGTATAAGTACCTGTGCATCTCACCTCTCAGTTGTCTTCTTATTTTATTGTACAGTCCTGGGAGTAAACCTCAGTTCCGCTGCTACTTGAGCTCTCACTCAAGTGCAGCAGCTTCAGTGCTATACACTGTGGTCACACCCATGCTGAACCCCTTCATCTACAGTCTCAGGATCAAAAACATAAAAAAGAGCACTGAAAAGATTCATTGGATGGCAGCTACATAAGGGCCAATTGTCTTGGGGGTGCAGAAATGCCCATGATTGGAGGGCTCAAATGCTCACAGCCTGAAGTTGCTATTTTTTCAAGAGATTGTAGAAGTAGAACTAGCATTTCTGTTTATTTCCTAGAATTCCTTTTCTTTGAATTCAAATTCTCTATTTTAGTAGTGTACTTTATTAAGCTTCTGTTCTATATGACATATAGATAATGCTTCCCTTTGTCCATTTTCAGATGTTCAAAGTTTTTCACAAACTTGGATCAGAAATGCTTGGCAATTTCCATATCTTACATGAGGCAACATGGATTTCTTAAAAGTAATCCATTCTTCAAGTGACATATATCATGGCAAATACTTTAACCTAGTTTTCCCGAAAGAATAATCATGAGTTTATTTCTCATATGGAAAAAACACTACAACTGGCAATTCAGGCCATTTTACATAATTTTGCTGTAGAGGAAAAATGATACCCCAGTTTTCACTTTGGGTCCATCATTGTTTTTTATATCACTACTTTAACTGCTCTTTCTGGTAATGTGGATTTTGATATTGTACTCTTTAAGTCTCAGCCTGTTGGTAGTGAAGCTGTTGGCTAGGAATGCCTAGGGCTCATACCTGAACCCAGGGCATACACCAGACCCACACTACTTGCTGCAGCCCTTACAGACATTTCCCTGACCTGAGCCTGTGCTGAGGATGAACCAGCCTTTTGGTTCTCATGATTACAAGACACACCTCAATGACAACCATCAGAGCACTTTTAAAAACAAGGCTTATTACACACAGTTCCTGGAAGACACTTGACACACTTATGCAGGGAGGTGGGGGAAGAAGGAGAGAGGGAGGGGAAGAAAGAGAGAATGAGAGAGAGACAGACAGAAAGCCTAGTGACCCTGCCTTTATTGGAGTGTATGAGCAGGGTGGCTAGGCTTTTGCAGGTTCACTTTTTCTTGGAGAATTTTAAAAACCTAGTAGTAAATTAGGACATGGAAAGGGAAAAGCAGGGTCACTCATGAGGTCAGTTATCTAGGCTACTGAGGGTTTTCTAAAAAGGGGAAGTCATTGGTGGGGGCAACCTGGATGCTTATCTAATAATTAGTTTGTCATACAGCTGGCAATGTGTACTTGACATGGTTGTCTTTGAAATGGAAGCCTTGAAATTAAAAGCTTAATTTCAGTCACATACATTATAATCAAAAAGCTTAATGTCAGGCATTTACACTATAAACATGTGACTGTGTTCTATACCTGGTTTCCTGATTTTATTGTTATCAGCTTGGTATCCACAATGTGTACCATAGCCACTAGAAAAAAAAATGGCCATCAAATACATTTATTCCAATGGCTTCTACATGGAAAGACAAATTTGAGTAAATAAATTAACCTAATAAGATTGTAGTCAGAGATGACCTTTATATATGAGAACAAAATGTCAAATCATTCATTTTATTACTATCCAAATTATTCTTTTTCATGCTACACATCTATTAAAGTATGGAAGATTGCATCCATGAGTGAAGGTGTTTATTTATTGGGGTGAAGAATGGGTCAGTGGGTTTTTTTTTTATTACTAAATTATCTTCCTATTTCTTCTTGTAAATTAATGCTACCTACAAATATGACTCTATTGTTCTAGAAAATAACTCTCCTTTTCTAATATTTGTCATAAATACTAAAGGATAATGAATAAACAATGCCAATATTATCCATTTCATGTCTCCATCCTGCTCAGGAATCTCTTCCATTTTCATGATCAGAGGATACTCACAAGAGAGGTTAATATTCTGCCCACTCACGTGATTCAGAGTCACCATTTTTCTGCACAAATATGCATTGTCCTTCCAACCTCTCCTGGTTACCCAGAAGGAAACCTCAGTAGGCCACTTGTTCATATAGTTATCTGAAATAAACTTGAACAGCAGAATGATTATGAATGCTCATTTCAAATATTAGGTCATAAGCCAAAAATAAAAAACAGCAGATTATTATAACTGCTTTCAGTTCTGTTTGCTTGATTATTGTGTTAGCCATTGCCATACAATAAGCCATCCTATTTCGAATGAGACACCATAATACCTTTATTATCAGATCAGATTATATGCTGGGAGTGTTTTCTGATCTCTGCTAGGCTCCTCATGAGTCTGCAGTCAGCTTTCAGTCTTTCCAATGTGTTCTAAGACTCATCCAAGATGTGTTTTTTGTAGTTTTCTTCTGTCTTGCACCAATTTATGGTCAATTTACTACATTTCTATATCTAAGTTAATCTATTTATTTAAAAAATGAATTTATCATATGAATTAGTTAAACTTAATTCCACTGTTCCTAAATTCACATATGACACTTGGCTTTCTTCCCAGTTAGAACTCTCCTACCCCATTAAATGAGAATCAACTACCTATACTCTAGGTCCTACCCTGAGCCATAATGTGTTAGATTTTTTCCATTTAACTAAACTATTAGAAAACAATTATACACAAACTGCATATTTAAAGTTCAACTTTGATTAATTAAAGGAGTACATGCTGCATGATTCCATTTGTGTATAATTTAAGACAGTGTCTATAAGATTTAACTGCTTCGTCATGTAATTGTTAAAAATATAATCTCCTGAGCCTTAATATCCCTATTTCTGAAGATAATTTGTGATAGTAAACATAACTTCATATGGATGTTCTGAGGAATAAATGAAATATGTGGAAATACATTTTTTAGTTTAAGAAAATATTCAAGGGTAATGGTTATGTCTATTTGTCTGTGTATACATTTTCCTTTCAAATAAGCACACACACACATATATGTACACACATTTATGATTCCATATTTTATGTGAAAGGAAACTTGAAAGAAAGTTGGAGAGGATAGAAATAAAAAAGAATGAATTTGAATTAACATAAAATAAAAGAATATAGAAATATAAACACAAAGATTAAGTAGAATTGTGACCTTTTGATAATGAATTTCATTATCTATCTTAATGCCACAAAGGTGTCATAGTCAGAGCACATTAACATTTGTTCAATGAGGATTTCACTGTACCAGCTAATGGGTGGAACATCTCCAAATCATTTTTTGAAATTTATTTTCTGCTTCATGTAGGCATTTAATATAAAATTCCCTTACCCAAAGAAAGCTAATGAATGAACTCAATTAAACTCATTTACCTTAAACAAATTTTATTGAATAAATGTCTGTATTATATTTATAATGCTGCTGTAAAATACTCCCACACAGTTGCTTTAAAACATACTCTCTCTCTCTCTCTCTCTCTCTCTCTCTCTCTCTCTCTCTCTCTCTCAGAGAAATTAAGAAAGTAATCCCATTTACAATTGTACAAAAAATAATAAAATACCTAGGAATAAAATTAACCAAGGAAGTAGAAGACTGGTTCTCAGAAAACTTGAGAGTCACTGAAAAAAAGAAATTCAAGAAGATACATATAAATGAAGCTATACAGTGCTCATGGTAGAAAGAATCAACATCATAAAAATGGCCATACTGCCCAAAGCAATCTATAGATTCAATGCAATCCCTATCAAAATACCAATGGTATTTTTCAGAGAACCAGAACAAATAATCTTAAAATTTATATGGAACCCTCAAAGATCCTGAAAAGCCGTGGCATTCTTGAGAAAAAAGGACAAAGTTGGAGGTATCACACTACCTAATATCACAACTATCCTACAAACCTACAATAATCAAAAACAGCATGATACTGGCATAAAAAACAGATACTTTGATCAACGGAACAGATAAAAGACCCAGAAATAAATCCATCTTTACGCTCACTTAATAAATGACGAAGGAGGCAAGAATATACAATGGGGTAAAGACAGTCTCTTCAACAAATGGTGTTGGGAAAATTGGACAGATAATGAGAAAAATGAAACTGGACCACCTTCTTACACCATATACAAGGATAGACTCAAAATGGAATAGAGACTTAAATGTAAGACCCAAAGCCATACAAATTCTAGAACATAGGCAATAAATTCTCTGATATCACTACTAGTAATATCTTTTCAGATATATCTCCTTGGGAAAGGGAAACAAAAGAAAAAAATTAACAAACGGGACTTACATCAAAATAAAAAAGGTTTTGCACAGCAAGAAACCATTGACAAAATGAAAACAATCTTTGAATGAAAGAAGATAGTCACTAATGATACACCTGATGAGGGGTTAATATCCAAAATATATAAAGAAGTCATACAACTCAAAAATAACAACAAATTCAATTTAAAAATGGGCAGAAGACCTGAATAGATATTTCTCTAAGAGAAAATACAGATAGACAATAGACATATGAAAAGATGCTCAGCGTCGCTAATCATCAGGGAAAGGCAAATTAAAACCAAAATGATTCCGTGTTCTTGGATTGGAAGTATCAACGTGGTTAAAATGACTTTATTACCTAAAGCATTATACAGAGTTAATGCATTCCCATTAAAATCCCAATGGCACTTTTCAAAGATATAGAACAAAAAATCATCAGATTTGTATGGAAGCACAAAAGACCCCAAATAGCGAAAGTCATCCTAAGAAAAAAGAACAAGGCTGGAGGAATCATTCTGCCCAACTTGAAATTACACTACAAAGAGACAACAATCAAAACAGCATGGTATCAACAGAAAAACAGACACACAGATCAGTGGAACAGCATTGAGAGTCCAGAAGGAAACCCATGTTTATACAGGCAAATAATTTTTGACAAAAAAGCCAAAAACATATGGTGGAGCAAGGAAAGCCTCTTCATTAAATGGTGCTGGGAAAACTGGAAAGACCCCTGCAAAAGAATGAAAAGTGGATTGTTGTCTATCACCACACATCAAAATTAATTCAAAATGGATTAAGGACATGAATATAAGACCTGAAACAACAAATTGCATAGAAGAAAACATAGGAACTAAACTCAGAAGAAAACATAGGAACTAAACTCAAGGACCTTGGACTTAAAGAGGATTTTATGAATTTGACCTCAAAGACAAGGAAAGTAAAAGCTAAAATAAATGAATGGGGAGTAAAAGGGAAGTAAAAGCTAAAATAAATGAATGGGACTACATCAAACTAAAAAGCTTATGCTCGGCAAAAGAAACCATCAACAAGGTAAAGAGACAACCATCAGAATGAGAAAATTATTTGCAAGCAATGCCTCCGATAAGGGCCTAATATCCAAAATAGGCAAAGAAGTCATACAATTCAATAACAACAACAAAAAATAAATAATCATATCAAAAAGTGGGCAAAGGACCTGAAGAGACACTTTTCTCTAGAGGACATACAAATGGCCAACAAATATATGAAAAGATGTTCAACATCACTAGCTATTAAGGTAATGCAAATCAAAACTACAATGAGATACCATCTCACACCTGTTAGCATAGCTATAATCAACAGGACAAGTAATAACAAATGCTAGAGAGGATACAGAGCAAAAGAAACCCTCATACACTGCTGATGGGACTGCAAATTAGTACAGCCACTATGGAAAACAGTACAAAGTTTCCTCAAAAACTAAGAATTAATCTATCATATGATCCAGCAATCCTGCTACTGGGTATTTACCCCAAAGACTTGAAAACCTATATCCAAAAAGATATTTGCATTATTCACAGTGGCTCGGACATGGAAGCAACCAAAGTGTCCTACAATAGATGATTGGCTAAAGAAGCTATGGTACATATGTATGATGGAATATTACTCAGCCATAAGAAGAGATGAAATACTACCATTTGTGACAACATAGATGGACCTCAAGATAATCATACTAAGTAAAATATGCCAGACATAAAAAATTTTAAAATCACATGATATCACTTATATGTGAGATGTAAACCTAAAAGCAACAAACAAATAGAACAGAGACTCATGGAAATGACCAATAGACTAGTGGTTACCAGAGGGGTGGGGAGGGGAGGAGGAGGAGGAGATAGGGTAAAAGGGGTTAAATATGTGGCGACAGAAAGAAATCTAACTATGGAGGTCTAACTATGGGAACTGAACATATATATGCTAAGGCATATATATATATGTATATGTATATATGTATACATATATATGTGTATATGTATATATGTATACATATATATGTGTGTATATGTATATATGTATACATATATATATGTATATATGTATATGTATACATATATACACATATATATAGCATTAGCATTGAATTGTAGAGCCGAAACTTATTGGATTTCATTAATCAATGTCACCATAATAAAATAAGTTTTTTTTTTAAAAAAACACAGATTTACAGCAATGACTACAGTCTGAGAAAAAAGAAACCCACAATGAGATAACACTTTACACCAATTAGGATGGCTACTATCGAAAAACAAGAAGAAGCATTGTGAGAATTTTGAGAAATTGGAACCCTTTGTGCACTATTGGTGGAAATGTAAAATGATACAGTCACCTTGGAAAATAGTTTAGTAGTTCCTCAAATAATTGAAAAAAGAGTTACCATATGATCCAGTAGTTCCACTTCTGGGTATATACTTCAAATCATTCAAAACATTTTTAAGGAGATATTTGTACACCCATGTTTATAGAAGCATTATTCATAAAAGGTAAAATGTGGAAACAACCTAAGTGTTCATCATTGGATGAATGGGTAAGCAAAATGTAGTATATATATAAAATGTAGTATTAATCAGCCTCAAAAATGAAGGAAATTCTTCAATATACTATGCCACAGATGAACCTTAAAGACATTATGCTAAGTCAAATAAGTCAATCATAAAATGATAAATACTGTATTATTCCACTTAGAATAATAGCAATTATGGAGACAAAAAGTAGAATGGTAGTTACCAGGGCTTGGGGCTTGGGGGATGGGGCATTGTTTAATGAGTGTACAGTTCAGTTTTACATGATGAAAAAGTTCTGGAGATGGATAGTGGTAATGGTTGTACAATATTATGAATGTGTTTAATACCATTGAACTGTGCATTTAAAAATGGTAAAAATGGTAAGTTTTTGTTACATGTATTTTACCACAATTTTTAAAAAATTGTAAAAAAGTAAATAAATAAATAGATGATAGATAGATAGATAGATAGATAGAGATAGATAGAATAGATAGATAGATAGATAGATAGATAAAATGAGTTAGGAAGTATTTCCTCCTCTTCGATTGTTTGGAAGAATTTGAGGGCAATAGATATTAAATCTTTGAATGTTTAGTAGAATTCATAGGTGAAGCCATCTGGTGCTGGACTTTTTTTTTTTGGTAGGTTTCTGATGATTGTATCAATTTCCATACTGCTGACGGGCCTATTTAGATTTTCCAGATCTTCATGATTCAGACTAAAAAGGTCGTATCTTTCTAAATACTTGTCTATCCATTCAGCACTCCATCTCTTGGTTGGAACACTTAATTCTTTTCCATTTGAAGTACTTGTTGATAGGAATGTAGTTGTTACTATTCTGTATTCCTGTTTTTGGTAAATGTTTTTTCTTCATAAAGGACTTCCTCCAACATTTCCTGTAATACTAGCTTGGTGTTGATAAATTCCTTTAGCTTAACAATACAATTAAAAAATGGGCAGAGGACCTGAATAGGCATTTCTCCAGAAAGGACATACAGATGGCCAATAGACATATGAAAAAGATGCTCAACGTCACTAAAAATGAGAGAACACAAATTAAAACCACAATGACATATCACTTCACACTTGTCAATATGGCTACCATCAATAAACCAAAAAACAAGTGTTGATGAGGATGTGGAGAAAAGTAAACCCTTGCGCACTGCTGGTGGGATTGCAAATCGGTACTGCCATTATAGAAAACAGTTTGGAGTTTCCTGAAAAAGTTAAAAATAGAATTTTTTTCATTGCACTGTTATTTACGGTAGCCAAGATATGGAAGAAACCTATGTGCCCATCAATAGACAATTGGAGAAAAAGGTTGTGGTGTGTATATACAATGAAACATTACCCAGCCATAAAAAAAAAATGAAATCTTACTATTTGCAATGGCATGAGTAGACCTAGACGGTATTATGCTACATAAAATAAGTCAGAAAGAGAAAGACAAGTACCATATAATTTTACTGATATGTGGAATCTAAAGAAGAAACTAAATAAACAAAACAGAAACAAATTTATAGATATAGGGAACGAACTGGTAATTGCCAGGTGAGAGGGAATGTGGGGGAATGGTTGAAAAAGGTGAAAGGATTAAGAAGTACAAATTGACAGTTACAAAATAGTTACAGAGATGTGGAGTACAGTATGGGGAATGTAGACAATAATATTGCAATTACATGTGGTGCCAGATGAATGCTGAACTGGTCAGGGGATCACTCCGTGAATTTTATAGGTGTCTGGCCATTGCGTTGTACACCTGAAACTAATATAAAATTCTGTTTAATGTCAACTCTAATCAAAAAATAAAAATAAAAGTAAACAAAAACAAAAATAAAAAATGTAAAAAATATAAAAATGGGGAGGAAACACTCTCTAAGTTATATATAGAGATAGATGGATTTGAATACATCTAAGGAAGGAAAGGTGATCTTTAGTCAAATGTAAATAAGAATGCCTTACACATGACGATTGAAGATGGTGCAAGTTTTAGAAATAGATCTAATCATAAGGGCCAAAGTAAACTACAGGATAGCAGATTTAAAAATAAGTTAGAAAATGTATGAAAGTTGACTTATTAGCACTAAGTATACAGAATAACATTCTTGGTATTTGTTCTCATATTTGAAGACAGCATTCAAGGTTACTCTGTGACTTCAGTTTATTTCAAATAGCTGAATTTAAAAACTCTCATTGGGGATCATTTCCTGTAACCAGGCAAGGTTGAAAGAACATGAGTGTGTATAGGAAAACTGGTGACACTGATTCACATGACAGAACAGGAATGTAAGTTCTCTGTGGAGTCGTTCTTTGATCGTGAAAGGTGAATAGAATCCTGAGATTTGAAGATACATAATGGATGATACTGATAATGATCATTCACCATCCCTCTTGTGGTTATGACAAAATTTAGAAAGGGGGATTTTTTTTCTTTACATAATTAAAGGGATCATATTATATAGGCAGCACTGGAGTTTTTCAAGCTGCTTATATCTTTGAAACACAAAGATAATTCAACAAAAAATAGAAAAATGCCAATCAATTCATCACCTATGCATATAAACCCCCTTACACAAGGGCACCAATCCTCCATATTCCAATGAATAGATGTCCAGCATGAAGAATATTCTGCACAATTATACAATATGTGATTTAAATTTTTGTTTCATCATATTGAAGGTCATCTGTGATTTTAAAGTCATATTAGATCAACCTATTTTTAAATTTATATTTCAGTGAAGAATCCTTCTAATAATACATATTTAATAATCATTTTATGAGTGATAAAGTAGGGTTTGTGGACACTGAGCTGAAAGAGAACAGGATTCCAATGAGGAGAATAAAACCCAGTGACCAGGTATTAAAACACACTAGTATGTTATAGTCTGCATTATCTGAAAGAGCAGTTAAGATAGTAATATACAAAGGAATGTCAGACATAAAAGTGAAAAACAGTGATCTCAGATTTTCCACTCTTACAATGCAATATAGAGATGATGTATTATTGAACACTTGAAACATATATAATTTTATTAAACAGTGTCACCCAAATAAATTTAATAAAAATTATATAAGTGGCATTGGTTATTAACTATAGTTATTTTTTCCTTAGGAGTAGTACAATTCATGATGATTCTTTAATAAAAAAATAATAATAATGGTATAAAAAAGATATATGTCATTTGAGAAAAATTATTCTTAAAAAAATCCATGTTGTATCATTATGTAAATGGGATTTTTTAAAAATTTCCGATGCATGGTGGAAATAAATTTGGGAAAGTAGGAAAACAACAAAGAAAAAACTTGGATATCAGAGAGTGAAAAAAAGCTTAATAAAGTGAATTACTAAAGTTGAATATTGAAGTTAAGCTCAAAGAAATTCCAAGGTATTAACATAAAGAGTAAGTTCTACCTCTATAGTTTGAAAACAATCACAATATCTGGCTCTGAGTCTTTGACTTCTGCAATCATGGACACTTCTTTAGTCCTAGGACAATTGGGCCTTTTGTGGTTTCCTTCACAAAGAAACCTTTCAGAGCCCCCTTTATGTCTTTATTCCTCAGACTGTAGATGAAGGGTTCAGCATAGGTGTGACCACAGTGTATAGCACTGAGGCTACTGCACTTGACTGTGAGCTGTGGGTAGCAGCAGAGCTGAGTACACTCCTAGAATCGTACAGTAAAATAAGGAGACAACTGATAGGTGAGACACACACATAGAAAATGCTTTATACTTCCCCTGAGCTGATGCCATTGCATGTATGCAGGAAATTATCTTAGAGTAAGAGTAAAGGATCCCAGCAAAAGCACCTCCACCTAGCAGCAGAGCTGAAAAATACATCACCATATTAGTAAGAAAGGTGTTAGAACAGGCGAGTTGTATCACCTGATTGAGTTCACAGAAAAATTGTGGGATTTCCAAGTCTGTACAGAAGGACAGTCGCAATGCCATTAAGCTTTGTAACAAGGAAATTAAGGCACTCATGATCCAGGACACCAGAACCAGCAGTTCACAGAGCCAGGGGTTCATGATGACTGTGTAGTGCAGTGGATGACAGATGGCCACAAGCCGGTCATAGGCCATCATGGTCAAGATTAAGTTATCCAGTCCTACAAAAAGAATATAAAAATAAATCTGAGTGATGCAGCCTTCATAGGTTATGACTTGGCTCTGTGTCTGGAGGTTCACCAGCATCTTTGGGACGGTGGTGGAGATGAAACAGATGTCCACACAGGACAGTTGGAGAGAAAGAAGTACATGGGTGTGTGGAGGTGGGGTCTGAGCTGACGGCCAGGATGATGAGCAGGTTTCCAAAAATGGTAATTAGGTACACGGAGAGGAAGAGCCCAAAGATGAGAGTCTGCACTTCCGGTTCCTCTGAAAGTCCCAGAAGAAGAAATTCTGTAATCCATGTAACATTTTCTGGTTCCATGCGGTGGAGGTGACTTCCAGGAGAGAGGGCAATAACATGACTAATTCACACAAACTTGCATTACTCACATAACTTGAATGCCACAATTTATATTTGCAGTCAAAATTAATTTTACTATATTGTGTACGAATCTGGTCCCCTTTGGGGGATCCCCATGCCACCTGTAATATGGAAATTTTGTTTCAATCACCTTTTTCCCTAAAGTGTCATGTGTTCTACAGTTTTAATGAGAAATTCTTCACGTATTTCAGGAATATAAATTGAATGCTGATCATGTTTTAGGCATCGGCTAGGCTGTGAGTATAAGGTGCTTAAAAACAAATGTCTCTACAAGTCAATGATGGAGAAAAAATATAGAAGCAAATAATAAAAATGGATAACATGTCAGATGGTGACAGGTGGAATGAAGAAAAGGAAAGCAGGTCTGAAGGAAAAACTGACTAGGGCGTCTTATTTTTCATGGGTATTTAGGCAAGACTTGCAAACAAGGTCTTTTTGACATTGAAACAGATACCTCAAGTAAGAGGGAGGGAGATGCAAGTTTATTTGGGGAAGTGCATGTCTGGCCGAAGGAATAGCCAGTGCAAAGTCCCCGAGGAAGGAGCTTGTTTCAATGTTTAGCCAGAAAAAGAAGCAAGTGTTAGAGGTAAATGAGCATGAGGGTGAGCATGAGAGAAGCTGTCAGACAAGTTGAGGAGTGAACTGGCCTCTCTGCTGCTGCTGTAACCTCAGGCACAAGGACTTCCTTGTCCACACTACCTCTTGCATTTTATTGCCCTTGTTGCAAAGGAGTCCCGTGCATGGAAAGAGAGCCCTCCTCGGTACCTTCTCTTGACTGAGTTCTGGCCTCTGTACTGTAAGAGTACCTGGAATATAAGATCCCTAGTTCCTCTGTTCTGAGAACTGCTCACATCCACAAGTCACACACACACACACACACACACACACACGCACGCACGCACGCATGCACGCACAGACCCCTGGCTGTTTATTTCCATGTCTGTCTCAGTTCCAGCCATACTGATTCAGGTAGGAGTGGCTATAACCTAAGCTGGCCAGATCAGTGAAGGTTCCCTGTCTACTACAAAAGTGGTTCCTAGAAATTCCAAGTCTTAAGCCTTCCGTGGGCTCCATGTTGAGCTAACCATTTTTTTGCTGTGTATTTAAACAGATATTAAAAAAATATTCATATGTTGACTATTATAAGTAATGCTGCACTAAACATAGGTGCACATATATCTTTTCAAATTAGTGTTTTGGTTTTCTTTGGATAAATGCCCAGAAGTGGGATTGTTAGATAGCCATCGATAAATGAATGGATATAAATGTTGTGTCTGTGTGTGTGTGTGTGTATGTGTGTGTGTGTGTGTGTGTGTAATGGAATATTACTCCGGAATAAAAAAGAATGAAATCTAGCTATTTGCAACAACATGGATGAACCTAGAAGGCACTATGCTAAGCAAAGTAAGTAGGGCAGAGAATGACAAATACCATATGATTTCACTTATATGTAGAATTTAAAAAACCAAAACAAATGAACCAGCACAACAAGAGAAAAACAAACTCATGGATACATAGAACAAACAGATGGTTGCCAGAGGGGAGGAGGTGGGGATGAGTAAAGAAGGTGAAGGGGAATGTGAGGTACACATTTTCAGTTATAAAATAAGTAAGCCATAGATATGTAGTGTACGGCACAGGGAATAAAGTCAATAATATCTTAATAACCTTGCGCAGTGACAGATTATTACTAGACTTGTCATGGTAATCGCATTGTAGGGTATAAAAATGTGAAATCACTATGTTTTACACCTGCAACTAATATAATACATGGTAACCACACTTTTAGAAAAATTAAAATAATAGTTGTAATTGCATAAAAATCTGAGAGACAGAGTGAGAGAGACAGACAGGGAGAGACGGAGCACGAGAGAGAGAGACAGAAATGCAATGGATGCGGAGGGAAAAAAGTCTACCAAGCTCAGTTGGTCATTGAGAGACCATGAGGAAGAAAAATCTTCCTTGGTTCTGGCAGCACTTGAACCCTGATTACATTCCCCTGACACTCAGAAAAAATAAGAGAACAAAATAAACTCGTCCTAAGGACAAAAGAGGTGATATCTTTATGATATCTTTATCACCTTGCAGATCGTCCACCCATAATAATGTGAAAGGGGATAAGCCAACACTTCACAAAAGAAAAAAAATGAAAAAGAACAAAAGTTGGACATTTTCTGTATCAAGCAGGAGAGTCCTGTTTTTCCTGTGCCGATTCCATAATTACTTGACCGGTTTGTTTTCGTGAATGAATTGGATTTCAAGGTCCAACTGAGGATGAACAGGTTAGCCCCTTTCTCCTTTTCATATGTGGCATCTTTTCTATGTCATTTTTGGGCTCTGGGTTTTGATCACTTTTTGACAAACCCAGTGGGCACATTCTAATCCTGGTTCTGGACTTCATCAACATGCAAAGACCTCCCTAGATCATTCTTTGTAAATCGTGCCTAAACCGTGACAATTCTTTCTTCTTATAACAAATAGCTTTCTTCAGATGATTCTGCCTGAAGACATTGTGTCATCCACACATTGATTTCATTGTTCTCTGTCCTCACCGTTATACTGCATGATCCAAAAGAGCAAGGACTTTCCCTGCTTCGTTCACTTTTGGACTTTTCACAAAGGTGAGTGAATATATGTTTCTTATATAGAAACAAATCTAGGAATATGAAAGTGATAACATGGAAAGAATGAAGGGATAATGAAACCGGGTTAAAATACGTAGTTTCGAAATATCTGTAGTAAGCACAATTGAAGGGAGAATCAAACACTAAGTGAAACAAGACATAAAATAGTGATAATTTAATGATGTCGACATGGATTAATGATTAAATTGTAAATATTTAGACATGAAAGAAGATAATATAGAATGCTCATAGAATGTTCTGGCACATAGCAGATGCTCAGTTACTATTCATTTAACGATTCCGGAATTAGGTCTAAATGTATATAAATATTCCCAATGTGGCAAGTTTGTATTTCAATTTAATACTTAGTGTTACTCTTTAAACTTATTAAATAATACCCAGCATGAGAGAAGATACTGTAGTGCATATCTCACAAACAGCTTCTTGCACATAATATCTTCCTTCATTGATCGGGACCTTTTCAATGAATAAAAAACATGCTCAAATACATCTTATCTTAGAAATTTGATACAAATGCTCTCTCTACACTGCACCAGTCCTCCACACCTAACAGACTATTTCCTACTCCCCGACCAGCAAAGCTCCTCAGATGTTTTCATTTTACTGCAATCGTT
Organism: Eonycteris spelaea; assembly: GCA_003508835.1. Taxonomy (NCBI): domain Eukaryota; kingdom Metazoa; phylum Chordata; class Mammalia; order Chiroptera; family Pteropodidae; genus Eonycteris; species Eonycteris spelaea. Next base: position 466,838 of record PUFA01000428.1, read on the forward strand.
TTATGCATCTCACTTATTCTACAGTGTCACCCAACTGTACGTCCATGCCCATCACTTACCTGTCAACTACGGTCCTTGTAGTATAGATTCAGACACGTTTATTAATGTATGAAGTAGATTAATTATAAATCAGTTACTTAACCAGGAATACAAACAAAGAGAAAACTTGTCTCTGGAATGAGCTGATTGGTCTCTCACGTGACTCAGGTAAGAGGTCTCAGGTCCCATCCTCTCTGACCCTGTCCTGTTGTACCACCTGGGCTCTCAGACTCACCTGGATAGGGTCTCTGAGAGGAGGGTCTCCGGGTGGAAGTCTGATTTTTTCCCTGGATAGTGGATGATGGAGACTGAAGTTCTGTCCCCACACAAGACAGCAGGAGGGAGTGAAGCACCAGTGGTGAGCCAGCTTAGGAGTCAAAAGCGACAACCATGTCCTGTCCGCCAATGCTGTACAAGCCGAGAGACTGTAAAGAGGAGGTGTTATCGCTCTCTCTCTCTCTCTCTCTCTCTCTCTCTCTCTCTCTCTCTCTCTCTCTCTCTGCTCATCAGGCAAGTCTCCCTCCTGTTATTCCAACCTATAAGCATATGAGTTCCCTCTGGGACTCTGGAATAAACAGCAGGAATTTTTTCCTAATGATTCTTCGATCCCAAGAGACCAAGTTAGAAGTGAAAAGAATCCAATTTTTATGACTCCATTCCTTGATCTCCCCGCTTCCCAGGGGTCTAAACTCTTATCACCTTATCCTAAAGACGTCACGTTTTCTCCAAAGTCTGAGACTAAGGAATCTGTCAGGACCAAGCCCCTTTGACCCTTAAAGCATCGCTTTGTGGTGGGACACAGCCCCGAGGTCTCCAGAGAATTGCTATTCTCTCTACAACAAGGGGAGAGCTGGGTTCCTTTGACATGCAATCCTGGGCACCACACTCTTTGGCTTCCTGACACATTTATCAAAATCAGGGATTTCATACTTGCATCACAAGTTAAGAGCTATCATTTAGTGCCTCATCATAAAATATTTGTTCATTACGAGAGATACATTTTGAGATTTTTATGCCGTATAACCTGAGCTTAGCATATTATAAATGGGATCTGATTCAATTTGTTAGAAAGCCCATTCCAGGAGGTAGTACTATTATGAACTCCATTTCCTTTTGCAGAAATGGGGCTTGAAGAGTTTACAGATCTGCTTGAAGTCATAATCAGAGTAAGGAATAGGTATTGGTTATAATTCTGTCAGGACACCTCCAGTTTTTAACCTCTGGGCCAGTGGTTCCCAATCAGAGATGATGTTGCCCCTGGGCTATTTGGCCACGTCTGAAGGGAAGCTACTAAACACCCACAACACCCAACACAAGTAATTATGTCTGATTGAGAAGGTGAGAAAATCTAGTCTGGACCAGCACTTCTCCAACTACAGTGTGCATTTCAGTCACCCGGGATTCGAGTTCAAGTGCAGAATCTGATTTATCAGGTCCTGGTGGACTCTACGTTTGGAAAATCAAACCATTTCCCAGGTGTTTTGATGCTGCAGGTCCCAGTCTGTGGACCGGACTCTGAGTAGCCAGACTGTGGTTGTGTCAAAGTCAGGTGTAGGTAGTTTTAGGACTTTCGAACCAAAATTTTATTGGTATGTAGTTTGAACGAATAGTGTAGTCGCTCATTCCAGAAGCTGTTATAAATTCTGTGCTTGATTCTTTAATATAAAGGCCCCCGAACGGCATCAAATATTAAGCTTCCAAAAAAGGTTTTGTTTACTTTTTAAAATAAAGGCCTTAGAGTGACAATAAATTTCTGAAAAAGGATTGATGACAGGTACAATAGGAGACTCCAAAATATGTCTGCATCCTAATCCTCCGAAAATTTTGAATATGTTATTTTTATGCTAAGGTGGGAGCATTAGGTGGCAATATGTTTGCTAATCACCTTTACATTTTTTTTAGTATAGGTTTCTTTAATTAAAAATCATTGAGGTGACATTACTAAAATATAATGAGATTTAAGTGTATAATACAACAGTATGTCATACACATATTGCAGTATGTGTTCACTATCCAAAGTCAGATTTCATTCTGTCACCAAATACTTGACCCCTATTACGCTTACCTACTTCTCCCCACCCTTCTTCTCTCTGGTAACCACTAATCCACTGTCCATGTCCATGAGTCTCTGTTTGTCATGTTTCTTTGTTTCTTTCAGTTTTTTTATCTACACAGGAGTGAAATCACATGGTTTTCAATTTGCCGTCTGACTTATCTCGCTCAGCATGGTAATCTCAAGATCCATCCATGTTGTCACAAAGGGTAGAATTTTATGTGTGTGTGGTTTGGATCCATTTTTTTTTTTCAGCTTTATTGAAATATAACACACAATTACTTTCTTGTATTTACATTGTACAATTCAATGAGGTTTTTTTTCTATTATAGTTGGCATACAATAATATATTCGTTTCTATTGTACAGCATAGTGATTAGAGACCTATATAACTCACAAAGTGATCATCCCACTGAATCTAGAAGACCTGTTCCCCTTTACATATTAGCACATTGTTAACTACTTTCCTTATACTACACTTTATATCTTCATGTCTATTTTGTAACTATCCTTTGTACTTCTTAATCCCTTTGTCCTTGTTCGTATTTTGTAACTATCCTTTGTACTTCTTAATCCCTTTGTCCTTGTTCGTCGTTTCCCCCAAATCCCCTCACATCTAACAGCCCTCAAAATATTCTCTGTATCTGTGAGGTTGTTTCCATTTTTGTTGTTGTTGTTAATTTTCTTCTTTATATTCCACACGTATGTGAAATGGTGTGATATTTGTCTTTCTCTATCTGACTTATTTCATTCAGCATAATACCCTCTAGGTTTCTCATGGCATTATCTTCTTCCATCCCCTTCCTTTTCATCTGTGTGTGGCATAACGAAAATAGCTAATTGTCATGCAACCTGAAATTAGTCAAACAGCACTAGCCTAGAAATTAAAAACTGGATGTGTATTTAATCAAATTATCATTCATCTATACAATGGAATATTACTCAACCATTAAAAAAATGAAATCCTACCATTTCCAATGACAAGGATGGACCTAGAAATTCTTATGCTGAGTGTAATAAGTCAGACGGACAAAGACAAATACCATATGATTTCACTTATATGCGAAATCTAAGGAACAAAAAGAACAAACTACTCAAAAACAGGCTCACAAATATAATGGACAATTTAGTGATGGACAGAGAGGAGGGGTTTTGGGGGGCTGGGAGAATGGGGTGAAGGGTTAAAGAAGTACAAATTTATAGTGGATAGTTGGTCACAGGAGGGGGAGCATGGCAGAGGAATGCACTTAGCATTAATATGATGGCTAGGTGGATGGTCAAGGGAGGGAGGGAGCTATTGGGGGAATCATTTTATGAACTATATAGATGTCTAGTCAGTGTACTGTATACTTGAAACTGATTTAAATAATTTTGTTATTTATTTAAATATTATTTATTTATTTAAATAATTACTTATTTAAATAATTTTTATTTATTTAAATCAGTTTCAAGTATACAGTACACTGATTAGACATCTATATAGTTCATAAAATGAACTATATACTTGAAACTGATTTAAATTAAAAAATTAAATAAATTTTAATGTTTTAAAAAAAAATAAATATAAATAAAGGTTAAAAAATGGAGGTATCCAACAGAATTGTAATCAATACCTATTCCTGACTCTGATTATGACTTCGAGCAGATTTGTAAATTCTTCAAGCCCCATTCCTGCAAAAGGAGGTTTTTTGGAGAAAAATGGTGGAGTGAGAGATACCCCCAGATCTCTCTTCTGAACAAAAACAAAAATAGCTGAACATTAAAACGCAAAAAAACACACACATACAAACTGCACACCAATACATCTGAGCATGAAATCTGCACATAAGAGCTACCACAGATCAGGATCCCAGGCATGGACTGGGAGAAATAAAGAAGCTCTCAGTATCAAGTAGCTCCAGCTCCCCACAGAGGAGGAGGAGAGAAGAAAGGATGTGGGCGAGTTCCCTGAACGGCCCTGCCTGGGAGTGCTGTGAGCTCCACATAGTCAGCAGCAGGGCCCACTCATCAGGGCAGAAAGCAGAGACACAGGACGGCAGAGAAAAAACAGTTGATTTTTACCAGCTGCGGTTGCAAACCAAGGCTGAGCTGCAACCCTCAACTACCAATCAGAGGGTCCCTCCCCCATATTCTGCGAGACCAAACACTGCGGAGCCACAGTGGAATCTGAGCAAATGATACTTAAACCGTGGCGAACAGTGACAGGAACTGAGACTGAGGGTAGCGAGCATGATTAAACATCTACAAGAAAAATAAGAGGCATTATTAAGGCTTTATATAAATCAGGGATCTAAGAGGCTTAGATGCCACCTACTGGAAACCAAAAGAAAAGCATCTTCTTTGCAACAAGCTAAAGAGAGACCTGTATATAATAAATCATCTTTCTGGAAAAAAATCAGAATACACTTTCATTAAAACCCAGGAGGAGAAATAGTACAGTAACACCATGAACAACCAAGGTGACAAGGCAACTCAGAAAGAAAGAGAAAAATGTCCAGAATATAAGCTTACAGACATAGAAACATGCAATGTAAAGGACAGAAAATTCAGGATGGTACATCTGAAAATATTCAGTGAGTCCGAAACAAGTCATATGAACAATCTTAGGAATTGAAAAAACAACTAGATGAGCACAGCAAGGAGATTGAAACACTCAAAAAGAACAGATCTTCTAGAGATACACACACACACACACACACACACCACACACACACACACACACACACACTGAAAGAATTGAAAAATGAAATAAGCAAACTTGGGAAATAGAGTCAACCAGATGAAGGAAAAGATTAGTGATAAGGAATATAGAAATCTAGAAATAAATCAGAAGGAAGAAGAGAGGAAAACTGAAAAATGAAAAATAATGAAAAAGAAATTACAAGAACTAGCTGATACATTCAGAGAGGAAACATATCCTCTAGAAGGGAGAAAAGGAACAGGAACTAGCAAGCATTGTCAGACAAAAATGAATAAAATTTCCAAATCTAAGGAATGAGCTTGGAGCTTGGAATACAAGAAATCAACAAAGCACCCAATTATCTCAACCTTCACCAAGGGACACATTGTATTAAAATTATCAGAAATCAATGACAAAGACAGAATTCCCAGGGTAGCCAGGGAGAAGAAAACAGTAACTTATAAAGGAAAACCATTAGATTATCCTCAGACTTTCAGCACAAACCTTACAAGCCAGAAAGAAGTGGAATAAAATATCAAAATATTGAGTGAGAGGAACAACTAGCCTAGAACAACGTATCCAGCTAACCTTTCCTTTAGAATAAAAGAGAATAAAGACCTTCCAGACATATAAAATTGAGGAAATTCTCCACAATGAGGCCTTCCCTACAGAAAAATGCTGAAAGGGTCACCTCACCTAAAAAAAAAAAGACCAAAAAAAAAATACATAATTAGGTGTAAGGTGACTCAGGCAAATGGAAGCAGAGGAGTGCAACCCTTACTAAGAACAGGGCAATATAAGCTTGAACAATAAGAAGAGAATAGCTATAGCAAGATAGTAATGAATGTTCAGCAGAACAGAGGGACAATTGAGACAACAATGACTGAAAAGGGGAGGATTCAAAGATTCAAATTTGTAAAAGGGCATGGAGATAAGGCACGTGCAGAAGAAAATGGATGTCTTTTATATATTTCATAATGGTAACCACACACCAGAGATTCAGAACTGAAGTATATAACATAAAACAAGAATAACCAGGGGCAAAACCCACAAAAGCCAACCAAAATAATATAATAATAATTATAAAACAGAAACAAAGGACAAGGAAGCAATGGAAACACCGAGCTACCAGAAAGCAAGATAAAGTGGCTTGAGAAGACCTATATTTCAATAATTGCCCTAAATGTAAATGGACTGAAATCACCAATAAAAAGGTATAGAGTTGCAGAATGGATCAAAAAACAAAACCCACCTATATGCTGCCTCCAGGAGACTCATCTCAGCTCCAAAAGATAAATATAGAACCAAAGTGAAAGGGTGGAAAATGATATTTCAAGCAAACAGCTTTCAGAGAAAAGCGAGATACTGGTACTATTATCAGATGAAAAAGACTTCAAAATAAAAAAGGCAAAGAAAGATACTGAGGGACACTTCATAATGATAAAGAAAATCATGCATTAAGAGACGAAACACTTAATAATATCTATGCTCCCAATCAGGGGCCCTGAAAGTATGTAAAGCAATTCTAACAGAACTAAAGGGAAAGAACAGACCAAAACACTATCACAGCAGTAGGGACCTAAATACCCCACTGTCGGATATGGACAGATCATCCAAACAGAAATATCAATAGGAAATAACATCTTTAAATGACACATTAGACCAACTGAACATCATTGACATTTACAGAGCCTTCCATCCCAAAACAGCTGCTTATACATTCTCACATGGAACATTCTCAAGGATCAAACCATTGTGGGACACAGAGATAGTCTCAACAAATATAAAAGGTTTGAAATCATACCAAACATATTCTCTGATCATAATGCTCTGAAACTAGAGATCACCTGCAAAAAGAAAGCAGAAAGAACCACAAATACGTGGAGATTAAACAACATGGTACTGAAGAATGACTAGGTCAGAGAAGAAATAAAAAGAGAGATCAAGAGATATATAGGAAAATGAGTGATAATGATAGCACAAAAATATCAAAACATTGGGACACGGCAAAAAGTTCATATTTGGAAAGTTCGCATCATTACAGGCCTATCTCTAAAAAACAAGAATGAGCCCAAATATAAACAACCTTAATGCTAAATCTTACCAAAAGAAAAAACCCCAAAAACGAGAAAAGGAAGAACAAATGAAACCTAAAGTCAGCAGAAGGAAAAAAAATAATCAAAACTATGAGCAGAAATAAATGAAATTTGAAAACAAATTATAAAAATAGAAAAAAAATATAATACAACAAGAACCTGGTTCTTTGAGAAGATTAATAACATTGACAAACCCCTGACTATTACTCAATAAAGAAAAAAGAGAAAGTACACAAATTAACAAAATCAGGGATGAAAGAAGGGAAAATGATGACTGATACCACAGAAATACAAAGGATCATACAAGATTAGTATTAAAAAGTATATAACACCAAATTAATAACCTAGAAGAAATTGGACCAGAACTTAGAAAAACACAACCTTCCTAGGACTGAATAAAGAGCTCAAAAATCTAAATAGCCTGATCAGCAGTAATGGAAATTGAAACAATTATCAAAAACCTATAAAAAAGTAAAAGTCCAAACACACCGGATGGCTTCATCAGTGAGATTGTATTAAACATTCAAAGGAAGATTTAATACCTATGCTCCTCAAACTCTTCCAAAAAATCGAAAGAGGAGATGCAATACTTTCCAACGCAGTTATAAGGCCAATAGTGAGTCTGACACCACAAACCTGGTAAAGATAACACAAAAAAGAAAACTACAGATTGATATCTCTCATGAACACAAAATTCAAAAATCCACAAATACGACACTAGCAAACCATATACAGCAACATATTAAAAGGTTTATACACCACGGTCAAGTGCGCTTCATCCCAGAGGCACAAGGACGGTTCAACATATGCAAATTGATTAATGTGATACACTACATAAACAAATTTAAAAATAAGAATCATATGATCATATCAATAGATGCAGACAAAGCCTTCAACAAGATACAGCATCCATTTATGATCAAAACACTTAACAAAATCGGTATAGAAGGAAAGTACCTTAACATAATAAAGGCCATCTATGACAAATCCTCAGCCAACATTCTACTTAGTGGTGAAAAACTAAAAAACCTTCCCTCTAAGATCAGGACAACACAGGCTGTCCACTATTGCCACTCTTATTCAGTATAACATCAGAGGTCCTAGAGAGTGCAATCAGGCAGGAGAAAGATACAAAAGGCATCCAAATAGGAAACGAAGAAGTCAAACTGTTGCTATTTGCAGATGACATGATTCTTTGTATAGAAACCCCTAAAGACTCCACAAGAATACTACTAGAAACAATAAGCAAATACAGTAAAGTTTCTGGATACTAAATCAACGTTCAAAAATCCATAGTGTTCCTGTACTCTAATAATAAAATGTTAGAAAAAGTAGAGAAATAATTCCTTTTGCAATTGCAACAAAAAGAATAAAATACCAAGGAAAATCTGACGAAACACATATGAAGGACCTATATAATGAAAACTACAAGATCCTATTAAAAGAAATCGAAGAAGATACAAAGAAATGGAAAGGTATTCCGTGTTCTTGGACTGGAAAAAACAACATAGTTAAAATGACCTTACTGCCTAAAGCATTATACAGATTTAATGCAATCCCTAACAAAATCTCATTGGCATTTTTGAAATTTGTATGGAAACACAAAAGACCCAAATTGCCAAAGCCTTTCTGAGAGAAAAGAACAAAGCTAGAGGCATCAACTCTACCCAACTCCAAATTATACTACAAAGTGACAGTAATCAAAACAGCATGCTATTGGCAGAAAAAAAGACACATAGTCCGATTAAACAGAATTGAGAGTACAGAACTAAATGCATGTTTTATGGGCAAATAATTTTCAACAAAAAAGCCAAAAACACAGTGGATAAAGGAAAGTCTCTTCAATAAATGGTACTAGGGAAAGCCACCTGCAAAAACATGAAACTAGAATGTTGCCTATCACCACACACCAAAATTAGTTCTAATAGTTTTTGTAGACTCTAGGATTCTCTCTATATATAATATCACGTCATCTGCAAATTTCTGAGTTTTACTTCTTCCTTTCTAATTTGGATGATTTTTTTTTTCATTTTATCTGACTGCTGTGGCTAGGACTTCCAATACATGTTCAATTAAAGTGGTGAAAGTGGACATCTTTGTCTTGATACCGATCTCAAAGAAAAGACTTTCACCATTGACTATGATGTAAGTTGTTTGTCATATATGGACTCCATTAGGTGTGGTGGCAACACACTCTCTATAAAGTATATGAACTCCCTTGTCACTCATGTGCTCCCAAGTGACTCCCAAAGTGACCCCTGTGTCTCGAAAAGGGATGACATCCTCAGAACAAATTATATTATTGTGAAGGAAACAACCTTCCTTCTGTAAATTGAGTATTCAAGAGGGGCTCATTTTTGCTCTGCCTGCAAGTACCAATATATTTTTCATGACAAGCCTCTATACAGCAAACCTGAGGGGTCCTGCGTTCACTGTCTGGCGAGAAGTCGGCTGTGGAGGGTCATCAGCAAAGGCCTTGAAAGGGGCTGCACTTATAATAAGACTCAGTTCCAGCCGCACCCCTCTAGTTGTGTGCAGCACCAGCTGACGAGAAGAGTTTCTGGTACAAAAAACTCCTGGCATAGCTGAGTCCACCATGGGTGGTTTAGAGACACCGGGGTGTGTAATAGGAGGCTGCTAAAGCCACTATAATAAAGGGGTGTTGGGAGGAGATGATAAGGGAGTGACTGGTACTTGGATAACTTTTTCAGTAATTTGTTTTCCCGCCCAAAGTCAGTATATATTTTAAGTATTATGTGAAAGTAAGCAAGCAGATCTCGTAAATATGTGACAGCTGTGGACGATAGAATGTGCCCATGACAGGTTCTGCCAACTGCTTCTGTCGCCCTCTCAGCTCAGATGCCTGGTGTTGACTTACAGATGGTTCCAGAGTGGGGTGTGCGTGGATTTTCCAAAGATGTTTCCAAGGAAGCAGGCGCAAGTAGGCTTGGGCTGGGAAACAAAGAGCTGGAAATATGCCATGGAGGTGATGAAAGGAATGATGTTGACGTCCATGACTGAGGATGTCCTCAGGCAGATCCTACTTGGGACACACCTTTATTTTTCAGACCCACAGTGCATCCAGAGATCTGTCCGAGGAGCCCGATTTAAACTGCAGGACAGATTCTGGGAGCCCTCCCACATCACTCCTAGTTACATGCGTGACATGAGGACAGTGTGGCCCCGGAGGGTGTTAATTAAGACAGCGCTGCAAGAAAGGCCTGGTAAGGACTAAATTCTTCCTTGCAGACCTTCAATTCTTTCCAAGAGCGATCATGCAGTTGTGAAAAGGAGTGTTAAATACATAAAAATCAAGATTTGGGAGAGCTTAACATTCTCCCCCCGCATATGAAAGTGAGGGTTATTCATTTCTATCGATTGATTATATATGTGTACTTATAAATTAAGTGTACTTGTGAGTTTTCACAAATGTATAGAAATACTGCCATCAAACGATGAAAAATATGCCCCCACCCCGAGAGTACACTCTGTGGTGCCCATTTGAAATGAAATCCCTCCACAATATTACTTGACTCTAAGAATACATGAGATTTAATTTCCTTTTCCTCTAATAAAAATGAAAGCTTTTTAAATATATATATATATATCTCACACCCTTCCCGTAAATATGCTGGAGTCTAAGCATATGGAAATGAATCCTGTGAACAGTATAATGAGCTGTGGAGCTGTGTGGATCATTGAAACAAGAGGCTTCCAGCCACTCATGTAAGAAAAATACAATAAAAATTTTCCATCAGTTCCATTAAACTCAATTAAGGTATTACTCAAAATGATACCCTCTCTCTGCAACTCACCTCTGTTCTTCCTTGGATGACTGCCTTTACACATCCATACCTGTTTGTGGTGTTTCCACTGCGGAGTCACAGGGGACCTGCGCAGGTATCACCCTGCACATAAAGTAAACTCAGGATGGGCTAGAATGGTGCTGATGAGTGTACCTCTTTCTCTGATTGGGAGGACTCCATGGTGCAGTGGGATAGACATGTGTCACTCAGTGTGTGCAGCCGCATTATGGAAATGCCAAATACTGTAACATTTTAAATATTTAAGGATAAGTGAAAATCCTCTCAAATGACATTAGACAGAAAGACACCACAGATATCTGTGGCCAAAATCAACAGGATATCTCAAGTTCCGGAAAACAATGTTCAAACTCATGAACACAGGTTATATACAAAATATATGTAAATTGCATAAATAAAAACAAACCATATGCCTGTATCTTTATCTCTATGGTGAATCTTTACCGTTAATCAACGAAAGCAGGACATTCTGTATTGCCGTCCTCTAATTCCACAACCAAGTAGTTCCTGAAACAGTAGTCAAGATGCACTACGTGCTCAAAATACAAGTAGTCAGTAATGACATCTTCACTCACTGAAGCTCCTACCCTCACAGGAAAAAAAAAGAAAAAAAAAACCAACACACCCAGCCTCCCTATTGTATTGCATCAGTTTTTACTTTTCTTCGGAGCCCTTATTTCTAACCTACACAGTTTGCCATTTGTTAACCATCAATCCTTTCCCAAAAAATATAAGTATCAGAAAGTTTATCTCCTGTCACTGTATCCACCTCCTACAGTGCCTGGATTGTGCTAAATCGGGTAAGATGACCCTAAAATTCCTGGTAATGAGGGATTTTGAAACATTAACACCAAGGGCGTAATCTTGAGCAAGAAAGGGTCGACTGGACCTGTGGTTCTGTCTTTTCCCCTTGCTAGGTTTGCGTGCTCTCACAATATACCGAAACTGAGAGACCTCAGTTGAGTCACAAAGCTGGCATTAAAAATATCAGGCAATGAGTTTCTACATTTTAACTGAGGTACTTTATGGTGAACGGTGTAATACACTGCAGGAAACCCATCAGTGTTCAGATAATAGGTACTAACAGCATAAGCCATTTTAGAGGACTGTGACCTGGCCTGCAATCATGGCAAGGCCAAGTCTTACCCTTTGAAGAGAAAGAGGTCATATAACACCTTCATCAAAGGTAGTCAGTGATCGTGATGCACCAAGACAAAAAGAAATACGTTTTGTAACTATGTCTCAAAAATGGTAAAGTGATCATTCTAAATCATAAAATGACCAACATTACCCTCTTCTTACTTATATGACTGACTGGAGCTTCTTACACATTAAGTTTAGTGCCACTACATTGTTTTTGCCTTCTAAAAAACAAGGTTTATGATTACCAATAAAATAAGTTTAATTTCTCATGACGTTTAATATATAAAAACTTCTTGGTGCCTTCAATAGGGATCAAATTATCTAACAAAAGCCAAATCCTATGAAGGTCCTGAGCAACCTTTTATGTTATCACCCATGATTATGTGTATTTTATGGTCATTCTTATTGTAATTCATTACACCTCTCTTTTTGATTTCAAGCAAGCTCCTGAGGGTCACTGGCAGGAGGACACTGAAAACATGATTTAAAATTCTGTTATTAAGATTGAATGACAATTAGTGTCATATAGTGATAAAATTTGTAATTATAAAAATAGAACATAAAATATGCCTGAGAAATATTTTATCATAAAATTAGCCCATAAAGCATAACAATTAAATTAAGAGGTTTGGAAAGTTTATTTGAAAGCCCATAACCACAATGGGGCATTTTAACATATCCTCTCAGGATATGAAAAACACAATATTTAGTAGCACACGACAGCTGAGAAATCTGTTAATATTTTTATGAAACACCTACAGAAGTGTTCATTTTACCAAAAAATGCACATACTTTTTAATCATATGTAATCAATCACAACTGAAAACATATTGAGGGATTAGGTTCAGCTTCAAGTATCAGAAAACGCCAGCCTTCCTGCAGGAGGAAGGTGCTTATTCTCACATGGAAGGACCAGGTCAAGGCAGCCACTGCGCATGCAGCAGAGAAACAAACACCCATGGTCTTTGTGGATAGCCTCAAGGTAGATGTCATGGACAATTAGGAAAACATGCTCACTGGACTGTTAACAGCATAAGGTGTCTCCTAAACAAGTGAGACCTTATACGGATATAATCCAGAGAAGAGGGGAATAAACATAAGCATGAAAGTCTAAATCAGTTTCCTGATGGACTCAAAAGGGCTTAGAGAAAACTCCACACTCTGATGGATCTTTGATGTGGATCTTGTGAAGATATCCTGGAATCCTGCACCTCTCAGAAAATGCAAATCAAACAGTTGGTGGTGGTTTTGAGGACAGTCTTGACTGGGAGGTCAAGGAATCTGGGTAATGGTCTAGAAGATATTGCCTTAAAGCTCCTATTTATCTGTCTGTCTGTCTTTCTGTCTGAATAATGATTCCAAAATCTAACGTGTTGTTTTTGCCCTCCAGAGCTCACACAAGTGAGGCCATTAATGAATTCCAACATGGCACCATAAAGAAGATGCATTCTAAAAAGTCAAGTTCCTAAGATTACATAATGGGAGGGAAATTTTCCAGCTCTGTATTTTGTTGCCCTATCATAGGTTCTTCTTCTTAATTCAAAATCTATTCACCAAATACCAGTCCAAAGGAAGAACAAAAAGCAGTCTCATTATAAAAATAATTCACATCAAACTATATTTTTTCATACCTTTGCCACACATAAAATTTATTCCAACCGTTCATTACTATGGAAAATGGAATACAGTTGCAAAACCCATCACCTCAAAAAGGAGCTTAGAATATACATAATGGACTAGGGATATAAAGGCCGCTAGGAAAATTCAAATATCAAAGCATCCTTCTCAATCCTAACACAGAAAAATAAAACATTATTAAAAAATTTAACCTAATTATATTTAACAAATATACTTCAATTCACCCATGGATCTAACAGGCTTCAAAACAGTGAGAAAAAAATATTAAATGTTAAAGGAGAAACTGCTACCTATTAATCTTATGTGCTAACATTGAAAGACAACCTCAGAATTATTGTACATGAGTATTCATTTCTGAAATTAGTAGAAATTCACACTCAAATGATGCACTTTAAAAAATGTTCAATAAACAATATATTTACAACTTTAATAGGAACTCTTTCTGTTGAAGTTTTCTGGCACATTTCTATCAAGCTTTCTCATGTTACTTACATTTCTATTTCTTTTTCGTGGGAGTTTTCACATGTAAGAATGTGGATCAATTCAAGTGTTTCCCATGCTGTTTACATTCAAGAGTTTTTGTCCAGTGAATCCTTTCATACTTTTGAAAGGACCTGGAATACTGAAGCCTTTCCCATATTCTGCATTTTTATATGGTTTCTCTCAAGTATGCATGGTCACATGTGTTCTAAAGACTGTGACAAATGGTTTTCTACATTCCTTACATCCTTGGGGTTTCTCTCTAGTGTGAGTTCTTTCGTGTTTGTAAGGAACTGTGATCTCTGTAGTCTTTACCACACTGTTTATATTCGAAGGGTCTCTCCAGTGAGTTTTCTTTCATGTTTTCGAAGATCACTGGGATACCTAAATGCATTACTGTATTCTTTAATATTCATAGGGTTTCTTTGCAGTGTGATTTCTTTCAAGTTTTAAAGATAATCCAGACAACTGAATGCTGTGCTATATTTTTTCATACATTATGATTTCTCTTCAGAGTGTTTTCTGTCATGTGTTTGAAAACTTAATAATAACTGAAGGCTTCTCCAAATTATTTGCATTCATAGTATTTTTTAGTGAGTCCGTTTGTGTCTCTGAAAGGTACTGTTATGTCTGTAGGCTTTCCCACACTCCTTACATTCATAGGGTTTCTCTCCAGTATGAGTTCTTTCATGTGTTTTTAAGGAACTGTGACCTCTATAGGCTTTACCGCATTGCTTACATTCATAGGGCTTCTCACCAGTGTGAGTTCTTTCATGTATTCGAAGATCACTGGGATACCTGAATGCTTTAGTACATATTTGACATTCATAGAGTGTCTCTGCAGTGTGAGTTCTTTTATGTATTTGGAACCACTTATGGAAACTGAAAGCTTTACCACATTGCTTACATTCATAAGGTTTCTCTCTAGTATGTGTTCTTTCATGTTTTTTAAGGGAACTGTGATCTCTGAAGGCTTTACCACATTGCTTACATTCACAGGGCTTCTGTCCAGTATGTGTTCTTTCATGTTTTTGAAGATAACTGTGATCTCTGAAGGATTTACCAATTGCTTACATTCACAGGGTTTCTCTCCTGTGTGAGTTTTTTGATGTATGTGTAAAGAACTGTAATATTTGAAGAATTTACCACATATTTTACATTCATAGGGTTTCTCTCCATTATGAGTTCTTTTATGTTTTTGAAGAGAAGTGGGATAAGTGAATGCTTTGCTACATATTTTACACACATAGGGTTTTTCTCCAGTGTGAGTTTTTTGATGTACTTGAACATAACTGGAAGAACTGAAGGCTTTACCACATATTTTACATTCATAGGGTTTCTCACCAGTGTGAGTTCTTCTGTGTACTTGAAGTTGACTGGAAGAATTGAAGGCTTTACCACATATTTTACACACATAGGGTTTCTCCCCAGTATGCGTTCTTTTATGCTTCTGAAGAGAACTGGGATAAGTGAATGCTTTGCTACATATTTTACATTCATAAGGTTTCTCTCCAGTATGAATTCTTTCATGTATTTTTAAGGAACTGTGATCTCTGTAGGCTTTATTACATTGTTTGCACTCATAGGGTTTCTCTCCAGTGTGAATTCTTTCATGTATTTTTAAGGAACTGGGATCTCTGTAGGATTTACCACATTGTTTACACTCACAGGGTTTCTCTTCAGTGTGTGTGTTCTTTCATGTATTTTTAAGGAGCAGTCATATTTGGAGGCCTTACTACATTGTTTACACTCACAGGGTTTCTCTCCAGTGTGAGTTAGTCCATGTAATCGAGGTGAACATGAACAACTGAAGGCTTTCCCACACTCTTTATGTTTATAGGTTTTCTCCCCACTGAGATTTCTTTCACTTTTTCCGAAATAATGGAGATAACTGAAGGCTTTACCACATTCTTTACACTTATATGGCTTCTCTCCACATTTCTGAAACTCATATGCTTTATGTCCAGTGTGACCTCTGATGTGCCTACTAAGGGATGAAAGATGCGCAAAGACTTTTCCACATGCACTGTGTTCACATGGTGTTACTCTAGTAGTGTCCTTCTTCAGACTGAGATTTGAAATAAGACTGAAGTTTTCTCCACATTGACTAACCTCTTTACTTTCACAAACTTTCTCCTAGTTGACTTCTGTAAACAAGAAGCACAGATTTAATATTTCTTTATTAATGATTTTATATTCGTTGTTTATTATGATTCATAGGAAAAGAATATATATTCTATCTTGTCTGAAATTAAATATACAGAATGCTTTCCAAGAAGACCTGACCCTTCTATTATCAAACTGTGATGTTTACATACAGGGTTTGTTAACGCTGTTTCCAAGTGAATTGTTTTGCAAATACTAATGTATATGGTATACTTTAAAAAAGTATTTTTGGTAAAAATTTTCTAAGAAGAAAGATATTTGAAGCAGGCTTTATTAGTTTTGTTTGCTTCTTTAAAAAATTTTATGACATATTCGAATTCTCACATGAAACACTGCTTTCTATTGTGCAACTCACCTTAGTTTTCTCCCCTGGTTTCTGTACTGATCTCCAGTGTCATATTCTTCCCATTTTTTTCCTAAATGCAGACCCAAAAAAATGATTCCAAAGAAACTGTATTATAGAAAAATTATCAGCTTCTAGATCCACAATGAGCTGTGAGCATGCCTAGATTATTTACCAGCACCCTCCCTTTCCACAGTCCACATCTTAGAACAATACTGGTGAGTAAGAAACACTTGATCTCTAATTGACACCTGAAGGAATGTTGTTATCCTTACCTACTGAGGCCAGGTTGCAGAAGGTTTCCTGCATCACATCTCTGTAGAGTTTCTTCTGTGAAGGATCCAGTAAGGCCACTCCTCTAGACTGAAGGTCACAGCCACATCCTCATAGGCCACTGAGTCCTATACAACATCCCAAATATGTGTACAGTTGAATGAATGAGACTGACAGTATTGGACACCTAGACTTCATTAACAGGAAGGTTACATATGATTCTCTCATCTCCAAACCTTTATTCTATGAGTTGATCATCAGAAACATGCTCTCTGTCCACACTTACTTCCTCATAAACTTAACAGCATCATGAACACATTTAAAATATTTATATATTTTTACGGTGAACACATAACATCTTATTGTTCTAATGGCAGGGTTCAGAAAATGTTTAGAATCAACAAAAATGCTATTCAAATAAAACAAAGATTATTTTAAGACCATCAAATTTTTGTGAGAAAAATTCTTTCATCTTCTTCACTACTCACCATCTTCAGCACTCCATAATGCAGAGGCTGAAATCTAAGTGAGATTTTAGTAAATAAAACATAGTGAAGAACTGTAAGTTTTTTCCTTCTGTTTTCATCACCAAACATGAGAGTCCAGGAGACCTGTGGAAGTCACCTACACCAAAGCCAGCTGACCTATCATCCTGAAGTGGAGAAGCACTGCTTGTAACTTGTGTGATATTTATCACAGACTCAGCTCTTCATTCTCTCTCTGTCCAATCTCATGGGGCTAGAGAGTAACTTGGAACTTAGAGCTCAGACACAAGGAAGAAGGTATGAAGTGCCTCAGGGCTGCTTCCGGCCAAAGTTTCGAACATGTAGCGAGAGAACATGCCAGAAGAGCTCTTTCTGATCAAACCCTAACAGTATGTACCCTGGGATTTGCTGCCCTAAGGAACAGGTTAAGAGCTGCAAATTATAGGGTAGTTCATTTCAGTCCACATAATTTGATGATGAATTTGCCCATGATTATATAACATGTAAAAGGATTCAATAGTGCTTTCCTTAAAACAAACAAACAAACAAACAAACAAACAACAGAAAAATTTCCATTCTCCAATTGCAGGAGAATTTTTCCTACAAGTCACTCTAGAGCAAAGGTCCCACCCTGGGCCGTGAACTGGTACCAGTCCATGGCCTGTTAGGAACTAGGCCACACAGCAAGCAGTGAGTGGCAGACAGGCGAGCAAAGCTTTATCTGTATTTGCATCTACTCCTCAGCGCTGGCATCACCGCCTCAGCTCCATCTCAGATCATCAGGCATTAGATTCTCATAGAAGCACCAGTCCCTGATATCAAAAACATTGGGGACCACTGCTGTAGAGGGTGCCCTGCCACCTTCTGGTCTGACACTTAATGAATTTTGGAGCTGTCAGTCTCAATTTCATTAAAAAAAAAAAAAAAAAACTTGCAGTGACCTACTCTTAGATCCATCAGAGTCTTAAGGTCACAAGGGAAATGGTATCTCCAAAATTAGGAAAGAAAAAAACTGGTATTTTGAGATATGCCCTATATATTCTGTTCTTAATAAGGCCTATACTCAAAAAAAAAAATCTATTTCGTAAGAGTCTAATGCAAAGACAATGAAGAACAAAAAGGACAGAACACAATATCCATGAAGCCTAGGACAACCTTCTTTAACATGAGTATTAAATTACACAAAATGGGACTACCTGAAAAAAAAAGAAACAAGAGAGATAAGTGAAGTATAATCACTGAAAAGCCTAAAATTAATGAAAGATGATACAATGTAGAGCCAGAAATCTCTAAAACACTGAAAATGAAAAAAGCCAAAAATGCAAACACAAGTATATCATATTCAAATTAGACAAAAATCAAAGACAAAGGGAATACACTGAAAGAAGTCAAAGGGAAAAGAAATGTTATATAGAGAGAAACAAAGATTTGAATTAAATTTGAATTCTTTTCATGCAAGCAAGAACAGAGCAGAATACAATACTGAATGTTTTGAAATTAAAAGAAAAACTCTCTACAGAATTTTGTATCGAGAAAAACAATCTTTCAAAAATAAAGAAGAAATAAGGACTTTCTGAGGTGAAACTGAGGTAATTTGTCACTAGTATATCTACTTTAAATGAAACATTTAAAAATTCATCTAAAAGTACGTAAATGATAAAAGGTAAAGGGTTAGAGAAGGAAAACGTGAAGGTAAAAGCTTTTGTAGTTCTTAAAATATAAGCAATAATGTATTTGGCAATTATAAGTATATGGGTAATGGAAATAAATGACAGCAAGGTGACAAGGAACAGTGAGGGGGAATTGGTAATAGTGTAAGAGGTAGTTGCAGAAATAGTGAAGTGGTATAATACTTGACAAAGGAAGTGGGTTAGTAGTAAATGTACACTCAATAATCAAGGAAAATCACTAAAAAGGCTTTTTTAAAAGTGTAAAATGCAAGAGGAATCTTAAAAGTACATTGCTAAGTGAAAGAAGTGAATCTGCAAGAATACATACTATATATGATTCTGAGTATATGGCAATGCGAAACAGACAAAATCATGAGCCAATAAAAAGATCTTCGGGTTTAAAGGATTTAGGGGTAGAGGGAGGAATGAATAAATAAGTGGAGCACAGACGAGTTTTAGGGAAGCAATATCGCAGTTTGTAATACAGAAACGATGGATACTCATTATCATACATTTGCCCAAACCCATAGATCCATGATATAAAGAGTCAACACTAATGTAAACTGTGCACTTTACTGCATCAATACTAGTTTGGAATTATAATAAACGTACCACAGTCATACAAGACATAAAAAACTGCAAACTGTGTGGATATATGGGTTATATGGGTACTCTCTGTACACTCTCAACAATTTTTCTGTAAATCTAAAATGACTTTAACAAAACTGAGTCTAAACAAAAAGGAAGGAAGGAAGGAAGGAAGGAAGGAAGGAAAGGAGGAGGAGGAAGGAAGAAGGAAAGGAATTAAGGAAGGAAGAAAGGAATTAAGGAAGGAAGGAAAATAAAGGCAGACTCATTACAACTCAGCCCTGATAACTGACTGATGGATGAAACGGGCCACGTATCATTCAATTCATCAGACCTTATGTCATATGCCAGAGCCTGCAACCAGTACGGAGGAGAAGCTTCCGCGGATGCCCCGCGGGAAAGCAGGGTGCTCTGTGTTCTGAGATGCGCCGTGGTTACCACCAGCAGAGTCTGGAAGTCCAAGGTGGGTGGGCAGTTTTCCTGATGAGTCTGGTTTTGGGAAGCTGGTTGTCCTGGAGTGCAAACAATTGTTACCTAGATCTACATGTGGGGTGTCCGTCAAGACATCCCAGAGGCAGCTCAGACAACGGTCCAAGGGCCTGTGAAACAGGCAGATGGGGACAACTGTGGGCCAGCGGTAAGATGACTGCCGGATGTCTGGGGAGCTGTGTGACCCTTGGGCTCAGTCCTTTATCAGGAATGTCCCAACGAAGGGATGAAGAGCCGCAGCTCTCCACTGCGCTCCCCCCACGTACGAGTGTGTGTGTTCCTCCTGAGAGTCTGCCCTCCCCAGGGCTGGGTGCTGACTGAGTCCCTAGGAACAGCCCAGGGAACCCAGGAGCCTGTGAGAGGGGCGACCTCCTCCAGCACTGTAGCTTCTTTCAAGGGACTGGAGTAAGGAAGGTCACCCCTCCTGCAGGTGGTGCAAGCTGGAGGGCCAAGGGCTGGCTCCGACCTGTCACAAGGAGCCATCAGCCACCCTGCTGAGCATAGGGAGCTGTTTCTAGAGCCCAAGGCATAACAGGCCCCTGAGCAGCAGGTCCCTGCTCAGTGTTTATGACAGCCTCTGTTTCAAAGAGGGCCCAGCACATCCTGATAACTGCAGCTCCCCCTGTGGGGCCCAGGACAGTTTCTTAATCAGAAGCCTAGGGACAACTGAAAGCCCTCCTCCAGAGCCTCACATCACTGCCAACAGGGTTAGAGGCCCCAGCGTAACAACCGGTTGCGGTTTGCTGTAGAGATTAAGTACCTGGGCTTAAGCAGGGCTTGAACTGATCCCTTTGCTGTGAAACTGAAACAGATGCTGTCCACTGTCACCTGGAGGATCAGGATCTTTGCTACATAGATGCAGGGGCAGCATCAGCAGCCACATTACCGAGGGGTCTGCTGGGCCCTCTGGAATCTTGCCCATGTTGGCTGCCGCCCTGTCGTCTATTCTTTTGTTCTCACTGAAATGAAGGCTCTTTAAGGAGTGACCATCTGAAGGGCTCACACATCTACCAGTGTACAATCATCCTCTACCCCTCAAGACCTCTCCCTAATGTCTGTGCAAACCAACCTCAGTCACACCTCACTTACACACACAGTAGGGTTCCAGCTAAACCACTGGCCCAGGACGACTGTGAGGGCTCCATTCCCATACTCTGCTCACAAAGGACAAAGAATTTCCAAAATTGCCAACTCAGAGTCCTGGGTACACAGACTCCAGGCTCAGTGGGTCACAACACAGTACTGGGCAGCAACAGCCCACAGGAGGGATCTCCCACAAGCAGCAGCTCAGAGCAGGGGCCTGACAGATAAGAAGCACTAGGGGGAAAGGGAGGGGCAGGGATTACATTGTTTAAGTAAAAGAACGTCAAATATCCCAGGAGACCCTGACCACTCATAACAACAACGAACATGGGTAAAGAAACAAGTAGGCATTCACACTGTTTTTGTTTTTATGTAAAAAACACTAACAGGATCATCAGAGAGTGATCAATACTGGTCATTTGAGGGCGAATTCTAATAGGAGCACAGGAGTGGAGCAGACATGTGGACAGGGAGTCTTTTTAAGTTAGTTTTCCTCTCTAGGAATTCCTTAAACATTCTAATGCATTTATTTGTTTAAAATAAGGAGAGAAATTTATGTATACTGCATTTTCATATGATTGATAATTATTTTAAATTAAGTTTTGCTTTTAAAATAATTTATCTCTTTACATAATTAACACCTCCAAGATTTAATCCTTTAAACACTAAATGATATAAAAGTTCAGACCATTAAAAAAGTTGACAAATCCCTTTCTAAAAGGACAAAAAGCATATGACAAGTTTTCTCTCTATTTTATAATGAGGATACTTTCAGGAACAAGTAAGATATTATAGTGTATTAGCGGTCCGCAATTAAGCTCTGAAATATACTAGTAATTTCAAATATTTACATGAGCTTTGAGGTGTTTTTCTCTTATGAATGAAAATAAAAATTCAATTGTTTTCTTTTTTCCCCACATCCATTAAAATAGGAGTTCATTTGCCTTAGGAATAGTATATCTTTTTCAATGTCAAAGTTCTCTAGGGACCTGAATAAAGAAACAATGACCTAAAATGAAAAATCATCTGAGAATTTAAAAACACCTGTCGGACATTTTCAGGTTCTTTTACCTAAATCTTCTGGCCTTACATGATACCTCTCAATCAATTTACATTTTAAAACACCAGGTGCTAATGGACACTAGAGTCAAAGAGCTGTAATATTTAATGGCGAAAGAAATTCAAAGGAAAGAAACACAAACACTGGAGTCAAAACATATCAGAAGGAAACCTGCATTCAGAAAGGTGATTGAATATGTTCCCACACTTGGGGTCTAGACAACCCAGGGTGAGACAGAACCTCTGAAGTGGGTCAGTCCCTGGGGAAGGAGGGGAGGGGGACACCTGAGCATCCCCAAGACTGAACTCTGGGAGCTCCAACACCCCACCTCCTGTAAGCATGGAAGCGCTCCCTCCCCCAGACTTCCATTCTCAGTGAAGAAACTCAGTTTCTTCAGTTTGAGTTCTGACCCAAATGAACTCCCCAACTCATAAACCTTTTGTCCAGGCGACAGAAGCCTTAATCTTCACAGACTTCTCTATATGCACAAATACACTGACTGTAGATAGAAACTCAAAACAAGATATAAAAATGTCTAGCCCTAAAAAACCACAGCTACAACCTCAGAATGTGCATCATCGTCCCTCCCCCATTGTACACGTGCACCCCAGCTTTCTTGGGCTGCAGCTTCTCTCAGTGTAAAAGCTCCTCCACAGTAGGTGAGCACAGGTAGGACACCTGCAAGGGGAGGCTTCCCAGGAAGAACCACTAGGCCTGCAAGTGCTTCCCTTTGCAGGTCAAAGGGGCCTTAGCTTGGGTCACTGACCTCAGGTCTCTGCTCTCCACTGGAGTTACTTTGCAACACTGGTGATATTGTAAATGACACAAGCCCAACATTTGAACAATCCAGCAAAATCACTCAAACCCAGCATTTACAGGGAAAGGAAAATTTCACTAGAAAACCACAAATATCTATTCTCTTCAGAAAAAAGATGTCAGTTAATTATATTTCTAGAAAAAGAAACTGGTTGGTAATCATACATGGCTGTTCTGCAAGTCTAAACGCTTCAATTTGACTTTTGAACACCCAAAACTAAAAATAATCAACTTCACAAATTTACTTCGCCGTGCTCAGGGGAAGAAAGTGAAAGAATTCTACCCAAAATAAAATGTAATCACGGAACTTGTTTTTTTTTTTCTAAAATTCACCCGGACTTTGCCTGTTTGGGACTATTTTATATCTTCCAAGTGCTATTGATTAAATACATTTTACTCCTATTGAAAATGGATATTTAAAAAAGTCAATGAATCTTTTCAAGGTGTCAAACCCAGGGAGAGGCCGTGCTCACGGGACAAAACGCCCAGGAAAGTTTCCAAACAGGAACCTCTGTCCAAAGGACACAGGCCGTGTGTGCCCACGGAAGATCCTGGGGGAGAGGTGCAAGGATTTCAAACAACAGAATTCCAGGTGGTTATTCTTCCCTTTCCTCTCATGTAAAATGTCCACAAAAAATATAAATCTCTAAAAAAGGGCTATCCATAACTGTGGGAAAAGGATAAACAATTAAAATATTGGGTCTGTTTGAAATAAACCACGGAGGATAAACAGTTGATAATGAAGTAGCCTTGGGAATTCGACTAGGGATCTGGAAATTTAGGGACTTACTCCCCGTCAGTCCAGGAAGAGACAGGCTAGGAGCAGAGAATGGTGGATCTGAGACCCTGCTTCCCAAACACTGGGAAAACTCAGGAGAAAACAGTCCCCCTGGGGAAAAAGAAGGGGCTGAGGACCCCAGAGACCACAGCTCCTCCCACGCACGAACCCCTGTGACCGAGTCACGATTTTCTCCTTGATGACCCTCACGGCGGTCACCGCACCATCTGGGGAGACGCAGAGCTGCGGGCGCAGAGCCGCCCAGAGGCTGGGCCACGTCGCTGCGGGGCCACGTCGCTGCGGGTAGTGAGGAGAGAGCGCGCCCGTGGTCCCGGCTGTCGGCCCAGGCCCCATACTGTGTGCCGGAGGGGACTGAGGTCCCAGTGGGGACCCAAGGGCACTCGAGTCCGCAGCCTCCAGAGGGCCCGTGGAGAGGCCGGGTCCAGCCACTGCCGATTCCAACCGGTTCTAACCAGCCCCTCGTCTCTGCCTCTGCACCCGGCCCCACACTCACCATTGCTAGGTTTCCTGGGTCTCCCTGAGTCTTGCCTAGACTCCCACGACACAGCGCGACACACGGGGTGGCAGAGCCACTAATGACCAGGAATGACAGAGGACACCAGACCCTCAGGGCCGCTGGAGCAAGCTGGGGCGTCCACAACTTCCCGTTACATCACCCCACCCACCTACCCCAGGCGCGCTCCTGATTGGACAGTTTTCAAGGCTGCCTCCTTGTGCCTGAGGGACGATGGATGTGAGGACCCCTGACTCAATGAAACCAGGCTCCGCTGGGCCGCTGGAACTGAGGCCGCTTGTTTCATTTGCATTTAAACGGAGATTTTTCCTAGCAGCGGGTAGCCTCTACTGTTTTCCCCGAGCTGTTTGCAACCGGGAGGGCACTGAAGTGTGCAAGGAATTCCTGACTGAGTTTCCAAGTGAAGGTACGGAGCGGGAGGGCAGTCTGGGCCAGGACACACCGGAATAAGAGGGTCTCATGCCCTCTAGGGATCAAGGATTTGGCTAAGATCGTAGAGCCACTCATGGAACTTAAGTTTAGAAACTCACTTAAGTTGGACCTCACTATCTACAATAAGGAGTCTGGCTCCATTTTAATCTTTGATCCTTGCAACCCTTGACCTTTCCACCCATCTCTTCCCCATTAATGTAGGGAGGAGGCAAGAGAGCTAAAATGTTAAATCAAGTCATATTCAAAGACTGCAATATCCTGATTAGCGCTGCATCCAGACCAAGAGGAAACCTGCCGGATAAAGGAAGATGTCTGCAGGGATTGCTAACAACCCACTTCCTCACACCGCGAAGGGAAACAGGAAAAACAGATTATTTAATGGCACAGTAAACAAAGTAAAGTCATTCATTCCCTATGGCTAAAACCATGGGGAACCTGTGGATCACAGGCTGGGAATTGCCAGCAGACCTTTCACGCTACATTATCTTACCTTTTCATGCTACATACTTTTATTCTTCCTCACTGTATGTCCATATCAAAGGAAAATGGGTAAACAAAGTCTTTAAACTAACTCACAAGAACTAAAGACCAATATATAAACTGGTTCCTCTACATGGGAAGCTTTTTCCCTTGTCTTTGCTTTCTAATATCTTTTTTTATCTCGCAGCTTTTCCCCTTCTCTAATAAACTTTTCTTTTGACTCTAACTTTGGTGTGCGTTTGAATTACTTCTTATGCTCCACAAAGAACCCTCTTCTCTCTCAGTGCAGGACTTGAGCAACCCCAGGATTGTATGTCAATTAACAATTTTCCTTATGCCACACACAGACTACAAGGAAGGGGATGGAAAAAGATAACGCCTTGATGGACCTAGAGGGTATTACGCTGAATGAAATAAGTCAGATAGAGAAAGACAAATATCACACCATTTCACATACGTGTGGAATATAAAGAAGAAAATCAACAACAACAACAACAACAAAAATGGAAACAACCTCACAGATACAGAGAATATTTTGAGGGCTGTTAGATGTGAGGGGATTTGGGGGAAACGACGAATAAGGACAAATGGATTAAGAAGTACAAATGGATAGTTACAAAATAGACATAAAGATATAAAGTGTAGTATAAGGAAAGTAGTTAACAATGTGCTAATATGTAAAGGGGAACAGGTGTTCTAGATTCAGTGGGATGATCACTTTGTGAGTTATATAGGTCTCTAATCACTATGCTGTACAACGGAAACAAATATATTATTGTATGCCAACTATAATCGAAAAACACCTCATTGAATTGTACAATGTAAATACAGAAAGTAATTGTGTGTTATATTTCAATAAAGCTGAAAAAAAAAAGATGGATCCAAACCACACACACATAAAATTCTACCCTTTGTGACAACATGGATGGATCTTGAGATTACCATGCTGAGCGAGATAAGTCAGACGGCAAATTGAAAACCATGTGATTTCACTCCTGTGTAGATAAAAAAACTGAAAGAAACAAAGAAACATGACAAACAGAGACTCATGGACATGGACAGTGGATTAGTGGTTACCAGAGAGAAGAAGGGTGGGGAGAAGTAGGTAAGTGTAATAGGGGTCAAGTATTTGGTGACAGAATGAAATCTGACTTTGGATAGTGAACACATACTGCAATATGTGTATGACATACTGTTGTATTATACACTTAAATCTCATTATATTTTAGTAATGTCACCTCAATGATTTTTAATTAAAGAAACCTATACTAAAAAAAATGTAAAGGTGATTAGCAAACATATTGCCACCTAATGCCCCACCTTAGCATAAAAATAACATATTCAAAGTTTCGGAGGATTAGGATGCAGACATATTTTGGAGTCTCCTATTGTACCTGTCATCAATCCTTTTTCAGAAATTTATTGTCACTCTAAGGCCTTTATTTTAAAAAGTAAACAAAACCTTTTTTGGAAGCTTAATATTTGATGCCGTTCGGGGGCCTTTATATTAAAGAATCAAGCACAGAATTTATAACAGCTTCTGGAATGAGCGACTACACTATTCGTTCAAACTACATACCAATAAAATTTTGGTTCGAAAGTCCTAAAACTACCTACACCTGACTTTGACACAGAACCACAGTCTGGCTACTCAGAGTCCGGGTCCACAGACTGGGACCTGCAGCATCAAAACACCTGGGAAATGGTTTGATTTTCCAAACGTAGAGTCCACCAGGACCTGATAAATCAGATTCTGCACTTGAACTCGAATCCCGGGTGACTGAAATGCACACTGTAGTTGGAGAAGTGCTGGTCCAGACTAGATTTTCTCACCTTCTCAATCAGACATAATTACTTGTGTTGGGTGTTGTGGGTGTTTAGTAGCTTCCCTTCAGACGTGGCCAAATAGCCCAGGGGCAACATCATCTCTGATTGGGAACCACTGGCCAAGAGGTTAAAAACTGGAGGTGTCCTGACAGAATTATAATCAATACCTATTCCTTACTCTGATTATGACTTCAAGCAGATCTGTAAACTCTTCAAGCCCCATTTCTGCAAAAGGAAATGGAGTTCATAATAGTACTACCTCCTGGAATGGGCTTTCTAACAAATTGAATCAGATCCCGTTTATAATATGCTAAGCTCAGGTTATACAGCATAAAAATCTCAAAATGTATCTCTCGTAATGAACAAATATTTTATGATGAGTCACTAAATGACAGCTCTTAACTTGTGATGCAAGTATGAAATCCCTGATTTTGATAAATGTGTCAGGAAGCCAAAGAGTGTGGTGCCCAGGATTGCATGTCAAAGGAACCCAGCTCTCCCCTTGTTGTAGAGAGAATAGCAATTCTCTGGAGACCTCGGGGCTGTGTCCCACCACAAAGCGATGCTTTAAGGGTCAAAGGGCTTGGTCCTGACAGATTCCTTAGTCTCAGACTTTGGAGAAAACATCTTTGGAGGACATCTTTAGGATAAGGTGATAAGAGTTTAGACCCCTGGGAAGCGGGGAGATCAAGGAATGGAGTCATAAAAATTGGATTCTTTTCACTTCTAACTTGGTCTCTTGGGATCGAAGAATCATTAGGAAAAAAATTCCTGCTGTTTATTCCAGAGTCCCAGAGGGAACTCATATGCTTATAGGTTAATAACAGGAGGGAGACTTGCCTGATGAGCAGAGAAGAGAGAGAGAGAGAGAGAGCGATAACACCTCCTCTTTGCAGTCCCTCGGCTTGTACAGCATTGGTGGACAGGACATGGTTGTCGCTTTTGACTCCTAAGCTGGCTCACCACTGGTGCTTCACTCCCTCCTGCTGTCTTGTGTGGGGACAGAACTTCAGTCTCCATCATCCCCTATCCAGGGAAAAAATCAGACTTCCACCCGGAGACCCTCCTCTCAGAGACCCTATCCAGGTGAGTCTGAGAGCCCAGGTGGTACAACAGGACAGGGTCAGAGAGGATGGGACCTGAGACCTCTTATCTGAGTCACGTGAGAGACCAATCAGCTCATTCCAGAGACAAGTTTTCTCTTTGTTTGTATTCCTGGTTAAGTAACTGATTTATAATTAATCTACTTCATACATTAATAAACGTGTCTGAATCTATACTACAAGGACCGTAGTTGACAGGTAAGTGATGGGCATGGACGTACAGTTGGGTGACACTGTAGAATAAGTGAGATGCATAAAACGATTGCAGTAAAATGAAAACATCTGAGGAGCTTTGCTGGTCAGGGAGTAGGAAATAGTCTGTTAGGTGTGGAGGACTGGTGCAGTGTAGAGAGAGCATTTGTATCAAATTTCTCTAAGATAAGATGTATTTGAGCATGTTTTTTATTCATTGAAAAGGTCCCGATCAATGAAGGAAGATATTATGTGCAAGAAGCTGTTTGTGAGATATGCACTACAGTATCTTCTCTCATGCTGGGTATTATTTAATAAGTTTAAAGAGTAACACTAAGTATTAAATTGAAATACAAACTTGCCACATTGGGAATATTTATATACATTTAGACCTAATTCCGGAATCGTTAAATGAATAGTAACTGAGCATCTGCTATGTGCCAGAACATTCTATGAGCATTCTATATTATCTTCTTTCATGTCTAAATATTTACAATTTAATCATTAATCCATGTCGACATCATTAAATTATCACTATTTTATGTCTTGTTTCACTTAGTGTTTGATTCTCCCTTCAATTGTGCTTACTACAGATATTTCGAAACTACGTATTTTAACCCGGTTTCATTATCCCTTCATTCTTTCCATGTTATCACTTTCATATTCCTAGATTTGTTTCTATATAAGAAACATATATTCACTCACCTTTGTGAAAAGTCCAAAAGTGAACGAAGCAGGGAAAGTCCTTGCTCTTTTGGATCATGCAGTATAACGGTGAGGACAGAGAACAATGAAATCAATGTGTGGATGACACAATGTCTTCAGGCAGAATCATCTGAAGAAAGCTATTTGTTATAAGAAGAAAGAATTGTCACGGTTTAGGCACGATTTACAAAGAATGATCTAGGGAGGTCTTTGCATGTTGATGAAGTCCAGAACCAGGATTAGAATGTGCCCACTGGGTTTGTCAAAAAAGTGATCAAAACCCAGAGCCCAAAAATGACATAGAAAAGATGCCACATATGAAAAGGAGAAAGGGGCTAACCTGTTCATCCTCAGTTGGACCTTGAAATCCAATTTTCATTCACGAAAACAAACCGGTCAAGTAATTATGGAATCGGCACAGGAAAAACAGGACCTCTCCTGCTTGATACAGAAAATGTCCAACTTTTGTTCTATTTTCATATTTTTTTCTTTTGTGAAGTGTTGGCTTATCCCCTTTCACATTATTATGGGTGTACGATCTGCAAGGTGATAAAGGTATCATAAAGATATCACCTCTTTTGTCCTTAGGACGAGTTTATTTTTGTTCTCTTATTTTTTCTGAGTGTCAGGGGAATGTAATCAGGGTTCAAGTGCTGCCAGAACCAAGGAAGATTTTTCTTCCTCATGGTCTCTCAATGACCAACTGAGCTTGGTAGACTTTTTTCCCTCCGCATCCATTGCATTTCTGTCTCTCTCTCTCTCGTGCTCCGTCTCTCCCTGTCTGTCTGTCTCTCTGTCTCTCTGTCTCTCAGATTTTTATGCAATTACAACTATTATTTTAATTTTTCTAAAAGTGTGGTTACCATGTATTATATTAGTTTCAGGTGTAAAACATAGTGATTTCACATTTTTATACCCTACAACGCGATTACCATGACAAGTCTAGTAATAATCTGTCACTGCGCAAGGTTATTAAGATATTATTGACTTTATTCCCTGTGCCGTACACTACATATCTATGGCTTACTTATTTTATAACTGAAAATGTGTACCTCACATTCCCCTTCACCTTCTTTACTCATCCCCACCTCCTCCCCTCTGGCAACCATCTGTTTGTTCTATGTATCCATGAGTTTTGTTTTTATCTTGTTGTGCTGGTTCATTTGTTTTGGTTTTTTAAATTCTACATATAAGTGAAATCATATGGTATTTGTCATTCTCTGCCCTACTTACTTTGCTTAGCATAGTGCCTTCTAGGTTCATCCATGTTGTTGCAAATAGCTAGATTTCATTCTTTTTTATTCCGGAGTAATATTCCATTACACACACACACACACACACACAACATTTATATCCATTCATTTATCGATGGCTATCTAACAATCCCACTTCTGGGCATTTATCCAAAGAAAACCAAAACCTAATTTGAAAAGATATATGTGCACCTATGTTTAGTGCAGCATTACTTATAATAGTCAACATATGAATATTTTTTTAATATCTGTTTAAATACACAGCAAAAAAATGGTTAGCTCAACATGGAGCCCACGGAAGGCTTAAGACTTGGAATTTCTAGGAACCACTTTTGTAGTAGACAGGGAACCTTCACTGATCTGGCCAGCTTAGGTTATAGCCACTCCTACCTGAATCAGTATGGCTGGAACTGAGACAGACATGGAAATAAACAGCCAGGGGTCTGTGCGTGCATGCGTGCGTGCGTGCGTGGTGCGTGGTGCGTGTGTGTGTGTGTGTGTGTGTGTGTGTGTGTGTGACTTGTGGATGTGAGCAGTTCTCAGAACAGAGGAACTAGGGATCTTATATTCCAGGTACTCTTACAGTACAGAGGCCAGAACTCAGTCAAGAGAAGGTACCGAGGAGGGCTCTCTTTCCATGCACGGGACTCCTTTGCAACAAGGGCAATAAAATGCAAGAGGTAGTGTGGACGAGGAAGTCCTTGTGCCTGAGGTTACAGCAGCAGCAGAGAGGCCAGTTCACTCCTCAACTTGTCTGACAGCTTCTCTCATGCTCACCCTCATGCTCATTTACCTCTAACACTTGCTTCTTTTTCTGGCTAAACATTGAAACAAGCTCCTTCCTCGGGGACTTTGCACTGGCTATTCCTTCGGCCAGACATGCACTTCCCCAAATAAACTTGCATCTCCCTCCCTCTTACTTGAGGTATCTGTTTCAATGTCAAAAAGACCTTGTTTGCAAGTCTTGCCTAAATACCATGAAAAATAAGACGCCCTAGTCAGTTTTTCCTTCAGACCTGCTTTCCTTTTCTTCATTCCACCTGTCACCATCTGACATGTTATCCATTTTTATTATTTGCTTCTATATTTTTTCTCCATCATTGACTTGTAGAGACATTTTTTTTAAGCACCTTATACTCACAGCCTAGCCGATGCCTAAAACATGATCAGCATTCAATTTATATTCCTGAAATACGTGAAGAATTTCTCATTAAAACTGTAGAACACATGACACTTTAGGGAAAAAGGTGATTGAAACAAAATTTCCATATTACAGGTGGCATGGGGATCCCCCAAAGGGGACCAGATTCGTACACAATATAGTAAAATTAATTTTTGACTGCAAATATAAATTGTGGCATTCAAGTTATGTGAGTAATGCAAGTTTGTGTGAATTAGTCATGTTATTGCCCTCTCTCCTGGAAGTCACCTCCACCACATGGAACCAGAAAATGTTACATGGATTACAGAATTTCTTCTTCTGGGACTTTCAGAGGAACCAGAAGTGCAGACTCTCATCTTTGGGCTCTTCCTCTCCGTGTACCTAATTACCATTTTTGGAAACCTGCTCATCATCCTGGCCGTCAGCTCAGACCCCCACCTCCACACACCCATGTACTTCTTTCTCTCCAATCTGTCCTGTGTGGACATCTGTTTCATCTCCACCACCGTCCCAAAGATGCTGGTGAACCTCCAGACACAGAGCCAAGTCATAACCTATGAAGGCTGCATCACTCAGATTTATTTTTATATTCTTTTTGTAGGACTGGATAACTTAATCTTGACCATGATGGCCTATGACCGGTTTGTGGCCATCTGTCATCCACTGCACTACACAGTCATCATGAACCTCTGGCTCTGTGAACTGCTGGTTCTGGTCCTGGATCATGAGTGCCTTAATTTCCTTGTTACAAAGCTTAATGGCATTGCGACTGTCCTTCTGTACAGACTTGGAAATCCCACAATTTTTCTGTGAACTCAATCAGGTGATACAACTCGCCTGTTCTAACACCTTTCTTACTAATATGGTGATGTATTTTTCAGCTCTGCTGCTAGGTGGAGGTGCTTTTGCTGGGTCCTTTACTCTTACTCTAAGATAATTTCCTGCATACATGCAATGGCATCAGCTCAGGGGAAGTATAAAGCATTTTCTATGTGTGTGTCTCACCTATCAGTTGTCTCCTTATTTTATTTTACAGTTCTAGGTGTGTACCTCAGCTCCCTGCTACCCACAGCTCACAGTCAAGTGCAGTAGCCTCAGTGCTATACACTGTGGTCACACCTATGCTGAACCCTTTCATCTACAGTCTGAGGAATAAAGACATAAAGGGGGCTCTGAAAGGTTTCTTTGTGAAGGAAACCACAAAAGGCCCAATTGTCCTAGGACTAAAAGAAGTGTCCATGATTGCAGAGGTTAAAGGCTCAGACTCAGATATTGTGAATGTTTTTAAAATATGGAGTAGTTTTTAAATACAGCTGTATGAAATAAACTGAAATGACAGTGTAACTATGAATGCTGAA